>LQNS02007216.1:9232872-9248760 GCA_001587735.2 Parhyale hawaiensis | reverse complement strand
GAGAGTGAGCTGTCGTGCCACGTCACGCCTCTATAGTGCGTACTTGTTCTTTGTTGGAAGGTTTGAGGAGAGCGGGCGATTGGCGTGAGCGGAGGTAGCGAAGTCGCCAAAGCGACCCACTACAGTCTCGCTAGGGTCCCTCCAACTATAGGCAGAGGTGCAGTGTACACAGAACCGAGAGCTCACGCTCTACATCACGGAATGATTAGCTGTCACCTGGGAAGAAATTGAACCGTCTGAAGCATTGCATTGTTGTGAAACACTAGATATAAAATATTTCTATAAAACAAGGTACTATAATTTCGTAAAGCACTATATATGATCCTCTACGTTTACGTGCCACTAACCTGAAGCTAAAAGGCGAGGTAAATTTCAATTAGTACCCACATTCAAGTCCAGAATTTTTGTTGACATATTTGAGTAAAATATGGCATTCTAAGGCCGTGTTCACACGTCCCTCATCGCAACGCGTTCAATCAAACTGATGGATGCGGCGCGTTCATATGATTGAAGCAGCACCAACAAATGCAGGAGACTGAAGGATGAAGCGCACATCCCTTTTCTGAACGCGTGACTTAATTCAAATTCAACTATCAGAACCTATATATCCTAAATTAATCCTTTACGGCGTTTTCATAATCAAGAACAAGTCGACCAAAAGGCTATTTAACCGTCACCTTAACGATCAGAATCACTGTATTCTTGTTTAACCCTAGAAAACTAATTGAGTTGAAAAAGTTGTACTATGACACCATCTGTGATTTGACAACGAAACGGGTTGTTGCGTGCTGATTTTACTTTTATTAGTTTATCAGTCTAACAATATTTTGAAAATAGGCTGTTCTTATTGAAATCAGGTAGTAAAACATGGGATACGAATGTGACTACAAACCGACGCAAAATATAAGTGAAAATGTAAAGAAGCGAGATCGTATCTGAACGTGCGGAGTCATTTATTTGAATGAAGGACGTTTCTTCTTATTGAAAGTGAGAGAAAAAGGTAACGCACAACTCGTAGTCTCTTTTATGATTGAACGCGTTACGATGAGGGACGTGTGAACTGGCCCTCAGACTTTTCAGGAATAACGTTTTTGCGGAAATGTGACTTTTTGAAGTTCCTATCGTTTTTTCTATGAGAAACAAAATAACCGGCGTTACTATGGGCTTGCTAGCGACCCCATAGGAATATATGCGAATCTAACCTAACCTCCACCTACCCTAACTTAACCTCAGGCTTTCGTAAGTTGAGCTCTTAATACCAACCAAAAATATGAGCAGAGTTATTTTCTTGATGCGGGAGAAATCATACTATAGGAACAGTTATTGTTCAAACATTCGGTACTCGACGACAATCTTTTAACCGCCGTGTTTTATTAGTGGGTGCAGCTCAAATAGCTGGCCAATCAGCGGGAGATTGACTCAGGTCGAAAATTACGGTGTGTGCAGAGCAGTGTAAACTGAATATGAATTGTTAGATAAGGCTTCACTTCGAAGAAAAAGTTAAATCAGGTTCCCATATTGCCCCAGATCTCGCCTCTGATACTGTCAGTTTCCACAAGCCGCCACTGCTGTGCTCGGCTGATGATTGTTTTTCTGTTCAAATTAAAACATGTCCTCTCCTTTTATTTATGTACTTTAATACCGGAATTTGCTGATGACTATTTTTCTGGTGAAATTAAGTAAAATACTCATAGGCTGCTCAGCAGTACAGTTCGTCGATGTGATGTCACTTTTCGATGCTAGTTTCTCCAGAGTCCTCTCGTTCCGCACTTTGCTTCCTGCTTCTACCTAACGTATGTTAGTTTAGGTTCTTATAGGGTCGCTAGCAACCCCATATAATAATGCCAGTTTTTTTTTTCTAGCAGAAAAAATAATGGGAACTTCAAAGTCAAATATCTCGAAAACTTAGCATATCCGACGAAAACGTTTTTCATGAAATAAGTTTTAGAATGGCTTATTTTAACCAAATATTTCATCAAAAATAGTGAATTTGAGTGGGAGCTAGTAGCAAAAAAATACTTGAAGCAAAGTGTAAGCGAAAGTCGCTCTGAAGTTGAGCTTAATTGCCTTAAATGTTAATCTTTTTGGGAGGGGGGGGGGGGCGGGGGTCACTTTTCAAGTAATAATGATAATCTTCTCGAGACATGAGTAAATAAATTCTTGTACGCACAGCAGTATCCTCATTCAGTAATTCCCTTGATAATATAACATGGGCTACTTCCTCGTTTCTCCTCTCAATCCCCTTCGTTACTTAGACAGGTCTTGTATGTATAACTTTCGTAGAACAATGAGGGCAGAAGCAGTAACTGCGCGTTTAAATGTCGCCATTTGTTCTCCACATCAAATCCTCTCGGTGGTGAAGTGACAAAGGCTTGTCATCGCACCAACGGAGATCCGGGTTTGATTCCCCGGACGGCTCGCTGCAAATTTACACTAAATGGAGCACTCCAGGAGCGAGAGGCCAGGCGATGCACGGCGAGGGGAGTGATTTTTGCAACGTCTCGACAGCGCTCCTAAGTTGCTCTAGCTCAGCGTTAAAGACTTGTCTCTGGGAACAAAATCTACAAGATTCCATCTCCACTCCTTCGTAAGAAAATATAACTCCCGTGGGTGTTCAGAATGGCATTCTTTGCGTTGCCTCATAATAAAGGCCTGTACTGTCTGAAAATCAGACCAGTAGTTTATTTAACCATAACGGACAGTAGAAGAATTTTCAAGTAAATGCTGTGTGCTCTTCATTGCGGGTGGAAAAGAGTAAGTGCATTCAAAAGCAAAGATTTCCTGTAAGTGAAATATGAAACGTGGGTGCATGCAAGCAGAAAAAAAAAATACGTCTGAATACGCCTGAATCTGAGGCAATAGCTGAAGCAATGGCACTTTCAATGTGGCGGCGTGAGCGACGTTAATACATTGAGAAGTAGGAGGCCTAGAGGATTTTTGAAATCTCATTTTTTTAATACGATGAATGTATGCGTTTTCCATCGAAAAAACAATTTCCCCACCCGTGCGCAAACAGCTCACCCGCAAGATATGCCGACCGTAGCGCCGGCATGCCGGAATTTCAAAACGCCTGATTTTAAAAGTAACGCTTGGATTTTGTGCTTAAATATTTCCTATAAACATACTATTAAAACTAGAGCACTCTGAGAGCGCATTCCTCCGCCAAGTGAGGCAACGGTAGCAAAAATTCAAATTGACTCTGAAACCACTATTTTCTTTGTATAAACTCCAAAATCTAATCATTTGTGCCTTTTGATAGTAATAATAGGTTGTGAAATTTTCTTGAAGATTCGTTCATAACTTTTTGAGTTATACAGTTAACAATCGTAATGACAAACATGAGTCAAACATACAAACGAAAAATCCGATCTGCAACAAAATTTAATCATTTATGTATTTTAACATCACTAACAACTCCTATAAATTTCATAAAGATCCATTTATTATTTTTTTGAGTTATTGTGCTAAAAAAACATAAAATTAAAAAAAGTAACAAACGAACGAAAGAACAAACAGATCATTACCAAAATTTGGTTATTTACTCTTTGTTATATACCTAACAACTCATGTTAATTTTATCTAAATCTATCCATAACGTTTTGAGTTATGGCATTGAGAAATATAAGGCAAACAAACGGATGGACATATCTTCACCAAAAGTTAATCATCCATTCCTCCTAACATACCTAACAATCCCTGTAAATTTCATCTGAATCGGCTCATAACTTCTTGAGTTATCTTGGTAAAAGGCAGACAGACAAACGGACAAACAGAAAGACATAGAGATAGAAAGACAAAACACGACGAAAACATAACCTCCTTTTCGCAGGTAAATATAAATTTCTGAACATTCACTGTCGATCCATGTTTTAACAAAGGAGCCATTTCCTTGCCACAATAGATATGGGCCTCACGAACCCAGCGGGCTGTCCTGAGTGCCTTCTCCGCAGGGGAGTTGTAGTTGGCCACAGTTCCTGCTGAGAAGGTTAGTTTGTTAGGTTAGGTAGGTTCTCGATATTTCCCTTTTTGTTCCGCGAGGTGAGCCGCCAATCGAGGTAGCCGACCTACAGTATTCCGCGGGACTCGTACGATTGCTCGTGCGGAGGGCCACGGAATGGACCGTCTGCACGGCGCTTACCATCTTTTTAACAAGGTATTTGAGGGTAATTCTGTTGGACCGAGCGCCAAAATTATAGGCCTTCGAGGCTTGACTTGTCCGAATCTTCAGAGACAAGCTTTGTCGCTTTGAATGGTGTTGTAAATGTTGGCAGCTACGGGATTGCGTTGAGTCTGCTCGAAACTCCATTTTAAGGAGCAAGATTGAGTTTCTGGTAGTCTCAGGGGTAAGCGACTGAAGGCAAGGGCCTGAAACTGAGTCCAGCGGGTCGAAGCCATTGCAACTACCCGAAGTTTCGAGCAATTCAAGCTTTTATAGCTTAGTTTTGTTGCCCAATCCAACTTGTCCTTTAACCCTTCCGTAGTGGGTCACCATATTATGCTACCGACTTATCAGTTGCGCGAACTTCATCACATCGGTATCACGGATTTCATTTTTAATTGTGCTCAGAAATCGCTCAGAATTGCCAGGGCGAGCCCGTTGCGCTAAGGCAGTGGTTATTAAACTTTTTCTTAGATATTCATAGGGTCATTTCTGATGTATTTTAACTAATATACTATGTAAAATCAAAGCGTAATATCACATACGCCAATCGTACTAACTTCTCATGTGACATGGCTGCTTATTATCAAATGCAGCAATTTCCACATTTTACTTTCCTGAATCTATTTTTCACTAGCCTCAAATGATTGTATACACTGATATTATAGTAATCGTGTCCTGAAATCATCGTTATTATTAAAAATCTAACGTATTCTAAGATTAAAATGTGACATAGAGAGGTAACTATATCAAAATTATACATACTCTAAATAAAAAATACAATAATTTACTGAAACATACATTTTCCCTTCTGCAACATTAACTAAATTATTAATTCATATCAACAAAATATTGTCAGAGAGGCTTCAAACGTCATGAATCGGAAGACCGTGCGTGAACCAACAGGGGATCAGTGGGTTCATATTCACCTAAGATGGAAAAGATGGTACACTGCGCTATCGTGAAGGGATGACCGACATGGGGCACGTTCGAGTGGGTCATTAAAGCCGATTTAAGCCAAGCTAACTTGACTTTCACAAGTTAGGAAATACAGACAGGAATTCGAGCTCCGTCAGTATGAATCGTGTTGAAGGTGCTGGAAGCAGCCCGATTACGTTGAGCCGACTGAAATCTCCAATTTAACGAGAAAGACAAACTTCATAGAAGTCTCACAAGTAACAAATTAAGAGTCAACGCATGAAATTTATTTCAACAAACAGAAGCCAGACCCTCATCTGAAGATTCGTCCTTTAATTTTTCCCATAACTGTATTTTTCATTAAGACGATGTGTCTTATTCGCAGGGTAATTGAAAGCAAGAACCCACAATTCCCCGCCGGATCCCGCGTGGTGGGCTACTTCGGCTGGAGGTCGCACACCCTGGTCTCCCAAGAAGACATGGAGTCTGCCAATAACTTGGGGCTGGAGAACTACAAAGTCTTCCCCGAAGTAGAAGGGCAACCTCTGTCTACAGCCCTGGGGGTTTTGGGCATGCCTGGGTGAGTAATAAACTGTACTTTAATTTCTGGTTTGTTTTGTAGGCAGGCCGCTGGATCGGGGTCATTCTCTGATTATGAATAATATTCAAACAGCGATACTACCAGTACCGATGGTTTACTTAATGACCTGTTGGTCATATTGTAGCAGCGTATCTGATGTGCAGTGGTGTAGCCAGGGAAATTTTTCATAGGGGAGGGCGTGCTGGAGGCTAACGATATTCATGGGGGGGGGGGTTGACCAGAACTGTAGCAAAGCAGCCCCAGCAGCGTCAAGCGGCAGTACCATCTATCGAGCTGAGCTACTAATGCTTAAATCGAAATTTTGACATAGCTTAATAATTATTGAAATCCTCGTCGACAGTACGCGCAGATTGGCTGCCAACGTGTCTTTTTTTTTTAGCCTAAAATATTAGCCAAGTGTCTTAAATTTCAAAGAATCTCTGAAGTGCACTATTCCCATGGCTTATCCCACTTCTAGATAAACCTACTGTCAAGAGGAAGAGTTTATTAGAGCCTGCCCTGACTGTTAAATGGTAAACCATACTTCTTCTTCCAGGTGAATCAGAGATGAGATTAGATAGCTGGTAATAGACGTACCAACACCTATTTCCAAAGAGCAACCAAAACTGACGCTCTGGCATCTATTTGACGTATTGCCGCTACATCAGCCGATATTAACATCTGAGGTTAAAGAGCAGAAGAGAAAAAATATTTAAGATATGCTATGCCATGCCCAAGAGGTTACTGTGTAGCCGCGACTAGTTGCAACAGACTATCGGGACTCAGAGACTTTCGATTAGATGGAGGTGTGATACAAAATGGTTTAAGGTGGCCTCCTGAGCTTTGGCCTTTGAAATTTTGTTACCCCTGCAGAAGTTCGTAGCTGTGGAAGATGTTGCCCTCAATGTTTCTTAAGACGGTTGGTAAACGCGATGATTGCCTGCGCCGATAACGTCGGAAGGCAGTCCAGTCCACATGTTCACTATGGAGATGGAGAAAAACTGCCGACTCTGAGCTTTGGCTTTTGGCCGTCGTTTCGGAGGTGATCACCGGGTCTCAGTTTCAAAGTCCTGTTGTAGGCACCTTTCATGTACTTGAATGCATTTATTATTTGCCCTCCCCGAGCTGCCTTTGGTCGAAAAATGTAATTACGACTTCCTGTACGCGACACTCGTATGACTTTTTTCGAAGTTGAAGGATCAATTTTGTTTCCCTGCGTTGGGTTCATACCATTTCATCGCTATCGCTACACTTAAACGGCGCCAGGAATTGACAGCGAATTCTAAATGCGGGTGAACCAGCGCTTCGTACATATGAACGATTCTACTATTAGATTCGAAGTGTGTTGGAGTTGGCGCGGTGCAGTCGTTTTAGCGTTCAGCTGGCAACCGTGAGGTCCTAGGTTCAAATCCCACTACAGGTAACAATATTCGCACTTCCTTATCAGCGGACTAAGGGGTCAGTTGCTGATGGGTTCGTAGTGTTTCAAACTTTTCTAGAAGCTGCAATGCAGTCATTGGTGGTCTCGTAGTGCAAAGGAGCGAATAGCCCGTCACAGGTTCCAAGGTTGGTTCGGCGCGGCTCCTCTTGCTGTACCGACGAGCAAAACCACATCGTCTCTCGGCTGTCATGAATGTGGCTGAATGCTGAGAAAATCACTCACGGCCGTCGGATGGTGAAGAAAAATGGCGGTTTCGGGAGCAGGATGAAATGGATAACACTCAGGCCTCGTTATCATCTGAGCCCCAGTCGAAGAAGAGGAGGTGACCTATCGGTGTGCTCATCCACGATCACAGTGGCCAAGACTCATCGTATGGGCGCAAGTGGCTTCCTGAACCCGTAGTTGAAATCAATTGAATCTACACTCACTCGGTCATATACTACTTGAGGGTAGACAATCAAGCCACATTCGAATCCTTAGACTTTACAGAAATATTCTTAGCAGTGCAAGGAGGTCGGATGAGAGGGACACTAACTATTTATTTTTATTTCTTTAACTCTGAAACTTCTAGTTCATTATACACATAAGAGCAAGAGAATGGATGTACAAATATTTTACCTCTCGCTCTCTCGTGTGATAATCAAATAATCTTTTGAAATAGATTGACGGACGCTGCAGCAGTGGCAGCAGCAGCTCACACTGAATTCCACATTTTTGAACTGTTTCAAAACCTGTCATAAATGAACAATTACAGTTACAACGCACATCTCCCAATCCTTCGGAAGACTCCTAGCAAATTTCTACCTTGATACTGCCGGAATGAAAGGACCTGTGCGAACATTCCTCACGAAAAAAAAAATTAAAATGAAGACGTTATGTTTCGAGACCATAACTGATCACCTCTGCAGAACTCGACGGTAATACATGTCAGTTGGTGCCAGGCAAATAAGGATCAACTCCGTAACCCTGTGACCTTTTCTCTTCTTCCCTCGGTCGTTCCTTTTCTCTCCCCCACCTCTCTTTGTACTGTTCTATGGGGGAGCCGGGTTGGCTTACCCAGTCCTCTACCCTCTCTGAGCCGATCTCTCTTCCTATCTTGAACTGTGAAGCGCTTGGGAGCCACCTCCTGGCGTTGCTGCTTTTGAGGGCCGCTATTCATCCTAACCCGGGCCCTGCAGTGTGTTCTCCTTGTGGAGATAGAGAGGGTCGGAGGGCTGGTCTTTCCGGTGCGGTGACTACGTAGCTGGTTTTACCGGGAGTTTCCGGGCTTTCACCGGGTGTGGAGCTGGACCGCCGGTTGGACTCGTCCAGCCCGCTGCTCCTCTCCCATACCCAACAAATCTCCCCATCCATGTCTCCTCCCCCCTATCCGCTTTTCGCACGGACACCCACTTCTCATCCCATGTCGCCAGTTCTTTCTGCCTCCCTTGCGACCTCTTCTACCTCGTCTTCTCCGACCCGCTGTCCCCGCCTATGTGGAGAGGGTTCTCCAGCTAAAGTGCAACGCAAGGCAACATTTCGCAGTAGAGCTGGAGAACTTGATCTCACGCAAGCGGATTTCGCTCACCAGCATCCAGGAGACCAAACTCTATCTGCTCGCTCAATGCTGCACAACCTGTAATCACTACTTTGCCAATCCATGTGAGTTTGGTCGAAATCTGTTTTTAACTTTTTGAGTTATTTCGGTGACAAACATAAAGACTATAATCGACATACGAGAGACAGACAGAGAAACTTGACCAAAATAAAACCTCCTTGGAGGAAGTAATTATTAAATATTACAAACAACAATTTGGCCAAGATTATCACATTGATCATTGCCTTTTCCAAACTACCTGTATTATTCATAATTTATAACTGCGTATTATGTGTTTCGTAGGTAATGACGTATTAACAGAGCTGAAACATAAAAAAGCAGCAAATCACGTGGTTTGAAGATTCACTGTTAATACCCTTTTGGACCTCCCAAATTTTTGCTTAAACGGTTGGGCATAGGCATTTACTGCTTCTATATTGACACTTTAGGCGACGCATACTGTCCACATAGCACAAAACAATTGATCATTTATGGCTTAGACGTTGGCATCTTGTCTAATAAACTGAATTATCATTGCCACGTTACCAGAGATAGCGATAAAAACTTTTTTGCATCTTCTCAATTTATATCGTTTACCTAATGTTAATATCTATCGAATTAAATTAAAATGAGCTGCAACCACTCGGCATCGATTTAAGCTCATTTTAATTAATGTTTCATGCACGGATTACCACAACCTAAAGGAGTAATTGACGCTCTATGGAACCAAAATACTAGTGGCTCCAGTCATTCTTCAATGTCAACAATGGAATGCACGGACTCTCAGCCACGAGTGGGTCACATCTTGATGCCGGATGCTATTTTTTTTCGAAATGAAGATACTTATTGTCTTTCTTTATTACTAACCATCGCTGTTATTACACTCTGGTAACCGAAATAAACCTTTGAGAGCGCCTCTTCCTGTCTCACGCTAATTTAGCCTCTTCAAAGCAGACTGCCTGCAACATTTTCAGAGCCAGGCAACCAAACGACATAACAAGCGAGACAGTGGTTAGACTCAAATGCATTTCCCGGTACAGCGTAACTACTGTAACAGAGACTTGGGAAATAGAAACGATTATTGTAAGGGAGGCTCTCGACGCTAAGAAACTTCCTGAGAAAAAGACGGCACTAAGTGCCATCAGACGTGAATTGTAGCGTTGGCTGAATTCATATTGGATGAGAACGAAAAAGAGAGAAAAAGTAATAATTAAAAAAAAAGAAAATAAACAAATCAATAACGGCTTATTAAACTCACCGGGTACTGCATTCTATTGTCTAACCTTAC
The DNA here is from genome assembly GCA_001587735.2 of Parhyale hawaiensis. Classification (NCBI taxonomy): domain Eukaryota; kingdom Metazoa; phylum Arthropoda; class Malacostraca; order Amphipoda; family Hyalidae; genus Parhyale; species Parhyale hawaiensis. The sequence continues at coordinate 9,238,798 of LQNS02007216.1, read as the reverse complement.
GAATCAATAAAGAGTTGACCAAAAGAACTCGCTCACTAAATGTAGGAAGCAACTATAACGCCTCGTGGCATAAGACCATCACCCGCGGTGAGAGCAAATTTTTTCACCATAATTTTTTATGGCCAGCTAATCCTACTATGCTGGCATGGGTCACATCGAAGACAGCCGACTAGACTCCTTGCCAAATATCGTGAACATCGCTCAACTCCTTCCTGTTTCTGGTGGAGAGCAAATTTCATTTTCTGGTGGAGAGCAAATTTCATTGCCGTCATTTTTTATGACCAGCTAATCATTTTATTTGCATGGGTGACATCGAAGATAACCCACCAGACTCTCTGCAAAAAAGCATGAACATATCTCAACTCCTTCGACCACTTTTTGGGTGGAAAGACATATATAAATGTATATATATTTCTACAATTGCGATAAAACATTATGATGCAAAAGGGAGGTATTAACGCGACATTTTCAGAAATCCACTGGAATTGATCCTAGTATTTAACTATCTCGAAAAAATTGTACGGATCAGTTCCTCCGTCTTCTTGATAGTAAACGTGCGCTTAGATGCTGCCACGCACCACTACCGACTACCACCTTTGTACAGAAGCCCTTCCCAACGAGCTCTAACTCCGAAAACCTTCTGATTAGGTAGGTAAGGACTGGTTCGTCTACTGTACTGTATTTTTGAAGTTTTTAGGTCTTTTAAACTTATTTTAGGACATCAGAAGAATTAGACCTGCCCCCTAACCTGCAAGGTTGGCGTTCTAAAAGCTCATTATTGATTTGCTATTCGTTATTTAGCGTCAGTCTTTGATTGGCCTTACTTAGTGTCAGTCTTTGATTGGTTTTACTTAGCGTCAATCTTTGATTGGGCTTACTTAACGTCAATCTTTAATAACGACGCTAGGTAAGACCAATCAAAGTTCGACGCTAAGTAAGGCCAGTCAAAGATTAACGCTAAGGAAGGCCAATCAGAGATTGACGCTAAGTAACGAACGCCGACTACATCGGGCAGTTCAATAACCAACCAAAAATTTTCTCAGCCTAACGGCATTCTGGTAGGCAAATGGGAAACATTGTCGTCTTAAACTCCAATCTCTCCTATCTCTGAGCTCAACAACTTGACTGTTTCTTTTTTGGAGAGGTTTGTCTCGAAGAGAACTATTCCTGTGAGGTCTCGAGACAAACCGTGGTTTGATGACCAGTGTCGCTTAGCATTTAAAGATTAACAAGCGGCTCATCAGGCTTGGCGGCGTTTACGTGACCGCACGTTGTGGCAGACATATGTGGATCGTAGGGCCGAGGCTAAGCGTGTGTATGAGGTTCACAGCATCGTCAGAGGCAGCGTTGCAGGGAGTCTCTACTGAGTATTGACCATCCACATCGTTGGTGGAGTGAGCTTAAGGGTTCAGTTTTCGGTGCTGAACCTTCGTAGCCACCCCTTGTTGGTCCCGGTGAAGGTATCATTACTGATTCGCTGGCTAGGGCAGAACTTCTGTCGGCTCACTTTGAATTGAAGCAGAGCCGAGATGTGTTGCCATTGCCTCATGGATGTCACCCTGAACCTCGTTTAACCTCTTTGGCGTTCAGATCTGGTACTATCAAGGCGCAGGTGAGTGTCTTGATCCTTACGGAGGTATGGACCCGGTGGGTATGTTTCCTCTGTTTTATAAGCAGCTTGCTGATGTTCTCACCCCTAAGCTTGGAGTGATCTTCCGGCGTTTGATACGGCTAGGGAATTTTCCCAATTGTTGGCGTACTGGGAATATTACTCCCATTCCCAAGGGTTCAATGTCTCCCCATGTCGCCAACTACCGAGCTATTACGCTGATGCCCATTTTGTCGTCGGTGTTCGAGAAATTGGTCGCTGCTAAGCTTAGACGTTTTGCTGAGGCTACGGGTTTGTTGCCTGCTGGTCATTTTGCATACAGAACTGGTTTGGGCTGTTGTGACGCACTGTTATCAGTGTCACACCATTTGCAGTCTGCATTAGATTGTAGGTCTGAGGCACGCGTGGTACAGTTGGACTTCAGTGCGGCGTTTTACAGGGTCAACAACAGGGGTCTATTGTACAAGTTGAAGTCGTTTGGTGTGAGTGGTAGGGTTCTTTCAATCATTCGTGATTTTGTTTCTGAGCAAACGCAGAGTGTGTGTGTTGACGGCGTTGTCAGTGCCTCCGTCGCAGTGCAGTCTAGCGTCCCTCAGGGTAGCGTACTTGGCCCGCTGCTATTCGTTCTATATACTAGTGACATGCTCTCTTCGTTAGAGAACACGATGATCAACTATGCCGACGATACTAACTTGATGGCAGTGATACCTGCCCCCAGCATGCGTAACGATGTCGCCGAGTCTTTGAATATGGATCTGTTGCACATTAATGCATGGTGCTCAGCCTGGAGTATGAAGCTGAATGCCACTAAGACAAAGTCTGTGATTGTCAGTCGGACTCGGATACCTTTACCGCTGCATCTACATCTGAAGATAGACGACACTTTGCTTCACGAGTCTAGCTCCTTGGAGATTCTCGGTGCTGTCTTTGATAAGAAGCTTACCTTTGAACCGCATATTAGGCTACTGGTGTCACGGGCTTCCAGTAATATTGGGCTCTTGCCTAAGGTGAATTCTGTGTTTGGTGACAGGGAGGTAAACTGCAGATGCTTTTATACTTTTTTGCTGCCTGTGTTGGAGTATTGCTCAGCGGTCTGGGCTTCAGCTGCTGATAGTCACTTGCGTCTACTGGACCTACTTGTTAGTTCAGCCAGCAGGCTGTGTGCCGAAAATGATCTGGTGAACCTGTCTCATAGGAGAGAGGTTGCTGGAATCTGTATGTTTATAAGGTTTACAACAATGAAAGACATTGGTTGTATTCATCTGTCCCAGCCCTCAAGGTCTCAAGGAGAATTACACGTGCTGCGGTTGACGCGCACTCTTTCACTTTAGAGACTGTTATGCAAAACTCGTCAGTTCAGTCGGTGCTTTGTGCCCTGGTCTGTTGGGGTTTGGAATTCGTTGCCTGCGTCGGCTTTCGGTCGTGTTGGCCTGCAGGCGTTCAAGTCAGCAGTTAATAGTTTTTTGTTGGATTCTCTTTAGCAGTGTTTCGGGCTTCCCGGTGTTGCAAACTGCTTCATTTGGGCTGTACTACCTGTCTGTGGCGGCCCGGGCGTGGAGTTTTAATAATAAAAAGTATAAATGTATACATATAGTTCAATACGGGCTATAAGATGGCCAACAATCTTTCAATGCGGCCTGTTAAGTGACCGGCGTCACGATAGAGGTACCAAAAATATAGGCCGTCTAACGGCCTGTTAGCTTTAAATAGCGAAATAGTATAAAAATCCCATAGATTTTCGCACGTTTGGTCTCATTTTCAAGGAAAATGTGTCTACTTTTGAACGCACACCCACTTCTCTCCAGAGATAAACGTCAAAAATTCTTTTATGCTGCCACCCACTCGCACTGACCACCACTCTAGTACAGCACCCCTTCCAATAAACTCTTACCCCGGCAACCTTGTAGGTTAGGAAGCAAGAGCTGGTTCTGATGGCGTCCTAATGTCGTTTAATACATTGTGAACCCGTAAATATAAACACCTATTACTAAGATATTAGCAGAACCAGTCCTTGCCCCTTAACCTACAAGGTTCTCGGAGGAGTTGTACCTCTATCAGGCCAATTGGATACATATATATAAACAAATATTTGTGTAGGTTGACTATAAATTTGTTTTTGATGCATGTATTATTAAAGATCAGGAAAGATTTACAATTGACAATTTTTCTACTTTTCTTTTCGATATTGCGAATTAATCGTTTGGTAGGTTCGGACACATGATAACTCAAAGTTCCAAGAGTAATTTGCTTTATTTACAATGTAAACATTGATAAACGTTTCCAATGCTCGTCATTCATTTCCAAGATTCTGAGTAAATTCATGCTGAAAATTTCGTAGTTATTAACTCATGTAATATCATTGATACCGAAATGGAGATATTTTAATTACTAAGTAGTTTTAGTGTCCTTGGGAAAGTTTAGCACTGCTGGTCTATTGCAGGGTTCTTATTCATGGTGTGAATAGCATCGCCAATAGAAATTCGAACTGGATCAGAGGATTGTTTGAGAATTACGGTATTTTCAACGAGGACATTTCTGGTTAGAGTCTCGTTGTGCGTAGTCCTTAGGTGCGCTTATGTGTCAACCTTAGTTTACCTGGCCTGATGCGTACGATCGTGCGAGCCGCACCCTGATGCTCATCTATAAATACGAGTCTCAGACATACAACCGACAGACCATTGCAAGGGTCGACGACCACCCGGTCGGTGCTTCGCGGGTGTGACGCTCACTCCCGCTAGAAGACCTGTACACACTAAGAGTCTAATACTAGAGTGCTTGTGCAAGAGACATTAGCATAATGCACCAATGTAGCCTTCATATAGTGCTATAGACTACTGATAGTAATGTCAGTGATAACCTGTGCTATATACTGTGAATATATGGAATACGAGCATCCTGTGTCTCACTGCCAGTGTCTGGCGATCCTACGGTTGTTCGTGTAGATAGTGAGAATCCAGCAATATCCCCGATGCAAGTGATAGGAGCTCACTACAGACATACCTACAGCTATTACAGAGAGTGTCTGCAAGCAGTTCTAACTGGGAGCACTTGTATGATACGATAGACACTTATGCTGGTGAGGCTTGCCAAAGCAGCGGCAACGCGAACCAGTGTATCTACGCCGTGCAGGGCCGGCTTGAAGGTTACGTACCAAGACCCCCGAACACTGCGCCTGCACACTTTTATCACTCCTTTACATAGGTGGAGAGTCCCATTAACATGACATAATGCGAAATCCACCCATTAGAACGTCATGTTAAAAAAATCCACAGGTTATCCGCCTTATTTTCGATAGTAAAAGCGCGCTTCGATGACTAATACAATATTTTAGTAGTCTCTCCATTAAAGTAATTAATGTTACCGCATATTTTCTAACTTACATTAGGCATATCTATAGCAACCCGCAGATAAAGGAAGGAGAGATCTATGTATAGCATAGGCTGTATGGTAAAAAGAAAACATTCTAACATTGAATGAAATATAGGTAGTGCTGTGTTATAGTGCACATTGTATACCTTCATACAAATAATATGCATTTATCCTTACTCCAAAACTCTGGAATGCTGAAACTGTAAGGTGTTCCCTGTTATCAGAATTCCGATGTACCAACAGGTGCAACGTTGTATAGATAGACCATAGGTTATATAATTTGTTGCTTAATAATAATAGCTCTACCTAAGTCTGCACCTAGGGAACGATATATTATCCGAATTCAACAGGTGCCTTCTCAATTTTTATTTATTTTTTATTCTGAACCGATTTTTATGAAATTTGCACATAACTATTATTATTAAAACTTCACGCTTGAGCTCCCACGGACAGGTAATGCAACCCAAATGAAGCATCTTGCAACACCGGGAAGCCCAAAATGCTGCTAAAGGAAATCCAGCAAATACCATTAAGAGCTGACTTAAACGCCTGCAGGCCAACACGACCAAAAGCCGATGTGGGCAACAAATTCCAAACCCTAGCCGACCAGGGCACGAAGCACCGACAAAACTGATTAGTTCGACACCTGACAGCCTCCAAAGTGAAAGAGTGCGCTCCGCACGCAGCACGAGTCGCTCTTCCAAAAACCTTGAGGGCAGGGAGAGGAATACAACCAATGCCGCTCATTATTGGACACCTTATAAAACACGCATAGCTACTCTTCTCCTGTGGGACAGATTCACTAGATCATTATCAGCGCACAGCCTACTGGCTGAGCTAACAAGTCGATCCAACAGACGCAAGTGAGTGTCAGCAGCTGAAGCCCAGACCGGTGAGCAATACTCCAACACAGGCAGCAAAAACGCATAAAAACATCTGCGGGCAACC
>LQNS02007216.1:9183095-9194292 GCA_001587735.2 Parhyale hawaiensis | reverse complement strand
CGTACGGGCCAGTATTCCCGTTCGTTTTTTCCATCGTGTGTGGATGTTTGGAATGGTCTTGATGGCTCTGTCTTTGCTGGTGCTGGTATTGGCAGCTTTAAACGATCTGTAGACAGAGCTTTTCTGTGATCTTTGATCTTCTTTTTTTTTCATTGTTTTGTTTTCTCCACCCGCTCGGCTGGTTGCGTGGGGATTTGTTAACCTCATGGAGTTTCTCCGTTCCTATGTCGCCAATCTGGAGTGATTTATTAATGATAATAATAGTAATAAATAAAGAAAATGAAATTTCGACCCACCCTACCCTGGGGATCACTTTTCAACAAAAAAAGTGAAATTTTGACCCCAAACACCTCCAGCGCTCTCCTTACCCCTTCCCGGATAATAGAGTAATTTTGAGAGAATTTATTGGAGCTGTTCGCTACCGATGAAATAAGATAAAGCATCTTATATAAGTATTTCTAAATTTATTCAACGTGTAAAAACAAGCGCGAGCCCATAAGCCAAGCAGTTGGTCTCTATTTTTAGCTCCGACAGGGTTAAATATTTAGGGTTGAGAAAATGGTGGCTACAGCTTGCTCGAGGAAATCAAGACGGATACTTGAACCACAATTTATGAAATTCAGACCAGTAGTTTATTTAACCATAACGGACAGTAGAAGAATTTTCAAGTAAATGCTGTGTGCTCTTCATTGCGGGTGGAAAAGAGTAAGTGCATTCAAAAGGAAAGATTTCCTGTAAGTGAAATATGAAACGTGAGGTAAGCATTTTCATCGCCTATTCCTAACCTTAGAGGGTTAAATAGTTTTTTAGGGTTTAGTTAATGGTGCATGTAACTAGCCAAAAAAAAAAAAATACGTCTGAATACGCCTGAATCTGAGGCAATAGCTGAAGCAATGGCACTTCCAATGTGGCGGCGTGAGCGACGTTAATACATTGGTGCCCCGTCAGGAATAACCGATACTAGGTAACTCTCAATTTCCGCTTCTCTCTCCTGTCTTTTTTTTTTTTTGTTTTTGATCTTTCATTACCTCTCATGGTGGCAGTACAGGCCTTCATTATGAGGCAATGCAAAGAATGAACACCCACGGGAGTTATATTTTCTTACGAAGGAGTCGAGATAGAGTCATGTAGATTTTGTTCCCACAGACAAGCCTTTAACGCTGAGATAGAGCAACTTAGAAGCGCTGTCGAGACGTTGCAAAAATCACTCTCCTCGCCGTGCATCGCCTGGCCTCTCGGTCCTGGAGTGCTCCACTTAGCATAAATTTGCAGTGAGCCGTCCGGGGAATCAAGCCCGGGCCTTCGTTGGTGGGATGACAAGCCTTTGTCACTTCACCACCGAGAGGATTTGATGTGATGAACAAATAGTGACATTTAGACGCGCAGTTACTGCTTCTGCCCTCATTGTTCTACGAAAGTTATACATAGAAGACCTGTCTAAGTAAGGGAGGGGATTGAGAGGAGAAAAGAGGAAGAAGACCATGTTATATTATCAAGGGAATTACTGAATGAGGATACTGCAGTGCGTACAAGAATTTATATGCTCATGTCTCGAGAAGATCATCATTTTTACTTAAAAAGTGACCCCCGCTCCTCTCCCCTCCCAAAAAGATTAACATTTAGGAAAATTAAACTCAACTTTAGAGCGACTTTCGCTTACACTTTGCTTTAAGTATTTTTTCACTACTAGCTCTCACTCATATTCACTATTTTTGGTGAAATATTTGGTTGAAATAAGCCATTCTAAAGCTTATTTCACAAAAAAAAAAAAAACGTTTTCGTCTGATATGCTAAGTTTTCGAGATATTTGACTTTGAAGTTCCCATTATTTTTTTCTGCAAGAAAAAAATAACTGGCATTATTATATGGGGTTGCTAGCGAACCTATAAGAACCTAAACTAACCTAGGTTAAGTAGAAACAGGAAGCAAAGAGCGCAACGAGAAGACTCTGGAGAAACTAGCATCGAAAAGTGACATCACATCGACGAACTGTACTACTGAGCAGCCTAGGAGTATCTTACTTAATTTCACCAGAAAAATAGTCAAAAGCAAATTCCGGTATTAAAGTACATAAATAAAAGGAGAGGACATGTATTATTTTGAACAGAAAAACAATCATCAGCCGAGCACTGCAGTGGCCGCTTGTGGAAACTGACAGCATCAGAGGCGAGATCTGGGTCAATTTGGCACCATGATTTAACTTCTTCTTTGAAGTAAAGCCTTATTTAACAGTTCATATTCAGTTTACACTGCTCTGCACACACCGTATTTTTCAACTTGAGTCAATCTGCCCCTGATTGGCCAGCTGTTTGAGCTGCACCCACTCATAAAACACGGCGGTTAATACATTGTCGTCGAGTACCGAATGTTTGAACAATAACTGTTCCTATGGTATGGTTTCTCCCGCATCAAGAAAAGAACTCTGCTCATATTTTTTGTTGGTATTAAAAGCTCAACTTACGAAAGCCTCAGGTTAAGTTAGGGTAAATAGAGGTTAGGTTGGATTCGCGTATGCGAAAAAACAATACGAATTTCAAAAAGTCCCATTTCCGCAAAATCGTCATTCCTGAAAAGTCTTAGGGCCAGTTCACATGTCCCTCATCGTAACGCGTTCAGTCACAAAAAAGAATAAGAGCTCTGCGTCAACTTTTTCTCTCACATTCAACAAAAAGAAACGTCCTTCATTCAAATGAATGACGCCGCACGTTCAGATACGATCTCATTTCTTCACATTTTCATTTATACTTCGCGTCGGTTTGTAGTCACATTCGTATCCCATATTCTTACAGCAGTTCCTGATTTCGATAGGAACAGCCTTTTTTCAAGATATTGTTACACTGATAAACCGATAGAAGTGAAATCAGCACGCAGCAACCCGTTTCGTTGTCAAATCTCAGATGGCGTCATAGTACATCATTTTAAACTCAATTAGTTTTCTGAGGTTAAACATTATTTTCACGGAACGCGTTTCGATGAGGGACGTGTGAACACGGCCTTACAATGTCTTATTTTACTCAAATATGTCAACAAAAATATTTGACTTGAATGCGGGTACTAATTGAACTTTACCTCGCCTTTTAGCTTCAGGTTAGTGGCACGTAACAGTAAAGGATCATAATATAGCTCACTGGTAAACAAAAAAATTGTTGTCTGAGATTTTTCAGCTGATTTAGGACGAATCTGATGCACTGAATTCAAAAATCACATTAGTTTTGCTCGATTAGGTCAAGTTTTTGAGATATGGCCACGTGTCATTTTCTACATTTTTGTTCACATACACGCACGTGTGGAGCATTTTAGAAGAAATTGGTGGGGTAAAATGCGATGTGAAATAATTATTTTGATTGGAAATTATTGTTTCAATGACAAGAAGTATTCAGGTCTATTAGTTTTAGGTGATAATGTCGAAAAGGGATCATTCTAAAGTAAAAAAAAACAAGAAATACAACAAAAAATTTGTATTTCTTAAGATGACAAACACTGAAGGATGTACAGTGAATTGGTGCTTTGTAAGGAGAGGAACGTCATCAACGACCCTCTGGTGGACAGAGACAGAATACTCTTCCCACCTCTGCACATCAAACTTGGCTTAATCAAGCAGTTCAGCAAGGCTCTGGACAAGGATGGTGACTGTTTCACTTACTTGTGCCAGGCTTTTCCAGGATTAACCATGGAAAAGTTGAAAGCTGGCATCTTTAACGGTCCTCAGATCCGTCAGCTCATCAGAGATCCAGAGTTCGAAAATTCAATGAACGAAGTGGAACTGGAAGCTTGGAAGGCATTTGTTCTGGTAGTGATAAACTTTCTTGGCTAGAAGCTATGCAGAACTTGTCAACAACATGCTGACTGCTTTTAGAAACCTGGGCTGCAACATGAGCGTCAAGATGCACTACCTGTTTTCGCATATGGACCGGTTTCCTGAGAACTTGGGTTCAATGAGTGACGAGCAAGGAGAGAGATTCCATCAGGACATGAAAGAGATGGAGACCAGGTACCAGGGTCGCTGGGACGCAGTCATGATGGCTGACTACTCTTGGACTTTGAAGAGAGACCTCCCTGCCGCTGAGCATTACAGGCGTTCAAAGAGACGGAAGTTCAAGCCCTAAAGTTTGAACAATTGTGAATCAACATGCAATTTATGTGTACTTATCTTTATCATAGCACACCATTTAGTTTAAAGTAGTCAATGTTTCTATCAGGTAATTAATAAATGTTGCTGAAAAAAGTTTTTTTTTCTTCAAAACACATTTATGATGATATGTGTTGACAAAAATCTGCTCATTATACCAGAAAAATGTAATCGATTTTGTCACAAGATCTGATGTTTTCAAATCAACTTGGCACAAAAACCTGACCTGATGGAGACAAATGGATGTTATTTCCTGATTCAGCAGCGCAAAACGACCCTAAATCAGTTGTAAAAATCAAGACAACATTCAAAAAGTAAAAAATTATTGCCCAGTGATATATATAGTGTTCTACGAAATTATAGTACCTTGTTTTATAGAAATGTTTTATATCTAGTGTTCCACAACAATACACTGCTTCAGACGGTTCAATTTCTTCCCAGGTGACAGCTAATTATTCCGTGATATAGAGCTCTCGGTTCTGTGTACACTGCACCTCTGCCTATAGTTGGAGGGACCCTAGCGAGACTATGACGTCGCGCTCGCTAGAGTGCTCTCTCGTCTGTGTACACTACTGAGAGCCATGCTAGACTGCTCTCATCGCACCACTCTCGGGCTATAGCTCTACAGTGCACACGTAGCTTTACTCTCCATTTTCTGGGCAAGGTTAGTGCCTCCACGGTAGCTGTGCATAGCAAGCAACTGCAGACGCAGTGCAAAGAGCGCCACAATGATCACTCATGTGGCTTAGTACTCGATCCAACCACCTCCAGTGCAATCACTTCAGCACGCAAGGCTGCTGCTATCATGAGGATAATGGAATTTTTAGATTAGATTAGATAGGCGGCAGTAGACGGACCAACAGGCCCATTCCAGAGAGACACCGGGACTCTCGAACCGCCCCTCTATGAGCAATTGCCACTATGTTAGTATGAAATGAAAATTTACAGCCGCTGATCTGAAGAGCTGAGGATCTCGTCGGTGGCAATAATAACTAAATCTTCTAAATCTTGTAAGTAACTGTTTATATCTGGAACGAATTTAAAGAAAAAATATAGAAATCGCACCGTTGTTGTCCTTACCTGGCAACTTGGCTTCCAGCGACCACATCACCGACCGTCTGGTCCCTCATGACGACACGGATGTAAGGGTCCACACTGAACCACTCCGCCTTCGTGATGAACTCTGAACAAACATTTCACATGTAGAGGAAGGAGCTGTAGCCTTGCAGTTTAATAAAGCAATAAGCTGAATGCAGCAAGAGGTGCGTACTTTAACGTAAATTATGCCTAATTATGGATTCAGCTTCAATGGACTCATGTAAATTCCCTACGATTTATTACACTGACAACTTGCTTTATTAGCAGATGGTTACCTCCGCCAGTGATGTCAATTTTTCGTCCAATTTGTCTGTCTTTATCAGTCTGTCTGTCATCAATATGACTCAAAAATCAATGAACAAATTTGGATGAAATTTACAGAAATTGTTTGGTATGTTGTGAGAAACAGATGGTTGACTGATGGTAAAAATCTGTTCATCAGTATGTTTGTTTGTTTGCCTCATTTTTCTCAATGCCACATCTCAAAAAGTTATGAAGGGATTTTTATGAAATTTACATGAGTTGTTTGATACATCACGAAGAGTAAATGAACAAATTTTTATAATGATCTGTGTGTTCGTTGGTCATTGTTTATATTTATACTTGTTAGCACAATAACTTAAAAAATAATGAACAGGTCTTTATGAAACTTATAGGAGTTCATTAGTAATGTTACAAGACATGAATGATTAAATTTTGGTGCAGATCGCTGTTTTCGTTTGTATATTTGACTCACGTTTGCCATGATATTTGTGAGCAGCATAATTCAATAAATTATGAACAGATATTGAAAAAAATTACTAATGCTGTTAATACTGCTGGATCTCCGCCTTCATTACTGAATGATAGCGCAGTAGTTGAATCTTCACGCTGAGCAGAGGCCTTTTTATATTGACTTTACATCGCAGTCACATTTTGACGCTCAAAATTCAACAATCAATTGGTATCCACTATACGGTGAGCCCCGGTATTTAGTACAGTCAGTCCTTTTGACTGAACTATTATTTTCTTAGTGCAGCTTAACGTTTGATCAAGTCTAAGCTGACTGGGGGTATTTTACTATCGCAAAACTCGTGATTGTAAACTTGCGTTTCGCTAATGGAAGATCAGGCTTGCAGGGATGAGACCTATAATACAGCAAAACCTATACTGGGAACCGGAACAAAAAAACTCAATCACAAAATTTTTGCCGTCATTTTTGACAGCTTGCAACGCGCTGTCAAAATATGACAGCGAACAATTTGTGATGAGCTGTTCTTCATTGATCACACTCATCTCTCGTTATTACGACTGCTAACCTAAAAGCACTTGGAGGTGAGCGCTTACAGCTTCACAAGTACTCAACATCGAAACTTTTTCTCTCTGACATGGAGAAAATTCATTGCAATCAGTAATGCTCAAAGTTATAGTTTCGATTTGGTACCAAGGATACGGTAGGACGGCCCATAGGTCCAATGGTTTTGTTGCTTTGCAAAAGCTGTTTCATCGACCACTAAATTAAGGTTGGAAAAATAACTGGTGCAACGAAATAATCTGAAGGAAGAAACTAAGAATCATGATGCATGAGGGCACAGTTCATTTACTGTGCATGAGAGTGCTAATGGAAGCTTCAAATACAGAATCTTCAGAGCCCAGTCGGAAATAATGGTTGTGATTATGGTGGAACAACTATGATTATGGTCGAGATCTTTGTTGTTTATTATCGATATATCCTCCATATTCAACCATTTATGGGGTGCATTATGGCAGAGATATGTCACAACCTCCGACCATACTGCCAACCACAATTCCCGAAAATAAATACCCAATTACAACCATAAAGGTTTTAGCTGCACAACCATGATCTACCACAGTGAACCGTAAGAAACACCATTCATGACCAAAATCGGCTGTGTTCAGCGAATGATACAACTATATTCTACCAAGATCAACTTTTTCAACTGCTGTCATATTATACCTTGGATGCCTGCTTTGTTTGCTGATGATTACTTGCTTTTACAAAAAATGGTAATTTATACGTGCGACTTAGGCCAGCAGCTCAGAATAGTGAACGGCTCTAAACTTCATGACGATGCTATAGAGCAGGAGCTTGAACCAGCCTGTGCAGTGAACGCACGTTTATATACAACTTCTTCCAACTCTAACCTGGTATGCAGCTATACGACACTGTTCAGAGGAAGTCACCAGTCGATGGATGAATTTTGGCCGTACCCGTTGCCAAGGTACGTAAGGCCAAATTTATCATGAAACTTGACATTGCTTACCATAGAGCTAATAGGAATAATTTGCTTATGGAACTTTACAGATATAACTGAATGAACATACAAATAGATAGCAATATTTGATCAAAGATCGCAATACTGCTTTAGACGGGATACAACAAATAAATACAAATGATGGGTAACTACGCTAAACTGGTAAAGCGTTAGTAAAATTTAGAAACGGTAGATAAAATTATCGTCAAGGCAGTTAATGTCCATACATACCTTGCAAATCTTTGCAATTCATCGACAGGAAAGAAAAAACAGGAAATATGTACAATTTTTGCACTGTAATATCAATTTTTAGATGTTTCGCATTCAAACTTTCAGTAATACAATATTATTTTGGTCGATTATGTTGGGGATTTTAGCCATATTATAATCCATGGCAACCCATACATATTCTTCCCCAAATAATGGGAGGCATCCCACTCATTATCGTACGTACGGAAATCCGTTGATGACGTACCTGGTTATGCTCTAGCATATGCTCTATGCTCTTCGAACATCCATGTACTACCATCGACCTTCGTTTCCTGACAAACGTTAAACAACCAACATTGCCTCCATCAATATCGACCTAAGCTAAATATACTAAAATCAACGTTATATTTTGGTCGACATATCTACCATAAACGACCTTAATCTCTCATACATCACTATATTCTACCATATTCACAACAATTATTTCCGATTGGGTGCTGCGATTTCAACTTCTGCAATGCAAGAAGTGCAATCAGACATAAGGTCACCCTATACTTTGCCATAGATTCGATGTATGGAGAAGGTAATACTCGTTCAAATCAGACTAAGTCTTCGATATCTTCATTGTTTGAAGTTGAACTGTCGATGGTTAAGATACGTTTGCTAACAACTGCAACCTCGTCAAAGTTCTACCAATTCGTTTTCAGCTGGACCCGTAAAATTTTCACGGTCAACCGGGCGCCAGGGAATAGTGTAAGTTTGGGATCGTCTGCAACGCGGCCTATTTTCTACCTATCAGTTTTCAATGGAACTTGAGAGACGACCAATGCCTCCAGCCTGGACTAATTTCCGCCTATCTGTTTAGTTAAAGCGTGACAGAAAATGGACAGATAAACAAATAAATAAACAAACACAGAAACAGATAAATACACATCGGTCTTTATTATATTGTAGAAGATAGATACACTAGAGTGGCGAAGTGCTAATATATTACTGTACGGTAGGTAAGTCCAGAAAATCATTGATGAAAAATAGCGAACAATCTCTTAGAAACCCCCGCTATATTGAATATTCTAACTTGCATAGCCGATTAACCATATTACTTGCACAGTAATATTGGGCCCCGTCCCACGCAGAGTTTGAGGAATGCAAAAGCGAGAGAGTGATTTCACTATCACCTCAGTACACGATCATCTAATGTGAACCTTCAGACCTACGCATGCTTTACTGCCTCCTGGGTGACAAGGAAAGGGTTCGAAAAGATGGCTTATTCACAGGGCACTGAGCCGTTGCAGGAAGTACGTTAAACCTGCAAATCTCAACTTTGCCCCGCTCTGTCTCGGTAAAGATCTACTGAATACGTGCTAGCATTAATATCCAGTAATTGCTGGGAGGTTGGACTGTGACGTGTGCCAATTTCACAGAAATATGCAAGTTACAATTCGAGCTATTTATCAATGAAACAAGTGTTGTTTTCAATATTTAAAAGAATGTAAAGCCTGTAGTACATACAGATTTACGAAATTTATATTTATTGCAACGAATATTACTTTCATGATGTACTTCTGCATGCACAAATTTCATGAAGATTGCTCCAACGAAACACGTTTTACTTACTAAATGAAGTGTGTAACGAGGGAGACACTTCTGAACTTTGCTCTAAACATAAGCTGTAATCAATGTTGTGTCTTGCAGCACTCCCAATGCACACTTCATTTTACATGTCTGTGATCAACTATCAAAAGTAATCACACCAGTAGCAGCAGGACGGCACAGTGTGACTCTCGTCCCAGGAGAGCGAAAGTTCGAGCCTGCTTGCCAGGGAGAAGAGCTCTTGTACTGTTCGACATGCTGTGTGAACATTCGGTGTACAGAAGCTATTGCGGAGGCACTGACCCAAACCAAAAATAAGGAGGGTCGCGGGATCACAGGTTGTTGCATTAGGGCCTTCTGTTTCTTACACCATAGTTCTAAAAATATGTGCTCGACTGAAACTATCTTCTCTTCTGAGGCGAGTGGGTAAATATTTGCAGCACGAACCAATGCTTGTGGGTTTCCAGTAGGGGTACGGTCAATTTGATTTTACCGCTACAGCTGCCTCTCCTCCTCGCGGGCCGCCGCCACGATCGAGCCGAACGGTTAGAAGTGTGTAGGAAGAATGCCACAGTGCCATGGATAGATTGAGGAGAACTGAAGACCTCAACAAACGACCTCTGTCTAGCAAGACCCGATATGTCAACAAGTGGAATGCTAGCAACTTAGACCACGGCCCACCGGCGACGCAAGCGACGTGCAACGCGACAAATTTGTTGCAAGACAAAATGTATCGGAGGGTACAGTAGTCTGTTGCCCCCTCTGACGCAACTGCGATGCCCCGCGACACCCGTGCGTTGCTGCAGCAACACCACTCCTGGAAAAATTGCCTTGTGTCGCTAGTTGCTTTCTATGGGGCCCCGGCCTAAGGCATTTGAAAGTGCTCCCTTCATAAAATACTAAATTAACTGGACTAAAATAGCATCTCGGAAGGCCGCAGTGCACAGAGCCGTCACGGGCGGGACCTCCGTTAGAAGTGGGTAATGATGCCATTCCTTTGATCGCTACCTTTGACCCCTACCCTAGCCCCGCCTGGCCTGCTTCCGGTTTCCCAGGCCCCGCCCACTTTCGGTTCGCCCCCCCCCCCCCCCCCCCCCCCCCCCAACCGGAACCCATATGGAGTCGCTTACCTNCCCCCTCCCCCAACCCCTGCTACACTGGAAGTGCATTGGCCGTCCTAAACCGGACGGTCACGTGCAAGGATGGCATGGGTGAAAGGTCACGAGCAAAGGAATGGCATCATAACCCACTACTTCCGTTCACAGTTTGCCTGCGAGGACAGCTTCAAGAGCGTTCTCGCCCTCTCCTGGACGATTTGTTGAGTCTCGAGGCAGAGTGGTGAAGATTTCGGATTTTTTCATGGCCATGAAGCTAGACATTCTGTTCATGAATCGAGCCAGGGAAGGAAGTCTTGCCTAGCGGCGATGCATCGTCAGCATTCCTCACCCATTCAGAGTCCCTGACATTCTCGCAATACTGAGGACGGTCTGGGGGCGCAGTTGTCAATATCCTTCAGTCTACGCCCACGTAGCTCAGACATTCCGGTGCTCGGCTGCAGCCGCATACTCCCAAGTTTTTTTAGGGGAATTATAGTACAGCACCATCCATTGCGCGGAGGTTTCTGTTGTGTTTGAGGCTGGCGTGTGTAAGTTCTTCAGTTCGTCCAAGTACTCGGTTGTGATCTTACACTTCAGTGAAGAATATTAACCCTATCTCCATGAGGCTGTAAATTTTATGACATCGGTTTCTTCACCACTTCGTATCTTGTGAGCTGTTTACCTTAAAACAATGAGCTCCCAGCTATTCCTCCAAAATGTAATGAAGCCATGGTACAGATAAAAATAATTATGAATATTGCAGAAAAATCTCATAAAATATAAGTTTTATAAACATTTCTGTGCGAGAAAGCCCG
>LQNS02007216.1:9147764-9163339 GCA_001587735.2 Parhyale hawaiensis | reverse complement strand
ACCCACTCACCCACTCACCCACTCACCCACTCATCCACTCACCCACTCATCCATTCACTCACCCACTCATCCATTCACTCACCCACTCATCCACTCACTCACCCACTCACTCACCAACTCATCCACTCACTCACCCACTCAACCACTCACTCACCCACCCACCCACTCACTCACCCACTCACCCACCCACGCACTCACCCACTCACTCACTCATTCATCATTCATTCATCCATTTATTCATTCAATCATTCGTACTCATTTAAATTCGTTCATATTCATTCATGCACATTCATTCGTTCGTTCCTTCATTCATTCATTTTTTCATTCATTAATTACGTGTCCGATCCCAAGGAAATGCAAAGGCGAAAAATAAGCCAGGTTGTAGATTTTGTAATTGAGCTACGTTTTCTTAGAGATCGATGACCATGATGCAGAAGATTGTGAAGGCCTTTATATAAATGCACTTCTTTTTTTTAAACATTTCTTCAAATCAGAATTTTACATGTAAATTCTGGAGTTTGATTCAATACTTTTTTTCTCCCAGGTCATGACGTATAAATTCGGCAGATGATCAACGGAGCACTGACGATGCGATGATGACAATAACTTTTTTTCTCCTGGGTCTGGACGCATAAATTCGGCAGATGATGAACTGAGCACTCACGACGGGCAGTAGAGAATTAGTTCACGGTCAGTAGATAATTAATTCTAGCTTACTGTCATTCTCTCAGAGAGCAGATTTCACTTCAGAGGCCAAAATTTCCGCACTTCAGTGAAACAGATATTTGAGTATGAAAGGCAGCATCAAGGATACAATGTACTAACATTGCATATAAACCGAATGGAATGGCATTCCAATTTATTGTAGTGTTTTACTTAAGGTTTTAGTTTGGGAGACGCACGTTTAATTAAAAGAAGAGGATAGGAACCGTAAAAGAAGAATGAGACTACTACAGTCTCTAGAACGAAGACAAGCTACTAATGAAGCATTCATGCGACACAGTGACAAGAAAGACTTGAAGCTGAAAGACTGCAGAAGCGAATGAGAGCTTCTAACAAACGTGAGCGGGAAAATGTGGAACCAGTGAGTCAGACAGGAGAGAAAATCTATCGATGATTGCTTGAATTTTGTCACACACGGGTCCACTAGTAATAATAATAATTGTAATAATAATAAAAGACCGCTGCGAGAGCTAAAATGCGCCATCTCCATCCAGGAACCCTCCAGAAAAGCGCTCTGCTTGAAACAGCGCACGCATTCGCAAAGTGCTCTGAATCTTAGGTTGCAACCCGGTGCCAGAGAGAAGTGCTGAATATTGCTTAACCGATTCTTATTAGGGTCCGAAGATAATAATAACAATAATAATAAGATGACATCTACTGCAACATATCAACAAATAGTTTGGTAAAATGATTTAGATTTCTTGTTTCCCTTTTTCTATATCGAAAGGCATGACAAACTTACAAGATCTACATCAAAATTTGCATCAGCGAGCATTCCAATGCAGTGCTCTGATTGGGCTCCTGCAATCGTCTCTTATATATTACAGGAAACAATACAAAAAATTAGACTTACGACTATTCTGACATGGTGGCAGCTCTTCCGTGATAAGCTTGAAGTCTCCCAGCTCAGGCTTGCCCCCAGTCTTGTTGCTCAAAGTCCAACACTTCGCTGTAGCCATCATTGCTGCAACAGGTAGAAGCACTAGAGATGGTATTTAGGGCGTGCTCAATTGGGCACCAGAATAATAAGTCCCAGAGGGTTGACTTTTCCGCAATTTTAGACAAAATGTAGCAAGTCGTAGAAGCATCGCGAGTGCGATGAACCTGGTGCGAACTCCATTTTCCTGAATAAGATTTAGCTTTAAGAAATCTCAAGGGCAACTCAATTAAACGGGTCGAAGCTAGTGCACCTGCCTGAAGTTTCGAACAAGTCAAGCCTCTAAGGCTTAATTTGGCGCTCAGTCGAAAATGCCCTTAAAATGTCTACAGTCTACACTGCACCTTCAGCAGCGTTTTCGTTAAATTCGTCTTTTGATGTTCACAAAAAAGACTTCTGCATGTCCAAATGCGTAATCCAAGTCCGTCCATTCTCATCCCAGACAGAGAAGAATGTCTTTTGGGTCTTAAAGTATTAGTTGACCCTGAACTTTCGAATTATTAAACAAGGTCCGTCTTCATGGAAACAAAATTTCGCTAAAATGGAACTACTGTATCTGCCTGAAATTTCTATCGAATCCATTGTCTTCTTACTAACCGCTGTACAATTGATAATTAATACATGATCAGAGGAATAGAACGAAAATTATATCAATGTTTGCATTATTGTACATCACGACAATGAGCTTTGGAAAGTGAATGTGTCCGTTGACAGAATTTGGAGTACAGTGCGAAGTAAATACTTCCAAATTTTTCTAGATTTAGAATTGGGCTCATTCTATAGTATTTTTAACAACAAAGTAACATTTTTGATTAGATGAATTTACAAGTGGGTCTACTAAAAATGGTTGAATATTTTGTCTAATATTGCTGTCATCATCTTTAGTCCTTCCTTAATCCTGTCTCTAGTTTACGCAGCGTAACAATTTTCTATCCAATTAGAATAAGGCATTATTTCTTTTTGTGGACGGAGATATGCTTTGCTTTCCATTTTTAAAACATTTTTTTTTTTTGCTCACTGGCATATACCGAGCTGTTTCCTTTTCTGTTGTTTATTTCAACAGGGCTGAAAAAGACTTGAAAAAACGGCATATCATTCTTAGTCTCACACTATCATACCTACTAAATGAGGCCGTGACACTACCAGCAATAATATAGTTGAGATTCAGCACCTTCAACGGTAGGTTAGTGAGGAATGACTACATCAGCCTGCACTGTAGCTAATTTATACCTCACTCAAGAGAGCGCGCTATCAGGCGGTCCTGGCCATCTCAAGTCATAAGTGCATTTTGCTCTACCATCATTAGTTGTGTCAATATGCCACTTGAGTGTAACGTGAGGATATGATGATTTATAATTAAGGCAATGATACGAGCAATGCATTAAGGTCTCCCTCGTCTTAGCATTTAATAGAAATTACTACCTACTACCTTACGACCGCCAGTACTTGCAAATCATGTAGCACTCAAAATCAGTTAACGGTATATCAGGTATAAGATTCAGTTGGAATTGTTCAAAGGATGGCACCGTGGTAATTTTATTCCATCCTTCATTGCTACGACGTGTGTCGAATTGTTTTTATGTATAATCAATTTGATATTGAAAAAAATATATATATTTATGTAATTATGTGTGCAAAGCGCCTTAGTTTTGGTAGGCGAACTCCCTCACAAGATCATAGCCTGCTGCAAACTCCATTTTCCTGAATAAGATTTAACTCCTATAAATTTTAAGGGCAGCTCAATTAAAGGGGTCGAAGCTATTACATCTACCTGAAGTTTCGAACAAGTCAAGCCTCTGAGGCTTAGATTTGGCGACGAATCGAAAATACCCTTACAATGTCTACAGTCTACACTGCACCTTCAGCAGCGGGAATCGCAGCACCCGAGAGTCAGGTGCTAAAAACATTCCTCCGACCTCCATAGACGAATTCTTGTCAGCCACCACAAACCAGAATAACGACAAGCAAGGCTAACTCGGCGGGAAGCGACCTATTGTCCGCAAAATAGCTGCGGACGTGAAACAATCTGACAGATGTCAAGCCGAAATAGAAAAATTTACCCTTACTCACCTTCAGACAGGCACTCTCGTCGCTACTGACAATGCTCCTGTTGATCTCACGCCCGCACTCTTTTCCCAGCAATAGGACGCTTCAAGCGTATCAGTGACTCGGAGAAGCAATGCAAACACTGGTGTCAAATCTTTTTTTGGCAACGTTCAGAGCAAAACATACAAGATGAACGAACTACAAGCTATGGCAGCCACTCATGCGTTTGTTATCGTACTCAATGGAACAAGGATCAACATTTCAAACAAGAATCTGGAAGCAGAAGTTGCTTTTAAAGGCTACAAACTTTTCAACATAGACCAACCTACAGGAACTGACAAAGGAGGGGTTTCAATCATATATCAAGGAACACCTTAATCCCCTATGTAACGGCTTTGCAGCAACTAAAGAATATTAATTTATCACTACCCACGCTCGTCTCGGCATTCGAGAGTCGCTAAATATTATTGCTCGCCTATACGAGACCACGCAGCACCGCCGAAACTGCGACAGCATTTTACAACAAGATCGAAAATGCACCGAATACTCCAAATGAAACAATCTAATGGGAGACTTCAACATCCCCAAATTGATTGGAATACCTTTTGCATCCAGCCCCAGGCAACAAACTGCTCAAACTTCTCAGCCACAACCACTTGAACCAGTACGTTAATGAACCGACAAGATACGGTAATATTCTACAGTGCATCTGGTATTCTCCACTCCTGATTGTGAAATTGTTGACCTAGCCTTCATAGACCGGCTTGGAGACCCCAACATGATTCAAATTACTCTAAAAACTAGCAATGAATTCACCCCTAATGCTAGTCATCTCAAGCTGCCAGACTATCGACGAGCGAATTTTCAGGGAATGGCAACTGAAATAGAAACAACTGACTCCGAACCCCCTATGAGAGACGCCAGTGTTGAACAATGCTCAAATATTTTGAAAACGAGCATCCTGAGAGCAGCTGAACGACACATCCCAAAAAATGAGTTCGTATCAGTAGCGATCCCCTCTGGATGGATCGGACAGTCAAGTGCTTTATTGCAAGGCAACAAGTACGTTACACAGCCTGGAAGCGTAAGCCAACAGAATACAGGTCCAGTCACATAAGGGCATGTGGGGATGTAGAGAAAATAGTCAGGACCACAAAAAGGGAAAAGGTAGTTTCCGTAGCCGCTATGTCAAAACACATCCCAAAGGCGTTCTATAAATATGTGATTGAAAGAACACTCAGAAAAGAAACCATAGGTCCGCTCAATCGACCTGACGGTAAAATCACCAATACCCTAAGAGACAAAGCCACAATCCTGAACGACTATTTCACCTCTGTATTTACGGTTGAAAATGCTACGAATATTCCTGAACCAGCACCGATGCAAGATGCTCCAATAAAAACCTGTGTTTCCCCAAAGATCGAGATCCTTCAAGAACTAACCAACCTAAATGTGTACAAATCCGCTGGCCCAAATCATCTTACTTCCCGAGAACTACGGGAAATGGCTCCAGTCATCCTGAAGCCACTGCTCGAAATATTTAATCGATCTTTACGAACGGGAGAAGTCCGCAGGATTGGAAACTAGCTCATATGGTACCGATACATAAGAAGGGGGATAAGAAAAGCCCTAATAACTATCGACCAATCAGTCTTACATCGGTAGTCAGCAAACCATCGAACGCATCATGAGTTATCGCATCACTGATCACTTGAGGATGCAGCAGCTCATATTCGACACTCAACATGGATCCGAAAATCGAAGAAGCTGCTTAACAAACTTTCTGGACTTTTTCTCAAAAGTTACAGATATTACAGATGAAGAAAAGGGTGTAGACCTTGTGTATATAAACTTCCAAAAGGCTTTTGATAAGTCCCCCATCAACGACTAATAAAAAAATGGAACCCCATGGCATCTGGTGTGACTATATATGATGGATCAAGGCATGGCTTACGAGTCGGCAGCAGCGAGTGAAGTTTGAAAGAGAGACTAGCGCTTGGACACAGGTATCATCAGGGGTTCCACAAGGTAGCGTGCTTGGCCCGCTTCTGTTCTTATTACATCAAAGATCTCGATCTGAACATCCGTAATAAAATCAGTAAATTTGCGAATGATACTGAACTATGTCATCTTGCCACGAAAAGAGCCGAGCTCCAACAGGACCTTGACTACCTCATGGAATGGACCATAACGTGGCAGATGAGCTTTAATGTCGACAAAAGCTCAGTAAAGCACGTAGGGCTGGTGAACCCTTCAACCCCATTGAAAATGAACGGGACGGTATTGGTTGCTGATACACAACAACGTGACTCGAGAATCACGATTACAAACAAACTACAACACAGTCAGCAAGTTGACAAGAGTGGGAAATTTGCAAGCCAGAGTACTCGGATTCATTACCAGAAATTTTGAATACAAGTTCAAGGACATCATCGTTCCCTTGTACAAGACATTAGTGAGGCCACACTTAGAATGTGCCGTTCAATTCTGGTCGTCACATCTCTGTAAATATATCAATAACAAGGAAAGAGTCCGACGCAGAGAAAGAAATTGATACCTCAGCTGAGAAACAAGTCGTATGAACGTCGCCTGAAAGAACTGGGTCTGAACTCTCTCTAGCAAAGACGACTCAGGGGGCAACTAATAGAAACATTCAAGTTCTTGAATGGCTTCAACGATGCACCTATCACGGGACTCTTCGAAAGAGACCTTAATGATCGCTTTCGAAACAACGGTCAAAAACTCAAGCATAAAACTCGAAGAAAAACCTTCATTGTCAGTATTTGGAATAGACTCCCTTCCGACGTTGATGGTGCGGAGTCAGTCAACTCGTTTAAAAATCGTCTCGACATCCATTGGGAGAAACATCCTCCAGAGTTAAGAACCCCTTCTCCACGAGTCGCTAGCTCTTAACGGCTAAAGCTTCCCAGGAGATCTTAATCCGTCTTCTTCTCACTTCCGCTCCATCTACATCTTTGAGCTCCGCATATAAGCGGCCGGCTATCGATAATGCTTGCGTGCATTATTGATCATCTCTTTGGCTGAGATTCCTCTCGCGTTGCTTTTTCTTTCTTATTCTTTTTTGTTCTCTTCTCGTTTCCTCAGTCATTTATATCCTACTAACATAATGGCAATAGCTCATAAGTTCTGGAGTCTCTTTGGGAATGAGCCTATTGGTTCGTCTACTGCCGCCTATCTAATATAATCTAAAAAAAATAATCAAAATAACGAAGAACAATAATTATCGCAAATACAACTCTGAGATTAAAGAAAGAATAAAGGTAATAGAAATCAGGAATCAACCAAATATCTAAACCTAAATCGAGGTAAGTTTTGATTTGTGGAAGATTAATTAAACACACGATATGCAATGAGCAGTTTATAGTATCTTGTACACAGCATTAAAATGCAAGGAGATAAATCGATGGAACACGTAAACGAATCCCAGCGAGAACATCTGAAACGCATAATTAAATTCATTTGGCACCACAAGGGCAGCAGGTGATGAATAGAAACGTCACAATCAATTTCAATTTGATTAATGATGATAATCTGTGCAGGAACTCTAAAACACTCTCGTGAAACATTGTTGTCTGACAAACAAAGTTAATATTTAGAAGTTGGTTGTTGCCGTAATTTGTGCCGTTGGAATAAAAAAACAATATAGCAGTCTACCCCAAAACTACTAGCTAATTTCTGCGGATGTAATTATTACCCCCTAATTTCCATTTTTAGTTAAATTAAAACTATAGAGTTTAATTTCATTTTTGCTGCAGCTTTCGATCGATTTCTATTTTTCTCTCAGCTCAACCATATCCCACCGTTCTTATTCAATGCTTACCAATGCCCATTGTCCTCAAGCGATGCATCACTGCTGTCGAATCTTTTTCAATACTTCCCAAGCTGGATGATACCACTGTAAATGCTGCGGGTCCAGACTGCAGCCGAAAATCACCTAACCGTTGAAACTGACGTCGCACCAATGAGCGTGATGAAGAATAATGCTATCAATGTTGCCTCACGCTGAAGCTGTAGACTACAATTATTGTTCCCTTCCCAGAGAGGAGGAGAATATCTGTTGCAATACGAAGTGCCAAAGACCATTGTAAAAGTGGTACTGCAACTGGTTGCTATTCGTTGCAGCACGAATACAGAGGTGGAATATCGGGCCCAAACCCAGCGCGAGGCCAAACCACGAGGATGAAAATTTGACTAAGTTTATTTATGAAGCATGCTAGGCGAAATGAAGATACACTGCATCTGGTTGCTAATTGCACTAGTTTTCATCGATAAATCACACATTCTTTGGATGAATCCCTAGCCCATTAATTCGCAGAGGGTCCAAAATCTCGACGTTAACAGGAGCAAAGATTCGGAGCACAGTTCTAAATATCGAAGAGTCACCCATGATGCTCAATAGAAGGAAAGTGACGGGTTCAATGGCCCCATAAATTTACTCTCATTCCACTGGCGAAAATTCACAAACAAAGGCAGTAATGCTAGATTTTGGCATGTTGCCGTAAATTAACAGGAGAAACTAATGAAACTGACATGGATGGCCGAAAAGACGCCTCAGCTAGGCGCCCTACGAAATCTCCCACAACCGGGGATTCTCCTGCTTCAACTAACGAATTTTTACTCAACACTCTGTACATATAACCACTGCAGCATAAGAGTCTGCGAGAATAAATGCTGGTACTTGGTGCCCAGATGAGCTCCATGCTTGAACTCAAAACCCTTCCTTACCCAAGTCGAATGTCGTCTTTCGGATCCTCCCAAAATTTGTCCCAACAAATCGCGTTTTAGTATCCTGAGTTTCGATTCACCAGGCTGGTCCCCTCAAATCCAAACCTATGTATGTATAAAATTGGAACAACCCTCATGGTGCTTCAGCCAATAGTACATGCCTGAGACTTTACCCTTTCCTAAGAGGCTGTACAACGATCTAGTCTACTTCTCTATTGGTTGTTTGCCTAATTTGAGAAGACTCCACCTACATTATAGATAGCCCATGCTCCTAAACAAACAAAAGAATTAAAAGTGTAGATTTTTCATTTTAAAATATCTGTTTCAAGCTGCTTTGCTTTCCTTTCACGTGCAATCAAATTTTATGACTGGTGTAATTTTAGCTTGGTTCACGTTTTCGTTTTCCGCTCAGGTATCATCCATTTTCTCTCAGGCCGTCTAAGCAAGATGACCTGCACGACCCTTTTTATTAGCGACACCTTCGTTTGGTCAGCTAATGTCTCCATTCCCTTTCCTTGTTCTACCCCAGCTGGTGATCAGTAATCAATTTGGTTGTCAAGTTCACTAGACCATCCTTTCCCATGGCAAACCTTGATACTATGGCTTGTGTACTCAGCTACGATCTCGCTCGCTTCCCATTAATAATAATTTACTGTCACTGTTTCCAAAGAACGCCGAGTATTGCACAGTTGCTAAAGGTTTGTGCCAAGTTTGATTCTCAAGTGAGCAGTTATTTGTGATAAAATAATTCTTGTGAGAAACAGCGTAAATCAGTTTATTTATGACGCGGCAATTAATTAATTGATGACCTATCACAACAGATATATGTATCATGATACCGATTACAGTCAATATTTTCGTAACATGATTGACACTATATCTATCCATCGATATTACACTAAAAGTCTGTAACCCTTGTTTATTTATTTACTTGCTTGTCTGCATACAGATCTTTACTTAATTTAAGATAGGGAGAAATTTGAGCGTCAGTGGTGGAGGTCTACCCTGGGGTAAGTTTTGGGGAGCGCCACACAATCTCTTGACTATTGGTCGCTCAGGCGCAGGTGCAACATCAAAGCTACAGTGCGGAGCCTCTTCAAACCCGTGTCCTCTTGGATGTAAATTTGAGCACCTACTTACTCTCCTTGCTCGAATTGCTAATGCATAGTATATACCACAAAATTATCTTCCTATACTCATTACACGTGTGTTTTTTTTACTTCTGTTAGCCTATCACCAAGCTATAACACCAATTAGTGCTTAAGATGAATGTAGGATTGTTAGCGCGGAAAATTCGATGGAAACCCAGTGAAGGTGTTTAGCAGCATGATACACTAAGCCCTTTGGTGCTCACATCTTGCCTATCAAGCTGTAGTTGCTTGCTTTCCAATCGTAACTGCTCAACCGAAAAACGAGGTGGAAATGAAGGTAGTAACGGATATGTAACATTGTCAGTTCTGAGTGGGCGCTAAGTGTTAGGGCTCTGTCTCAAGATCGCGAGATCGACAACTCACTCATCCTCTTAAGCTGCAGAGAGATAGCCGAATAGAAGGCAAATCATTGTTTCTTCCATTAGTATAAATTGTATAGCAAGATTAGAGTAAAAGTTCTATATATGTCTAGTTACGACACGCCTAAATGAGGCACCTGCTTGTCTTCACTAATGCGATGTATCGGCAGCCGAGCTTCTGAACAACACACGCAGAACTGCTGCTGAAGCGTCAGCAGAATTCCTATATACCTCCGGAGCCAAGTCGTCCTTCAGAAAAGAGCTTCGTCATAAGGGTATTAAAAAAGTTGGATTTTATTTTCTGTCGTTGTGAAATGTTCACGGACCTCACCAACCCACGAAATGCAGCATCTGACGAACAGCTTGCATTAATTTGATAGCAATGCTGGTCCTTGACAGGGGGAGAGAATGGTGGAAACGTTTGGCGAAGCACAAACTTGAGAAGTTCAGACCGATGAGAACAAAATAACTATTGAGGAATAACCAGTTGAGATTCACAGAGTTTTATTTAATTGTACCTCAAACTCACATTATAGATGATACAAAAGTATAAAATGTTTTTAATTTGACTGTGATGTTATTTGCTTGAATTTCCAGTTTGTTGGCAACGCGCGTAGGAAGGGCCAGAAAAAAATCATTTCATGCGTAGCGTTACAGCTTTGGATAGTTTGGGAAGCAGTAATTATTATTCCTAGTAGTCGCTTGCTTCTACATACAGCTAGTGCAATTGGATGAATCACTGACTTAGTTCTATTCATCTGCACGCGCTGATTAAGAGATGATACACGCAATATCTTACCAAATTATGATAACTAGAGCAACTGTTGGAAATTCCACGGTTGACTAATCTTTTTACCTTCTAAAATGTACTAGACCTACGGTATTAGAACTTACGTTAGTTTACCGCATTGTAGCTCTTCTAACGTAACCTACCCCGTCTAAGTGAACGCCCGTCATTTAACCCTGGAGAATTCTGTCTGACTCAGCAACGTCTGTCACCCAACAACTTGACTAGAGAACTAGAACGCCTCGGGGCGTATGACCATCACTCGCGGAGGGAGTAAATTTCATCGCCGTTATTTTTTGTAACCAGCTAATCCTAGTTTTTGGCAGGGGTCACATCCAATGTGGGAACATCTTCGTGCATGGGTTCCCCGTTTCTATCGTCATAATTATGTCCTTTGCATCTCCTTCTCTTAGATCGCCGTTGTCGTGGATGTAGACGCGCTTAAACATTCACTATAGTAATACCATAGGAAAAATAGAACGCCTCGTGGCGTAAGATCATCACTCGCGCTGGGAGCAAATTTCATCGGCGTCATTTTTGATGGCCAGCTAATCCTGATTTCCTGGCATGGGTCGTATCGAGGATAGCCCACCAGACCCCTTGCAAAAAAATCTTGAACATCGCTCAAATCTTACCTGTTTTCAGGTATAGAGCAAATTTCTTTGCGGTAATTTTTTATGGCCGGCTAATTCTATTTTTTTTTGTATGGGTGACATTGAGGACAGCTCACAAGACTTCCAGCAAAAAATCATGGACATAGCTCAACTCTTTTCACCTGTTTTTGGGTAGAGAAAAAATTTCATCGCTGTCGTTTTTATGTCCAGTTATTCCCATTTTTTGGCATGGGTCACATCGAGGGTAACCGTCTATTCTCTCTGCAAAAAACTATGAACATTGCTCAACTCCTTCGACCACTTATTGGGTGGACAGACAAATATGTATGCCTCACAGTTTCTCGTCCCGTCAACACCTGGCATTATCCAGACTGGGGGCTCTCCGCCCACCCTTGTGCTTAAATAGAATAAATACAAAGAATCGAGTCATTATTCGATCTGGGGACCAATAGATTACCACGCCGCCACTCTTGCCACTAAGCCACAAACAGCTAATGGCAACGCCAGCACGGAAGGTACTTGTGTTGCCCGCTGCATCAGTGGTGCAAAGATATTAAGGCAGAGCCGTACGTGTATGAGAGAGCTCATCCGTCTACCCTGAACAATTAATAACCTGAAAAATCTCACAGTTTCTCGTTTGTGAGAATCCCGTGGTAATTTTCAGGTACCCGTCCCCGGATCGAATCCTAACTCGATTATTTGTCTATAAATATATATATATATATATATACCTGTAATAGGAAGAAGAAGAGGATACGGTAGGAATAACATATAAAGACTCTAAGTATACTAACGGAACAGCGAACCAACAATGAGCTCTTAGGACGAGAACCTTGTAGGTTAGGAGCCCAAGACTGGTTCTCCTAATAAACTAAAATACGTTCTAAAACACTTAAAGACAGTATATTAGACGAATCAGTCCTTGCCTACCTAACCTACAAGGTTCTCGGGGTAAGAGCTCATTGGGAACGGTTTCTGTACTAAGGTGGTGGTCGCTGGTGGTGGATGGCAAAAACCAAAACGCATTTTACTATCGAGAAGACGGTGGAACGGCCCGTAGATTTTGTTTCACGTCCTCTTTACGTAGCGATAGATACCCATACCTATTCAGAGGGAAGACATGTGCTCATTTTTGTCGTTGTGAAGATGTCCCCTTCTAAGAACGTAATATATACAGAAATGTACTCTTTATCTCCCACCTAGGGGAATACATATATAGCTATATATCATAATATACAAGAGCGAAAACTTTGCTGGTAAAATGTCTGCGAGCTCCACCAGTGATATAGTGCCTCGATGTGTTGTGCATGTACAGGGTGACTTAGGGCGCCCGTACGCCTACGTAAAAATTGCATTGCCAAGCAATTCTGTATCGATTGGACATTGCTATGCCTCTAAATAGAATATCTAAGGTATGAGTCGTTTCAAGCAGTCTGTACACAAGCAGCAATGGCCAAGCTTTGGGAATATGTACCTCTTACTTTTGAGTTGGTTTAAAGTTGCAATGACGCATAATTTTAGGGGACTTTCAAGCGCTATTAGAAGTAGTCACGGCAACGTGACGGCCAATGCGAAAAGTTGAGTGACAGAGCAATTATTGCGATAGTGTGTCCACTCTATTGGGGATGGACTTGCTGTGCGTTGAAACATGGGAGGGCTTCACGTTCTTGGAACAGATGTTTCGGTGCGCATGATAACGGTTGCATCTATTGACACATCGAGTGCAAATATGTACAGTACAATATCGTGCAATATGTACAGCAGAATACTGTAGCTATGCCGAGTACAAACGATATCGTAGTAAAGTTACAAACGAGATACGGCAAGCTAAAAAATCTTACTATTACAGGAAATTTGCAGCGAGCAGTGGCAATACCAGAGATACGGGGAAGTTAATTAGGTCTGTACTGACTCAGAAGTCCAAGGGAAAGGCTACTGCCATAGAGCTTTTGCATGAGGGTCAACTCATTACTGACGGGCAACAAATTGCAGATTTATTTAACATTTATTTTAGTAAAGTTGCTGGTGCCCTCGACAGCAAAATTCCGCGCGTAGCAAGGGATTCACTGGAGTATATTGATAGGCATGTTTGTTCATTTGTGTGTATGCCAACCGATGCAGCGGAAGTAATTCATACAATCCAGTCGTTTCCAAATAAGACATCAGGCCTAAACTCTATACCAGTTTTTATATATAAGCTCATTGCTGCTGCTATATCACCTGCTCTAGTAATTCTAAGTAATAGATCATTCTGTGAAGGAGTCTATCTTGACGCTCTGAAGATTGCACGCATTACTCCATTATACAAGAAAGGTAGCAAAAATCAGCGTGACAATTACCGTCCCATATCTACCTTACTTTTCATTAATAAAGTTTTCGAGAGAATAATGCACAGCCATCTATTCAGCTTTGCTACTACAAAGTCGTTATTTAGTTCCCGGCAGTTCGGCTTCCGCAAGGGGCGATCTACAGACGATGCTATTCTTGAATTCTCTCATAGCATATATGAAACCTTAGATTCTAGGAGGTATCTTTTGAGAGTCTTCTTAGACTTCTCTAAGGCATTCGATACGGTGAATCACGGTATTTTACTGCGCAAACTCGATGTGTTGGGCGTTAGAGGAGTATCTCATGACTGGTTCCGATCTTATCTTAGTAATATATACCACTATGTTTCTGTACAGGATGTAAACTCTTCCAAATTGCTTGTTACGTTTGGAGGAGTAGTAGTAGTAGTATTAGTAGTAGTAGTAGTAGTAGTACCTCAATAGTCGGTCCACTTTTGTTTCTATTATATATTAACGACATGAGCAGAGCGTCAACTAATTGAAAACTTCTCCACTTCGCAGACGACACAACGGTATTCGCGAGTGGCAACGATTTTGACTCGATCATTAGCATGATTAACCGACAATTGGCCGGTGTTGACTTGTGGCTCTCCTGCAATCGCCTATCTCTTAATGTGTCTAAAACAACCTACATTGTATTCTCCAACTTGTGTAAAATTTCAAATTAAGTTTTAAAAATTCGCGGAAGTCCATTCGCCTTAGTGGATGAATTTAAATTTTTAGGCATCACAATCGACAGTAAGTTAACGTTCCGATGCCACACACAGCAGGTTCAGCATTCTGTATCGAAATCCAGTGGTGTGCTACGTATTTTGTCTACTTTTATCCCTCCATTCGTGCTATGAAAACTGTACTTCTCTTTATTAATCTACCCGCACCTGGTGTACGGCGTGTGCCTGTGAGGCGGCGGCAATCGCGTGGAGCTGGCGAGGCTGCTGCGGCTGCAGCACCGCTGTGTGGCGCTGCTGGCTCATCACCAGCCCTTATCTCTTACCTACCACACTAATAGGCTCTTCACTATCGACCAAATCTATCAGTTCTTCATTGCTATCAAAACTTTCCAGAACTTGCATCTAAAACGAACCATCTTCTTCCATAACCAATTTTCTGAATTACAAATTTTTCATCGTTACCCTACACGAACTAAAAGTAACGAACTCCTAAATTCTCCCTTCTTTGCCACCACCAAAGGTCAAAAGTAATCTTATTTCAATTCTATAGCATGTCTGGAATGCTCTGCCATGTTCGCTGCGAAACTTGATGAGTATTCATTCTTTCAAAGTTGAACTGCGGTCGTTTATTTTATCTCGGTAGCGCTGGGGACCGTGGGGCGGACCTGTTGTTGGATGGCTCTCCAAGTGGTTGGTTTCCTAATTATTTGTTCCTGTATGGAGTAAAGGTCAGACCTAGTTAGACGTCGGCATGGGACGTGCCCTATAGAGTGTATAATTCGCCCAAAATGTTCTATGCAGCGTTGCGAGAGGTTGCGCATCGTTCGAAAGCATGGGCCGCCGTATCATTGTTTAGGCATTCCTTGTGTGTCACGTCCCGTGCCCCCCTACTTCCATCACTCTGTGCGTTGGCTGGGGGTGCTGTCTTTGGTTAGGCCTTCCTTGAGCATTACATTCTGTGCCCACTTCCTTCCATCCCTCCATGCGCTGGCTGGAGATGCCGGACGTTGTGAAATTTACCGTGCTTCCTTGCCCGTGTCCTTTTTTTCCTACCCTATTGAAAATCGGCGCAGTTTTTCGAGCAGTTCGGTGACGTTCGCCGCAGACTCCAGAGTCGCGGCTATGCAGTGGCGGTGCAGTGGCGAGGTCGCTACGTCCGCTTTGGGCACGTTTTTTACGCTCCTGATCTTTGC
>LQNS02007216.1:9094614-9105758 GCA_001587735.2 Parhyale hawaiensis | reverse complement strand
TTAGTTAGTGCTCAAAGAGATGACCTCCTGGAAAGCCAGAGGGGGAAAAACTGCAACAAGAGGTAGGCCACAGCTGGAAGCAAGAGTGAGGCTTCTAGCTACCTCCACTAGACACGAGGAGGCCGTTCAACCCGGTCAAACTTATCCACTGGGTCACCTAATGTAAGCAGCTCATATTGCTTATCTTCGTTTGACGAATTGCAAATTTCAAGAAATCACAAAATCCCTCCATGCTTTGCTGCGGATATATCAGCGCTACCGACAGAGGTACTCTGCAATAGCGACGCCAGCACAAGTAGTAATAATGATCCAATGAACAATTTTGTAGTGGTAGTGCGGAAGCCAGAGTATCCCTGGAGGATCAAAGGTTCCCAAATCCCTTCCATTTTGTGGTTTAATTCAGAGAGTTTGACTTGTGATAAGTGATAGTAAACCTTTTTGGTGACCAACACCCTTCCATATATATATATATATATGCTGTCCTATATACTGGCCCATGAAAAAAATTGTGCCCGCACCCACTCTTGTACTTATACAAAAGTGGCACTGGTTCTGGTACTAAGTCAAAGAAAGAAGAAAAAAAAAAATCCAACTCCCACTCTTGTACCTATACAAGAGTAGAGTTTGCTGTGGGACTAAGTCTCCTCCCTCCCCCCAAAAAAGAAATTGTGCTAAAAAAAAGCTGTGCATCTAATTCCTTACCTGTCATGTAATGAGTGTGACGATTCAGAGTGATCCTCTGAAGTTAACGCGCCCTTGCGGCGTAAGTTTGGTGCTACCAAAAGAAGTACTCTGGCTTCCGCTCCATCACTACAAAATCGTTTATTGGAATTTTCCTACTATTAGCTATATATTTAAATGACTCAATTTTACGTGGTTTTGGCTCTAACTAAAATGTATAGAAGTGAATCTAGTCCAACCTGATCTACCCCTACCTTATATAATCTATCCTAAGCTATTGTAACCTTAAGAAACTGCCTTTATAATGATTCTTTGTGCTGAAATGCCATTATATTATTATTCACACCAGACTGGCGACGTAGGAACGGAGAAATTCCATGAGGTTAACAAACCCTTACGCAACCAGCCCAGCGGGTTGAGAAAAAAAACAGAAGAATGAAAAAAAAGAAAATCCAAGATCACAGAATAACTCTGTGTACAGATCGTTTAAAGCTGCCAATACCAGCACCAGCAAAGACAGAGCCACCAAGACCATTTCAAACATCCACACACGATGGAAAAAACGAATGGGAATACTGGCCTGTACGGCATTGTAACGGTTCCAAGGCAAACTCATGAAGAGCACTAGTCCGCCGAGTATAGGTACTTCACCTCATAGCTACAAATTGTCCTGCAGAATTGACAGTATGGAACTCAGCACTTGACATTGCATAAGGCTACCTATGTTAAACAGTTGTGTTGATGTGTGGGGAGTTGGTTCTATTTAAGTACCTAGGTAGCTATTTGGACGGTCTATTGCTTGATTGTTTTCACTTTATCCCAGTGCTTTTATAACAGGTGAAAATTAGCTAACTATTAAAAAGGATAGCTATTTTGCCTGCAGATGTATGAGGTAGCAGGTCCAGTATCAATAACTTAACTTTGTCGCATAAATCTTGTTGAAGCACATTATGTTGACGCTAAGGACATCAACTGTTAACCGTTTAATTGCATACACCTGTAGTTTTTGATAATGCAAAGGGAAGAATTGAAATGCATTAATTCGCATGATTTTAGTGGCCTGTTCATATTGCCGTTGCGTGAGCTAACCCTTCCTCTCAAATCGCTTGTGCAGAATGTCTTTCATCATATGCCTTACATGGCACTTAATGCCAACGTATTAGAACCCCATATCATCAAAAATATGTAACTAAGTGTAGCCATGATGGATATTTGAACATATTTCATGCTTTAAATTTAAAATAATTTCAGCATACATCTCACCCACAAATTGTTTTGTTTGCATTTGAAAATCGAGTATCCTTATTCAAAGTTATTTTACTTTTCTTATTAGCTACCTGTCTTTTTTTTCGTGCCACCTTGTTATCTTTGTAGACTGTGTATGGCTATCGAAAATACAGGCAATATTTTGACTCAACACCATTTAAAGTAGCCGTGAGTATACACTGCCCTCACTTACTAGATCATAACCCTTGGATGTCAGAGGTGAATATAGCCAATTTTACTTAGATGGAGCATTGTAGGGTAACATATCTAGTAGCCGTCCACTTGGCTTTAAAAACTTCCTCTGTGAAAACTAGCCGTACTAGAGAGCCGTACATAGTCTTGAGCTCTAGGGTACTTCTTAGCCTACAGTTTAAGCCTATGTACGGCTTTCTAGCACTGCTAGTTTTCACACAGGAAGTTTTTAAAGCAAAGTGGACGGCTACTAGTATGGTGGACGGGTAGCTACTAGACGTGTTACCCTTGTGCATTCAGTTATCCTCAAAATTAATTAAAAAATTAAAAATGGAGACGAATCCTCCAGATTGGCCAAGACTACCATGGTTGAAGCTCTGCCTCATGGCATAAAGTTGCCTGAAGTGTGTCATGTATACATTTTCCAATGGGGCAACTATAACAACTATAACCAATTTGAAGCTGCTTTTATATCTTACCCATTAGCTAACTCAAAATTTTGGAAGTGGCAAAAAATATTTATTTTGTACTTTGTAGTGGTGTCTCCAGCAGAATGCCTCAGTCGGCAGCACCATAGGAACTCGCACCAAAGGTTAACCTGACTTCTCTAATTCAGGTGGGCAGTTTCAACTTTCAAGTCACCACACTTCTCAAGAAAGAGTATTCTGAGTTTTTTCCGTGCACGTGTGTGCACTCCAGGGTATATAGATCATATATAGGTAGGTACGCCGGCACCCGACACTCCCTCATCACCATTTTGGCGACTTGCGTGGCGGCATCTCTCCAGCTCTTCTTCACTCTAGAAGCAAGTGCCCGGGTTGAACTTTCGCACAAGAGCTTTGGTGCAATAGTGCTCTATTAGAGAGAATTTCCTCAGTGGCTCGCTCCGACAGAACACCTCTATCGGTAGCACCATACCCGCGACAGCGCCCAACTGAAGTTGTGTCTAAATGGTAATTTACACAGTTTCGAGGCGTACCTAACCTTCATTGTAGACAGCTTTCGTTTTTTCTGAGGCCCTGCTCACCTGGTAGCTTTAGAGCCCAGCACCAGTACTCCTCACTCTGTTAAAACTTGCGCTACTGTTAACCAGGGTTGTGAAGTCGGATGGTTCAAGGTCCGACTCCGACTCCTGGCCCTCCAGAATTCCGACTCCGACTCCTGGTCCTCAAGATTTTCCGACTTCCGGCTCTAAGGTCCAACAAGTAGATATTTGATGTAAACATAAAACATGTCCAATAACTTTTGCCAGTATAAACACGTATCAAGTTGAAGATGCTAGGTGTATTGTACATATACAATGATATTTTGCATCATTTGGAATATTAAAGTGAGGACATGAGGACATTAAACAAATTTTGGTAAAACTTTTGCACCTGGTACATTATGTGAGGGGGGGGGCATGGGGGCATAATAATCAATTTTCTACCGATTGTTCTGAAATTTACGTAGTGTGTTTATCTTTGCAAAAGAAACACATTTTACTCCTACAATTTCTTTGATTTACTCCTTAGTTTTTGAGATAATGGAAGTATATACAGTATAAAGATATACCTATGTATATTTTCTAAATTTCATAGGAATAGAACTCAATGAGTTTTCATGCTACAATAAAAACAACAGTTTTGGAATCCTTGAAACATTCTTAACAAAATTACTGAGCTGGCCTCTCCATTTTCTATTCTGTCCAATCACTACCTAGCTAACTAAGATATAGGGGGAAAATCGGTTTTAAGCTGCATTGAAAAAAAGGGGCTAAAATGAAAAATCCTGCTGTATAGTTTTCTTATGAATGCTTCAAGGATTCTAAAACTGTCATTTTTTATTGTTGCATGAAAACTCATTGAGTTATATTCATTTGAAATTTAGAAAAAAATGCATGAGTATATATTCATATATATTTCCATTATCTCAAAAACTAAGGCCTCAATAAAAAAACGTGGGAGTAAAATGTGTTTCTTTTTCAAAAATACATATACTATGCAAATTTCAGAACAATCTGTCTAAAGTTGATCATTTTGCCCCTCCATGCTCCCCCTCACATAATGTACAAGGTGCGAAAGTTCAACCCAACATTTTCTCAATGGTATCATCATACGGAATAGGAAAATACATAGTAGCTCTAGCTGTGAAAGAGAAATGTGCAAAAAAAATATCCATATATACATTTTTTAATTAAAT
The DNA here is from genome assembly GCA_001587735.2 of Parhyale hawaiensis. Lineage (NCBI taxonomy): Eukaryota > Metazoa > Arthropoda > Malacostraca > Amphipoda > Hyalidae > Parhyale > Parhyale hawaiensis. The sequence continues at coordinate 9,101,438 of LQNS02007216.1, read as the reverse complement.
TTGTGACTGAAAATTTAGAATTGAATGATACCTATATCTTTATAAATGGGATCCTGGAGTCGGACTAAAAATTCTGACTCCGACTCCTAGAGCAAGTGAGATTCCGGCTCCGACTCCCCCTCAAAACCTCCGACTCCGCAACCCTGCTGTTAGCATCTCTATCTGTCCTCTGGTCTCAGCGGGTGCTCAGTGTTCACCTATCGATCTTAAAGCTTGGGAAATACTACCCGCACTGTTTATTAGTGCTCTAATATGGTTTTTCCTGTTTGAAAATGTATCTTTACCATTTTTAGTGATACGTTTTTGGAGACTGTGTTGATGTGTTTTCGGCCTAGGGTTCCGTCATTTTGACCCTCAACCCATGTCTCCTTTTTGTTCACGGAGTTGCAGCAGCTGTGTTTCTTGAAGACCAGTGATGGTGTTTTGTGTTTTGAATTAAAGCTAACGTGATTCGTTTTTTCCTCGGAATAGAGGAATAAATACTTGGTGGTAGGCAATTTTGCCCTAAGAATTCCAACAAGTATATTGTTTGCATAAATACTTCGTGGTAGGCCCCAGTGGCCCTAACAATTCCGCAAGGTAGGTACATTGCCTTATCATTTTCGCTATTTTTGCGGTGGTGGCCCTTCGGCCTTTCTGTGCCACTTGTTAATGTAACATCAAAGACTGGATGGTAGGCCTTAGTTGCCTTAATAATTCCATCGAGCACAGTGATACATTTAGGTGGTAGGTACCTACTCGTGATGAAATTAACCAATTACAGCAACTCGAGCCGCCATGCTATCAGTTCCTAGGCGAGTGCGGGCCTGTAACAAGTGATGCAGGACCCTCTAACGGGGTAAAACCTATAGTCCAGCATCGCTGTAATTTTTTCTTCAGTCTCTCTTACTCTACCTGACCCAATGGAGCTCGCCTGGGGCTCGCTGACGCCCCCTACGAACCAGCAACTCCAGTCTCTTCTCAGAACTCCTCAGCGTCACACCACTGCTACCTGGACTTTACCCCTTGACGTCGGGGCGTGTCGCTGAGGGTCTTTCCCAGCGAGTTTGGCTTCAATCCACCAGTGCAACTGCCCTCGGATCCTAGAGGGTTGCTTGAGGCCTGGGGATGATTTCATTTCGTATCGTCACTGCTATGGACATGTATAACTAAACCTCCTTTGTCGACCGACGGGCCCGGATCAGTCGCCAGCTTCCCATGCAACAGAGGACCGTACATCACGTAAGTTACAGTGCCCAGTAGGCGTCTTGGGAGCTTATTAGCGTGGCGGCCTCCAATATTAGCCTGAGACCTATTTCAATTGAACTACGATCCGGCATCACACTATATACTTCAACTTTTCGATTAAGCTCATTATGTTATTGTTGATTTTCCATTTTTACTTAGTCAACCTATCGTCAATTTACGGCATTAGCTACGTATAACATGTTGACTCCTAACTTATTCCAAGCTTAACCTAGTTTGAGACTTTCCTAAACTTAATCCAGTTTAGGATTAATTAAAAACATGTAAAACTTAATCCACTTCAAGAATACCTTAATGAAATTCTGGTACAGGAATCAAGAGTGCTGTGTTAGCTGGGGTAAGTTATTCTCTGAGGGCTTCTGTGCATCTAAAAGAATCCGACATGGTGGGCTTCTCTCACCGTTTCTTTTCAACATATTTGACATTCATAACAGGCTTAATGGTAGTGGAGTTGGGTGTTTCATGGGCGGGCGCTGCATTAATGTAATCAGTTACGCTGATGATATGGTGCTTTTTGCTCTACATCACAGTTCACTCCAAAAGCTAGTCTCCATATGTGATGATGAAGCTCAAAAGCTTGATATTGTTTACAACACGAATAACACTGTATGTATGTTGTTTGCAGCTCAACGCAGCAAGCAGTGCAGGATTAGGCATACATTATTAAGCAGTGTGAAGTTATCCTATGTCCACAGCTTTGTGTATCTGGGACATCTCATTGATGAAAAACTTGATTGTGTAGACATTGGACGACAGGTTAGACGCCTAAATGCTATTGGCAATAACAGCATGAAGACGATTGTTACAGCTGGAAATTCCCTTTCACATTCGCTTAATGGTGTTTTTTTTCATTCTTCCATGCAAATAACCTTTAATTCAGTAAGGTTTTTTTGGGACAGCGTTTGTGGACACCGGATTTAAAAAGACGCCACAAATTTTCTATTGGATTAAGGTCCGGTGATTGGCTAGGCCATGGAAGAACATTTATTTTTTTCTTTTGAAACCATTATTTCATTAAATTCGCAGTATGCTTTTGGGGTCGTAGTCTTGGAAGGTCCACCTGCGCCGTCGGTAGAATTTTTTGGCACTTGGAAGCATCTTTTTCTCTAATATCTCCCTGTACATGAAACTATTCATCTTGCGATCATTGATATGAAGATCCCAACACCATGGGCAGTAAAGCAAACCCATTCCATGCTTCACGGTGGTGATGGTGTCCTTGGGGTCATAGGCAATACCAAGTTTCCTCCATACATGCCGAGCTTCGTTTCGGCCAAAAATTTCTATTTTAATTACGTCAGACCATATAACCCCTTCTCCAAACTCATTTCCTTTGTCCAGGTGGTCTTTGGCAAATGTTAAGCGGCTCTTGACATGTTTTGCTGTAAGAAGAGGAGTGTAAGAATGAATGCCAGTATGGATCAATTCCCTAGCAATAGTTTTCTTGCTGACATGCAGTCCCTGAGACGCCAGTTCACTCTGAAGGTCAGCACGAGTTGTCATTGAGTCATTAGTCACCTTACATAGCATGTAGCGCCGAGGGCGACCCATGATCTTACACTGAGCTCCAGTTTTTGGCAGGTTGGAGACCGCCCCAGTCACTTGATGCTTGCGGACTATTGCTCCAACCTTTGAAAAGGGAACATTGACACGTTCTGCTATTAATCTATAAGGTAAAACCTCACTACGAAGTTGAATTATCCGTTTACGAGTAGCTTCAGGGATTTCTTTAACCTTAGGCATTGTAGTGAGAGTGTGCGCGTCTTCAACGAGGTCTAGAGACTTAATGATTGCGCCAGTTGTGGTTCGTTTACATTGCATGTTTCGAGACGTTTCGTGAACGTTCTAGAATAATTTCCAAACTAATTTATTCAAATTGTACTATTAAATATCAAAAATTCAATAGCTATCATTTATTTTGCTCAAATACTTTTGTCCCTCATTACTTTAACAAGTGTTAAATTTTCTTGTTATAAGTGCACATTTGACTGTTCTGTTTAAATATTTTATTTTATGTATGTTATATAAACTTCCTGTATTAATTATCCTGAAGCAGACCCTAAATTTTTTAAAATACATAAAAATAGAATTGTGCAAATACTTATGTCTAGGCACTGTGTGTCCCTGTTTTACATCATTTTTATGCTCCAAATTGTAAGTTTAGGACCTCTAGAATAACCTAACCTGAATTTATGATGATGCTGTGACAAGTGATGGCTTTAAATAGCTAGCTCTTTCTAAGCTGTTACATGAAAAGAAAAAAAAATGAACATTTTTTCTTGTGAGTTTTTTCTGTCTTGAGTGATGGTTATGCCTCTTAATTTTCTTCACAAATATGTTAATTGAGGCTAAATTGATCAACTGTTTGTTCATAGCCACAGTGGTAGCATCTGTGAGAGTTCAATAGTTTGATAACAGTATTTGAGTTGAGCCTGTAAATCAGAGGTGAGTTTCAGTGGTGTTTAGCTTGCTGAGTAAGCAATCTGGTGTGTCAATGCTATTGCAGAGGGGAGGGAGATACAGGCCCTAACCAAAAATGGTCAAAAAGGTTACTCTTGGTTCCATGAACTTCCATTTCTGGCATCAAAATGGTGACAATTTCATTGACTGCAGACAGTTTGCAGTGTGCCCTTGTGAGAGGCCTGTGGGTAGCTAAATATTTACAGCACAAACCAGTGCTTGTGGATCTCCCTCCTGCAGCATGCAATCACATAGATTTAGGTGATACATCTTTAAGCTGAATGTTAAATGTCCATTAATGTTTTACATCCCATGGTGAAAGTGGCCCATGGTCTTTAAAGTGATCTAGGTAGAATTACAATTTACATTAAACAGACGTCAACACAATAAAATAAAACGTTTTGACGTGTAGTTCATTTTTTTCCACAGCTATATTTACAAAGTTTTATTCTTTAGTTTTTAATAAGATCGGTGATTTTCACCCAACTTTCAACTTATCTGTTAGCAAATCCAATATAGCCAGTCATTCCTTATTACCATTTAGCTAGTTATTCTTTGAAGTATACCAAACAAGCCTATATTAGTAGGAATAAGAATAATTGCAAATCAGCAATTTTGCAGTTGTGAAACAAAGGCAGAATACCCCTGTCAGTAGCACCTTGGGCACTTGCACCAAAGGTCGACCTTATATCTCCAGTTCAGGCAGGCAGTTTCAAGTCACCATACTTCTCAAGACAGACAATTCTGATTTTTTTCTCGTATGCGTGAGTACTCCAGGGTATTAAAGCTACAGGCTGTCACCCAAACTCATCACTATTTGGATGAGCGTTTATAAAACTAGAAAATTAGACACAAAAAGAAAGGTTTTTGAGACTAAAGGAATCCTCCCAAGGTACTCTGCCTTCGCTTCTCCACTGCAAAATTCCTCATTGGAACATTCTTGCTATGTGCAGTGGTGGCTCCGGCAGAGTACCTCTGTCGGTAGCACCGACATGCCCACAGCAAAGCAGGGAGGGGTTTTGTATATCTGTTTTATTGGAGGGTGCCAGCTAAAAAAGGTTTCTTTCCTATGTCCAGCCGAGCTGTATCTTAGCCCGGAAGCGCCCTGAAGACTCCCATTCTTTTCTGAAGCAGCCCCTGGGTCTAGATATCTAACGTCATGTAGTAAAATCCTTTAGGTCCTTCATGTGGGGCTTTAGGCAAAACAAAACTGAAGGAAGATTCTGGCCGTTGCCTTCCAGACTTGGCAGAAGCTTTTATTGTAGAGTGCATTTTCTTAACCCTCAGTCAAAATTTAGTGTCCGATCCTGCACAGGTACAAGAACAGGATCTAGAAAAATCCGACGTTCTGAGCTCGCATAGTGTAAGAACAGGACAGTCAAAATTCAAAGTCTCGCTCTTGCATCGGTCTAAGAGAGGACTTAGACAAAATTCGAAGCCCTCAGCTTATACATATAGGTATAGGAACAGGAAAAGTAAAAAAGTAAACATTGAGGTCCTGCTCGAGGATAGGTAAATGAGCAGAATTTAGTCGAAGTTCAAAGTCTTGCTCTGCTTGGGTACTCAGTCAACCTGAAATCCTGTCCTGTGTATGTTACGGACGAGACTCAGCCCCCATTTGACATCCTGCTCTTATACTGGTGCTAGACAACCTTCTACCAAAATCAAAGTCGTGTTCCTGGACAGGAGCAAAACCTAGACATGGCTTCCAAGACTTATGGAATCTTGCTCTTGCCTAGGAATAAGAGTAGACTTAAAATCTTTTTCCAGAATATCGATCTAGTAACCCTGTAAGCAAAACTTAACCCGACTCTGCGGATCTGTCCCTCGGGTCGGGCCGAGAATTAGAGTAAAACTCTGATGATCCTCTCTTGTTTCCAAGGTAAGTACATGCACGAGAAAAGCTTTAAAGGTGTATACAGCATGACCGAACCGAGCTAGAACTTAGCTGTCCTTGTGCGAAGGAGAGAGACTTTCAGTCTCTTTAGAGATCCCAACTTCCGAAGAGGATAAAATCTGATCTTTTAAAGGCTCCAAGCAGGAGCCCAGCTTGGCTGCTACTTGCATGGACCTTTCTCGTGGATCGAGAGAGAAGCTATGAACTCGCTACATCGGGTACCATTGATCTCTCACACATGCTACCACTTTGGCTATGAACAAACATTTGATCAATTTAGCTTCAATTAACATATATGTGGAGAAGATCGTATGTTTTAGATGCATAACCGTCACTCAAGACAGAAAAACTCACAAGAAAAAATTTTCATTTTTTTCTTGTCATGTAGCAGCTTGAAAAGAGCTAGCTATTTAAAGTCATCACTTGTCACAGCATCATCATAAATTCAGGTTAGGTTATTCTAGAGGTCCTAAATTTACAATTGGAGCATATAAATGATGTAAAACAGGGTTACACCGTGCCTAGACATAAGTATTTGCATAACTATGTTTTTTATGTGTTTTAAGAAAATTGAAGGACTGCCTTAGGAAAATTAATACTGGAAGTTTCTACAGCATATATACAGCATAAGATATTTAAACAGAACAGTCAAATGTGCACTTATAACAAGAAAATTGAACTTTAAAGTAATGAGGGACAAAAGTATGGGACCAAAAAATAAATATGATATTGAATTTTTTATCTTTAATAGTAGCTATACTCAATTAGTTAGGGTATTATTCTTGAATGTTCACGAAACGTCTCAAAATATGCAATGTAAACAAACCATAACTGGCGCAATCATTACCTCTCTAGACCTCATTGAAATTGCGCACATTCTCACTACAATGTCCAAAGTTGAAGAAATCCCTGAAGCTATTCGTAAATGGATAATTCAACTTTGTAGTGAGCTTTTAACTCATAGAGTAAAAGCAGAACGTGCCAATGTTCCTTTTTCAATGGTTGGAGCAATAGTCCGCAAGCATCAAGTGACTGGGGCGATTTCCAACCTGCCAAGAGCTGGAGCTCAGCGTAAGATCATGGGTCGTCCTCGGCGCTACATGCTACGTAAGGTGACTAATGACTCAATGACAACTCGTGCTGACCTTCAGAGTGAACTGGCGTCTCAGGGACTGCATGTCAGCAAGAAAACTATTGCTAGGGAATTGAACCATACTGGCAT
>LQNS02007216.1:9057253-9068645 GCA_001587735.2 Parhyale hawaiensis | reverse complement strand
TGCTGGTGCTGGTATTGGCAGCTTTAAACGATCTGTACACAGAGCTATTCTGTGATCTCGGATCTTCTTTTTTTTCTTCTTCTTCTTCATTCTTTTGTTTTCTCCACCCGCTGGGTTGGTTGCGTGTTGGTTTGTTAACCTCATGGAATTTCTCCGTTCCTACGTCGCCAGCCTGGTGTGATTTAATAACAATAATAATAATAGCTAGTAGTTTTCTCTCATCGGGGTGGTTCAGAAACCAGGCACCAGGAAGGGAAAATGGGTTCCTGACCCTTGTTGTCTCAGTTTATTAAAGCAGGTTATGACTTGACTAAGGCTGAGGCCCCATTTACCTTAACCTCTTCGAGTCCTGTGGATAAGGGATCCTAGGCCACAGAGAGCGAGCAAGATAGGACGACTAATCCTTGACGGAGATTATAAATGCGTCTTCCATTAGAACACGACGGCGGACCTCCTGAGGAGGGTTCGCGCTCGGGTTTCGCTTGTGGGGAGTGATCAGGACCAGCTGGATAGTGTCAGTCCAAAGATACTCTGCCCTAAATTGGCGCCATCCGTTCTCTAGAGCAGGGAGCTAAGGATAACTTTAGAGCGGCACGCAGTGTTTACTCGACGGTGGGCGACTCCTGACAGTGGCAGACGTTGCTACAAGCCACCATCCTCTGCTTATTCCTGGTAATTTCTGTTGCTGCCCATAGGGCTGTTACTAGCCTCCATCAGTTGGCAAGGTTCCGGCCGTAGAAGGTCAGCAACCAATAGAAAGTCTTCCAAATAGGAAGGAAGTGTGCCGGACAAGGGAGGTTAGACAGAACTGTACCATAAGCCTTGAGTTGAAGCATAGTCTTGCGGATTCAATAATCGTGGATCACCCAAACCTGAGGATCCTTCTAAGGGTGAAAACACAGTGCTCCAGTACTTCCTTTGCTCTCAAAGCCCTAGAAGAAACTTGATTGGGGGAGAACTATTTTAATCCCAGGACTTGAGATGGTAGATTGGGAGCTAACCCAGCTGGAGATAGCAACGGGGTTTGTTCCATACCCTTATTTCTGCTTGAGACATAAAACGGATTTTAGAATTTTCAAGAGTTCAGGTATCTCCAAACTAGGAGACACGCTGGCTAGAGTTGAGTCATAGCAAAGAAGTGTTGTCTGCAATAGACAGGATGAAAAACTCATCCCAGTAAGGTCTGGAGACAATTGTGGGTCAGGTGAAAGCGTGAGGCGGAGAAGGAAAGCTCCTCTAAATCTCGAAAGAGTAGACCCCCTCCTAGTTTGGATTTTCCGAACACAAGTGTCAGAGGAGTTAATGGCTGCTAATCTTACCTGAAACAGCGGTACCACCGTCTCAGGCTATCAGGTTTGGTCGGTAATCTCTGGCCCTCACCCTGGGAAGGAGTCCCCCCTGCAGGGCTATTTTACTTAAAGGGAGGCAGTGAGTTATGAAAGTTCAACTTTTCTATCGCTCAGAGACTACTCTTAAACCATAGTCAGTTCAAGGCCGCGTAAAATTCCATATGCTCATTTTACTCCGGAGACCTCAGGAGACGAGTTCTTACAATACATCTGAGGATATGGGAAGTCTATCTAGGGGCAAGCCTACATTGATAGAGAATGATTTTTGCAGACCTTGTTGGCTGGGCAGAGTGATATCCATCTAACAAACAACAGATGTTCACACCAGTGTTAGTGTAGAAGCCTGAATGGGGACTACTTTTAGATGTCATATAGTAGTACAGTTCAAACTTCCAGGAAACCACGTTCGAAAACGCCGGTTGGTTCCCAGTGGGGTTCACCATAGAGAAACCCTAGTTCTCACCCTAGGGTAGCATTCTGGGGAGAACTTAACTAGTGTAACATACACTAGGTCGAACAGGAGGTTATCCTCTAGCTAGAGGGTAATGGGGAAACTAGTTTCCCAGGTGGGGCCTACAGTACGGGATGGTGCTCTCTAAGAGCTAGTTAATTTTGTCCTCCTGACACAGTGCGACTATAACGTTGAGCCAAAGTCACCTAGTGGACGTCTAGTCAGTCAAGTTCGGGCTGGGTTGCGGCTGAAAGTTGCAGTATAGATATATGCTAAAATAAAAATGTAACAGGCTTAGATAGTGGGTCTGTCACCAGGAGGAGACTGGACTCAGACAGAAGCCTGGAGTGGTAGGTGCCTCTGTTCCGAAAAAATCGAAGAAAATCTTTTCTCATACGAGCTGACCAAGATCCCTTTGGGTTCAAAGCCAGAGCCTCAGATAGGCTTAAGTCTCTAGAGCTGAAGGAAGTCCGATTTGCGAGCGTTCTCTCAACTCACAAGGTCCTCATCGAAGGTTCCTCTTGGCCTTGTCTGAAGAGGGAAGCTTGCTTAACCATAGAGTAATTGAGGTCAGTACAGAAACCTCTCTGAGGGGTCCTGTTAAGGTTTTGCTTTTCTACGACGGTGGAAGCCTCCTTCGTTATAAGCAATCGTCCTCAAGTACACACAAATGCAAGGTCCTTCCCCTGATTAGCGTCTACTGGACATCTGAGTTTAGTCTTTCCGAGCTTAGGAGGGCAGTTCAGTGGAAAGGGTACCTATGGAAGCTCCTGTAGTGAAAGTGTGAGGTTCCTGGATTTAGGAAGTGTCATTAATTTACCTAGTCTGCTCCACCGAGCAGGCAGTTCAGGATGCTGATTTAGTGTGGATAGAGGCTGTAAGCCTTCTACGGGTTCCCCCTTCGGGAACAAAGGATCCAGGATCCTCGGCTGTGAAATTTTAGCCTACCGGCAGAGATAACACTGGTGAAGTGATCCCAGAGAAATTCTGGTCTTCAGTAGGTAGTCTTCCAGGGAAGACACAGTTTAACCAGGTACGGAAGGTTGAGCGATGGATGACAGCTCTTGCTGAAAAGCCAGCACTCGCGGAATTTGACCTCTGTTACAGATGGTCAGTTTCGGAACGATCCGAATCTGAACCCGGAAAGGATTCGAAAGGAGCCTGGCAAAAAGCAGTAACCCTAAAAGGTCCAAGAAGGTCTGAGTTATAAGTGACTCTACTCGCTGGCTAATAGCTTCGAAACCTTCAGGTAAAGGTTAATTAAAATCAGCAAGAATCCTGGTTAGAACAGTATTGTACTATCATGGTTTTGATCCATTCACTTGTTCCTGGACAATCCAGAAAAGGCAGCTCACCATTAATAAGATGCCAAGGGTACAGGAATTCACTGAAGATAGTTGCTAGGTACCCCTGAGGTTAGAGGTGACTTACAGTTGCTATCCTGCCATTGTTGAAAGAGGAAGAGTCAACAAAAAGGGAAGAGAATAAATTAGTTCAGGTCAGTATTCTTTGCACAAGCAACTCGAGGGGCCCTCAAACCCCTTCCTGCTGCGCCGTGGGTGTGTCGGTGCTACCGGCAGATTTGTTCTGTCGAAGCGAGCCACTGATACAAATTCATTGCAACACGATCCATTCTTTTTATAGACTTGACTCTGGGACCCTTGCTAAATTTTTCATTGGGTACTCCTAGCCTCTTAGCCTCAGTGAGCTCACGCACATGTGTTCAGTCTACCCTACCCTAGGTTTCCTATGATCACCTGTGTTATGTTCAATCTTTTTTGAAGGAGTTTTGCTGTGGATGTATAATTTTTCGGTTTGGCCTTGTTGGAGAGAATGTCACTTTCGGGAGCGGGCCCGCAGAATAGACTGCACCGATAGCAAAGTATTTGTTTCTTTTGTGTTTTCTTTTCTTTTGTGCTTTACCTTGCGGCCTTTACTTTGCATCGCGGCGGTGGTGAAGGAAACTAATCAGTAGTATTGCCTGCAGCCAGCGCCTTCGTACTCGATCCACCGCTCCCTGGGCTGATGCCTAGGCGAGGCGAGAGGGCGAGATCTTTCTAGTGGAATGCTGGACTGTATCTCAATTGAGCTTCAGTCACTTTCACCAGACTTTCGAAATGAAGAAACTGAAGGGCCGAAAGGCCGTGGCGCATGAATTATGCGTAGGAAATAAACGCTTAGGCCTTCACCGATTTGCATGAAGTCTCCAAGGAATGAGTATGGGGCCTCGGACCAAGTTGGCTTTTAGCCAAAGTCCAGAGCCGTTACTATTACTATTATTATTTAAACTCCACGCCCGGGCCGCCACGGACAGGTAGTACAGCCCAAATGAAGCAAGTTGCAACACCGGGAAGCCCGAAACGCTGCTAAAGAGAATCAAACAGAAAACCATTAACTGCTGACTTAAACTCCTGCAGGCCAACACGACCGAAAGCCGACGCCGGCAACGAATTCCAAACCCCAACAGACCAGGGCATAAAGCACCGACTGAACTGACGAGTTCTGCATCTACCAGTCTCTTAAGTGAAAAAGTGCGCGTCAACCGCAACACGTGTAATCCTCCTTGAGAACTTGAGGGCTGGGACAGATGAGTACAACCAATGTCTTTCATTGTTGTAAACCTTATAAAACATACAGAGTCCAGCAACCTCTCTCCTATGAGACAGATTCACCAGATCATTTTTGGCACACAGCCTGCTGGCTGAACTAACAAGTCGGTCCAGTAGACGCAAGTGACTGTCAGCAGCTGAAGCCCAGACTGCTGAGCAATACTCCAACACAGGCAGCATAAAAACATCTGCGGTTAACCTCCCTGTCACCAAACACAGAATTCACCTTACGCAGGAGCCCAATCTTACTGGAAGCACGTGACACCAGTCGCCTAATATGCGGATCAAAGGTAAGCTTTTTATCAAAGAAAACGCCGAGAATCTCCAAGGAGCTAGACTCCTGAAGCAAAGTTTCATCTATCTTCAGATGTGGAGGCTGCGGTAAAGGTGTCCGAGTCCGACTGACAATCATAGACTGGGTCTTACTGGCATTCAGCTTCATACTCCAGGCCGAGCACCATGCACTAATGTGCGACAGATCCCGATTCAGAGACTCGGCGACATTGTTACGCATGCTGGGGGCAGGTATCACTGCCATGAAGGTGGAATCGTCGGCATAGTTGATCATCGAGTTCTCCAACGAGGAGAGCATGTCACTAGTATATAGAACGAACAGCAGCGAGCCGAGTACGCTACCCTGAGGGACGCCAGACTGCACTGCGACGGAGGCACTCAAAACGCCGTCAACACACACACTCTGCGTTCGCTCAGAAGCAAAAAAATCACGAACTATTGAAAGAACGTTACCACCACACCAAACGACTCCAACTTGTACAATAGACCCCTATGGTTGACCCTCTCAAACGCCGCTCTGAAGTCCAACTGTACCAGGCGTGCCTCAGACTCACAATCCATTGCAGACTGCAAATGGTGTGACACCGATAACAGTGCGTCACAACACCCCAAACCAGTTCTGTATGCAAACTGACCAGCAGGCAACAAACCCGTAGCCTCAGCAAAACGTCCAAGCTTGGCAGCGACCAATTTCTCGAACACCTTCGACAAAATGGGCGTCAGCGTAGTAGGTCGGTAGTTGGCGACATGGGGCGACACTGAACCCTTGGGAATGGGAGTAATATTCCTAGTACGCCAACAATGGGGAAAATTCCCTAGCCGTATCAAACGCCGGAAGATCACTCCAAGCTTAGGGGCGAGAACATCAGCAAGTTGCTTATAAAACAGGGGAAACATACCCACCGGGTCCACACCTCCGTAAGAATCAAGACCCTTAAGCAACACCTTGATAGTATTAGATCTGAATGCCAAAGAGGTTAAACGAGGTTCAGGGTGACACCCCTGAGGCAATGGCAACACACCTCGACTCTGCTTCAAATCATAGTGCGCCGACAAGAGTTCCGCCCTAGCCAAGGGATCAGCAAAGATACCTCCACCGGGACCAACAAGGGGTGGCAACGAATGTTCAGCACCAAAAACTAAAACCCTAAGCTCACTCCACCAACGATGTGGATGGTCAACACTCAGTAGAGACTCCCTGCAACGCTGCCTCTGACGATGTTGTGCCCTCTCATGCACACGCTTAGCCTCGGCCCTACGATCCACTTATGTCTGCCACAACTTGCGGTCACGTGAACGCCGCCAAGCCTGATTAGCCGCTTGTTTAGCTTCGAAAGCTAACAGACACTGGTCATCAAACCACGGTTTGTCTCGAGACCTTACAAGAATAGTCCTCTTTGGGAGAAACCTCTCCGAAATAGAACCAGTCAAGTCGTTGAGCTCAGAGATAGGATCATCACTACAAATAATCTGGCACCTGGGTGACGCCCTTACTACTCCAGTAATAGCATTCCAATCAGCCCCACTCTTAACGAACACCACTTTCCTGGTGTCTACCACAGGAATATCCTGGTTCAGGTTCAATGACATAACCAGATGTGAGTGGTCTGAAGTGCCAATAGGGGAGCCAACTGACACAGTCATCAAGTCCGGGATATCAGACATAACGAGGTCGATACAATTGCCAGCAATATGCGTAGACCCACGAACTAGCTGCACACAGCTAGACAAAGCAGCATCGCCATGGCGATCAGTCGGTGACAGATGCCAACCAGTCCCGGTGGTGTGCATTAACATTCCCCACAAAAACAAATGCTGACTTAAGATCCGTACTCTGGACCGAAGCCATCGCCGTGAACAAGCAGTCATACAGAGAATTATCAGTTGTAGGGCTCCGATACAAAGAGAATCGATAAAAATGGATCAGACGGCCACACACCCTCACAACTATGAACTCATGACAAGTGCACTCGTGCACTGACTGCCGGTAAGCACAGAAACCGCTCCGGACATAGACGGCCATGCCCCGAAATCCAGGCCCCGATCCCACCAGCCTGCGAAAAGCGGATTGGAAACCCGCCAAGGCAAGCTCCGCGTCGTGCCTCCTGCCTGATACTAGCGTCTCAGAACAGCATACGACATCTACCCCACGGGACACTAAGTCAAGCTCCGCGAGGTTGCGGACTGGAAACCCACCAAGGCAAGCTCCGCGTCGTGCCTCCTGCCTGATACTAGCGTCTCTGAACAGCATACGACATCCACCCCACGGGACACAAAGTCAAGCTCCGCGAGGTTGTCATACAGTCCTCTAATATTACAATAAAGGACACGACACCCCCGAACCCGACCCGGTCCTGGGTTGATCTCCACATCACCACAAAGTAGAAGGGAAATAAAGATAGAAACAGTAGCATAAAAAATAAGGTAATAAACAAAAATGTACAGAAATATACAGAAATGTACAAAATAAGTGAAAGAAATCTCATAGCTAAACAAATGACGGCATAGGCAGAAGAACGGTCCACTCGGCAGAGCTGCTATGCCGAGTAAAGCTAACACAACCCCCAGGTTCGCCAGGTTATGGGGAACGACAGTCACGGTGGACATGTGAGTGCCTCCACCAACCTCCCATGGCCCCGCCTCTCACAGCACGGGATTAGCACAAGAAGAGGAAAACAAAAGATTGAAGTAGAAGAAAAGAGAAAGAAAAGAAGCAAGGAGAAAAAATGTCTCGATTGTGCCATCGAGAGGTAGGGAGAGGAGCTGACCATGGAATGCCGGACACACGGCTATGGCAAAAACCAGGTAATCTCCTCTCTGGTTGCCGTTGGCTCCACGGATCTCATCCGCCTTCTATACGCATTTCCTCGCATGCGGGTTCCCATAACCCACCTTCTCAGGCTCATACTCCTGCCAACCAGCAGCCAATGGCCAATGAGAAGAGATACAACCGGTACCATTACCCGGGTCGATTTCTTGGAGCAGATGCGTTTATAACCGCCCGAGCGAGTGGTTTTCTGATGATAGAAGATCGAATGTTCGGAGTGCAGCAAACAGGCACGGCTGGGACATATTTTTTTCAAACGCCATGTCCAAGCGGTTACATCCTGTATTATCCGGGTCGTATTCTTGGACCATGCGTTTATAACCACGTGAGCCGAGGGTCTTATGATGCTAGAAGATCGAGCGTTCGGAGTGCAGCAGGCAAGCACCGTTTGTACCTAGGCCTTATGCGGCAGAGTTGGTGGTTTGCCCAAGAGCCAAAGCCGCGGATGTACTCACGCTGTTGGAAGTGCAGGGTTCTCTTGGAATTGATAAGCCCGGCCATGCATGGTGTGAGTTTTGACGCCCAAGATGCGGGCCAGCGGAGGGGCTTACTGGGAGCGACCTGGAGAATTCGATGACGGTATCGGCAGACGGTGAACCTTAACAAGATATCACACGTAGATACGCTATTGCGGTTGTAGTCCGGGAACAGTGGTGCCTGGACTGTGCTTGTCTCGTATCAGATAGCTCCTGGGTACGAGAATAACCGCAAGTCGAATATTGCTCAGTTTTCAATATTCATAACTATCTAAGTACAGGGGATGAGTCTGCAGCTTTAGGTCAGCTCTACTGAGACTTTACGAGCCGATACAGGGTGCTATGGGTGTCCTATATCAGTACCTCATTCTCGAATTCCTTCTGTCCTGGCGTAGATCTTACTAGTGTGTGACCTTAAGTACGCTGTACTATGCAGTTACTGTCTTAAGAGCCTCCCTAAGGAGTTATAGGTAGGATAATCGGCTTTCTAGACCGACGTTTCGTTCCCTTGCGCATTTAATGAGCAATAATCCCACGATAAGTTTTAACGCTGTGCTTCACCTGCTTATTCCTTAATAATGACTGTTGAAAACTTGGAAGACTTCTCCAACATCCTACAACATGAGGCCTGCGCCTCAGCATATTAACTGTGAGCAACGTGAGGCCCCGAGCATTTTGGGCCCCAGACGACCAGGAGAAATCCTACAAACCCGTTCAAGTATGTGGCCCTTTCACCTGCAAGATCCTGCAAGATATTTACACTGTGTCTTTTGCAAAGCCCCTAATAATGACTGAGGATCTATTATAACGGAGTCTGACTTCCTTCAGACCTTGTTACTACTCTTGGTGTTGGCTAAATGGTTCTAGTTTTTCCAAGGTATCATTATTTGCTTTAGAGAGTTTCGCTTATGTATTTGCAGTGGCTCGCTTCCGGCAGAGTACCTCTGTCGGATTGCACCACGACTCGCGTCATCGCGGGTTTCTCCACGTCGGAAGGACTGTTCTAGTCGTCAAACTATTGCTAATTGACAGGTAAGTACTCTGCAATGTTTAAGTGTACATTAGGGTGTCTAAAATTCTTTTAAGTCCATGTATGTGCTTGTAGCTGTAGTAAAATTTTGACATATCATACTAGAGTCCCATTTCCTGTGCAGGACTCAAAAATTTATGTATTTTGGCCAAACTTGCCAAATTCGGCCAAACTTGCCAAATTCGGCCAAACTTGCCAAATCCATCTGCTCTGGCCACTAGCCAACACTCCCTTGACCCCTCCACCCCTCCCACACCATCCAGGGCTATATAGGTAGGCACCCGACCTCCCAGCCTCATTCCTAAACGACTCGCGGTACGATCAACATCTCTAGCTTCAGCTCCTCTCCTCTTGTGCCTTAGAACTTGAATACAATGCAGTATTGGGTCCTTTTGGGACTGAGTCTCAGTGAATGGTGACTCCTTTGACACTTAGAAAATTTTTCTACCTAATCCTTCTCGACTTAGAAAAATTTTCTACTGCCACCTTTGGTACTTAGTCTCTGTCAGTGAAGTGACTTTGAGACTTAGAAATTTTTGGTGATAGGCATTTTGGGACTCTGTCTCAAAACAGCCTAACACACTAGAAGTGTTTGAAATTTTCTGATCCGATTTGACTTAGTATCAGTTACTTAGTTGAGATATCCCCTTGTATTTTTTTTTTTGGGTTTTTACTAGTTTTGAGCCCAAAATACTTTGAAATAATTTTAGTTGTTCCCACTTGGTGGACTCTAACTCTGATGTAAACTTTAGTAAGGATGGAAGTTGATAGTCTGGTGAGCCGCGGCCATAGGCCCAGCAGTTCTTTGAACTCCTGCAGCAACGACCCGGACTTGAGATTTTCATCTGGAGTGTTGGTTACCTATAATAGTCCTGTATAGCTACAGTCCCTGGTAATTATCAGTAATTGCGTATTTTCCTGATATGCCTTCAGTAGGATGAGAGTGTAGTCGGGTGAGCCGCGGCCCAAGGCCCAGCAGTTCCTTGAACTCCTGTAGCAATGATCCAAACTTGTAGCTTTCATCTGAATGGCTAGCTAAATTTAATGTTCAATTTTCTACGTCTGCTACAGTCTTTCTAAGACGTCATCGGATCAGAAAATGGTGTTCTCAATTTTCAATGATATAGTCTAATGCAGTGGTAATCGATAAGAGGCACTTGGAGAGGAGCTAGCAGAGGTTTTTAAGAATCTGGAAACTGAATTTAGACACGACTGTGTTGAGCCGGCAATATGATGACAGTTTCACAGTCTGGTGAGCCGCGACCCTAGGCCCAGCAGTTCAAATTTATTGTGAACTCCTGCAGCTGAGATCCAGACTTTTAACTTGCATCAAGATTGTGGGTTAGACCTTGTGGCCGAGCCTAAGCAGTTTTCAGGTGTTTGTGTCGACACGCTTATCCTGGAAGACCTTAAAGATGGAAAATTTTTTATGTCCACTGAGCCGCGGCCCTAGGCCCAGCAGTTCGTTGAACTCCTGCAGCAATGATCTGGGCATTAAAAATTTTGTCATCGGGATTATCGAGGTCGTTGTGACTCACGAGCCATGCCACTATCGATGGGGGATCGAAGTGAGCGTTTTTGTCGACACGCATACCCTTAAAGATTAAAGTTATGTAATCCAGTGAGCCGCGGCCCTAGGCCCAGCAGTTCAAAGCTTGAACTCCTGCAGCAGAGATCTGGATTTTTAATTTTCATCGGGGTATGCTAGGGCTGGAGGTTGAGACCTATGTCTCAATCAAGACCCTCCAGTCTCGGGAATACCGGCGTGAGCCAGTCGACGAGTACCGTCTGTCGACAGCGTTATGTTGCTAACACTGTCCTCAGTTTCGGGAATACCGACGAAAAGCTACACCACTTTCGATGAGTACCAGGTTGGAGGTCGAGACTTGCTTTCTTAGGGGTGAGTCACGCCCCAAACTCCTGTACCTGGGAATACCGGAGTGAGTGCGAGGAGTACCGGCTGTCGACAGGCGTTGTATCGCGTACGCTGTCCTCAGATTCGGGAATACCGACGTTGTAGCTTCGCCACTTGCGAGGAGTACCGTATGGGAATTCTGCAGTGCGCCGTTCGAGGAGTACCGGCTGTTGGACAGGCGTTAGCCATTGTAGCTATCTCTGTCCTCCAGTATCTGGGAATGCCGACGTATGCTACACACTTTCGATGAGTACCGGCTGGAGCTTGAGACACCTATCTTCTGAAGACCCTCCAGTCTCGGGAATACAATGAACAACAAAGGGCCCAGAACACTACCCTGTGGGTGACCCAAAGTTGACGTTTGAGCGCCACATTCGTTCGGTTGCCTCACGTGCATCGCAGAAAATTGGTCTTATGAGGCGTGCTTGGAGGGTGTTTGGC
>LQNS02007216.1:9032369-9050625 GCA_001587735.2 Parhyale hawaiensis | reverse complement strand
AGGTACTCTGCCGGAAGCGAGCCACTGCAAATAGTCTGAATGTTCCAATGAACAATTTTGCAGTGGTAAGCAAAAGGCAGAGTACCTCTGGAGGTAAAACCTTCCCAAAGCCCGTAGTTCTGGGCTCTTTAGTAGCGAGATGCTTCGCTCATTGTCCGGAATGGGGCTGGGAGGTCGGGTGCCTACCTATATAGCCCTGGATGGTGTGGGAGGGGTGGAGGGGTCTAGGGAGTGTTGGCTAGTGGCCAGTGCAGATGGATTTGGCAAGTTTGGCCGAATTTGGCAAGTTTGGTCGAATTTGGCAAAATTTGGCAAGTTTGGCCAAAATACATAAATTTTTGAGTCCTGCACAGGAAATGGAACTCTAGCATGATATGTCAAAATTTTACTACAGCTACAAGCACATACATGGACTTAAAAGAATTTTAGACACCCTAATGTACACTTAAACATTGCAGAGTACTTACCTGTCAATTAACAATAGTTTGACGATTAGAACAGTCCTCCCGATGTGGAGAAACCCGCGATGACGCGAGTCGTGGTGCAATCTGACAGAGGTACTCTGCCTTTCGCTTACCACTGCAAAATTGTTCATTGGAACTTTCAGACTACATATTTGCAGTGGCTTGCTCCGGCAGAGTACCTCTGTTGGATAGCACCTGCAATCTCACCTCTTCGGCTTCGCCGGATCGTCTCCGCTCAGGAGGACAGTTGTTAGTCGTCACACTCTCTTTAATGACAGTAAGTACCTACTCTACCTTCACTCACTTGCATGTTTCCTTTATCCTGCATGTTTTAATGAGTCATTGCATGAACCAAAAACTGAGGTTTTAATCCGTTGTATAATTGACTTTTTGCTTTCCTACCGGCCTTACGGCCGAAAGGATTTTCAGGTTCTATCCCAGGGTTTCTCAGTTTTTTTTCTTGGTGTGGCTACCTCCCTGCCTGGGCAGTTCATATATCCAGTACCCTTCGCCTTAGCTTCAGTTGTGTGCGACTCACGCCGGTGGTAACATGTGAGCTCCTCTCCTCCTCCTCTTTTCTAGCTTGGTGATCAGTGATTGATGCGGGTGACCCGTAGGATCGGGTGTATAGTGTTGCTTTAAGAAGTGAATTGATTAAAGAGGGGAGCAGTCAATTAACAGTGAAATTTTTTGCTCCCGTAGTTCCGGTTTTCTCGATGCTCGTCGTTGTCCAAGTGAAAAAGGGGTCAAGCCGGGTCAAGGAAGTCCGAGACGGGGGGCTGATTTTTGTGAGATGAAGTGAAGCAGAATAAAAGTGCGCTATATGTATATTTTTGTGAACACGGTTCTTAATATCTGGCTATAAGTATAAAATAGACTAAATTTCTTTAGACTAGAGTCTAGTAATTAGGTACTAAAGTTCCTGAGCCCTGGCTCACCTATGTCGGAGGTGGCAATTTGTACTTCGGCAAAGGAATCTGACGGAGGCGATGGTATGGTTGTAAATTGTCTATTCCTGGTTACAGGAAAATTTTGACAAATGATATAAAAGTCAATATTATGGAAAATCGGGCGAATTTTCTTTATTCTTGAGTTTGGCAACTATTCAAGTTCCTGAGCCCAGTTTTACCTATGTCGGAGATGGCGGTTCGTACTTCGGCAAAGGAATCTGACAGGGGCGCAGGTATGGTTATACATCGTCTAAAATGAGTGATAGAGAAAAAATTCATATATGAAAGCTAAAAGTGTGATATACGTTTACGAGGTGACGCTTGAGTTTTGCAATTATATTGTATCCTTCGGGAAAGGAATTGGACCAAGGCGGGGGGATAGAAATTAGATTGTCATTCCTGGCGTTTCCTTAGAATATGCTTCTTGGCGCCCGCCCTAGTGACCGAAGAACGCTCTTCTAGGGGGTAGATGGTGGAGCCTAGATGCGCCTCCTTTGGAGTCCACGGAGATCCGTCCTAGCCGTCTCCCTTCGGTTCTCTGGGAGGCAACTTCAGCCCGTATAATCTGCTTGTCCCACATCGTGCGGCATTAAGCAAATTGAGCGTCTTCATTAGCATCCTCTACAGACTGTAATAAGTCCGTTCTTGGAGAGGTTGCAGAGGCAGGGGTGCAGGTCTAGCGAAATTACAGTCTGGCAGTCAAGAGTGGGGTGAATGAAGGGTCGGCAACACAGTTTATGTAACCACATGATAAATATTTTCTATACAGTGCATTGAGCATCGCCAATTGCGGCACCGCCCGGTAAATGCTCAATACACTGATTATTAAATCGTGCACAACCATTGTAAAACCGTGTTCACACAGTGCAATATTGCTTAATATGTTGCCAGAATTGAGGAGTCGGCAATGATGTTACTATGTATACTCACTGCAATAATTGTTCTTTTGAATACCTTGGGCAACTTGCCATTTACGGCTCCGTCCGGTTGTGTTCAATGCACGGATTATTAAGCAATGCACTGATAATAAACTACACACTGATTATAAATTTTGCACTATTTGTGGAAAACAGTGGTCAGTACAGTGCTAGAACGCCAAAATTGGCTCTGAGTCGATTATTCGTGATGCACTGAAAGTTTGTCAGAGACGTCGATTTAACGACGCTGATTAAGCAAGAGAATTAGTTTGGTAAACCTAGCGCTCTATAAAAATGAGAGATATATATTATTAACAACACGTTCTAAAGTCCTATCTTGAAATAAAGTAGTGCTTGTCTAAGCAAAGGCTGCGATCGGTCATGCATACCTAGCCCGAGTTTGCGCCGGCCCTGATGGAGGCCGGCAGATTTTGAGAGTCCCGGATCATAATAAAAAAAGAAGAAAAAACATGGGCCCAGTTAGTTAACTGTACCAGAATCAGAGATGTATTTACGTGGTAGAATATTCTGAAGTGAGGAAGGACGTTTAGGTGAGGACAAAAGCTTGAAGCTGTACAGAAGGTTTCAGAGATACAATTAAAAATGTTCTGGTAACTTTTTCGAGCACGCAGTAAACACGAATTGTTCCTTGTATTGTCTAAGACATGATAGTCTTATTGAGAATGATTAGAAATGGCCCAAGACTGTGTTGGTTAGTGCTCAATAGAAATACGGGTTATGTAAGAAGCTTGCGAGGTGGCCTGGTAAACACTTAGACAAAATAACAAAGAACCAGGAACACCATATAGTGCATGTAATACACTATGGAGTGCGTAAAAAGTATATAGTACAGTAATGAGACCCCCAGCATACGGCAAACTCGTCTCGGTTAACTTGTCGGTTCAGAACAAAGAATCTTACAACACTTAAGAGAACTCAAAAAGTAGCCCAAGTATACAGGTATTAAGGGCTCTAGGGGAGGAAACTCGCAACGCAAATAGAGATTGGCCTAAAGTTTTCGAGCGAGCGAAATCGTAAGACCGGGAGAACAATAAACAGAGAATGGACATACGGTTCATAAGTGCTCTATAAAACGCACTAACACGCAGTGAGTCAGAGGATTGCACAGCAAATCCTTAGGACGTGTGGTAAAAGGGCGGAGAACGGTACAAACTGCTCAAAATACGCAGTGAGTGACGAAGTAACAGTGCACTGGAATCAAACCTGATAGGGTAACATGTCTAGTACCCGTCCACTTGGCACTAAAATGCTTCCTGTGTGAAAAATAGCAGTGCTAGAAAGCAGCACATAAGCTTCAACTGTAGGCCAAGTAGTGCCGCACCATCCCTGAAAATGACGGGCGAAAAACATTAAGCAAAAAGAAATGGTGGTGGTTTCCCCATTTTTTTACATTTTTAGTGAAAAAATGTGAAAACCACCACCATTTCTTTGTGTTTAATTCTTTTCGCCCGTCATTTTTAGAGATGATCCGGCGCTACTTGGTCTACAGTTTAAGCCTATGTAAGGCTTTTTAGCACTGCTAGTTTTCACACAGGAAGCTTTTTAGTGCCAAGTGGACGGCTACTAGCATGGTGGACGGGTACTAGACATGTTACTCTTCCTGGTAAGACTCGAGCATGATCCCGAATTTTCTCAGAGCACCATGAATAAACAGACATACAGTGATAAGGTTACGAATATATATCAAGCATGCATGATATTGAGTTTAGGTTCGGAATTGCGAGTATAAGTTTATCCGACGGGGCCGCTAGAGAGTTGGAGTACGTCGGAATATGGGGCGACAGTCCTATTGGAAAACTTGTAACCAGAAGAGGTGGCACCCGAGTGGACACGTAAGTGAATAAATAAGGAATTTATGTCGGAATCGTGAGGTGTCTTCAAGAGTGAAAGGTTGCATGAGGAGTTCTCCTTTAACTAAAAGAGATATGTTTCGCGGGTAGAGCCTGGCGTAACAGCAGTGTATCGGTGATACTACTCATACTCGAGTAGCAGTCAGTCCCGGTAATGACCGATTTTCGATTAAGAAGCGGACTGATCCAGTTTTTGAGTGCGGCAAGCCAACATATACCCTTAATATAATGGCAGTTAGGAACCGGGAAGCAGCCGGTACAATACACTTTTTATATAGACGATTATAGCAGAGGATTCTGGATGAATACAGACCGGGACGAAAATCGGTAAGGGTCCGAAAAATTTTCTATATACAGAGACGGCATTTAGAAGTCTGAATTCAGTAGAACTCTGTGAGGACAGAATTCGTCGTCATAATACAGGGACTCGTTTTTCACACTGTAATTCATTACGTAGTTCCTCTTTGTCAGCCGGGCGTAATGATTTGCTTAGTGGAATAATTTAATGAGGGACAATTGAGAATTAGCCTCGGTTTTTTATGTACCTTTTTGCCCTGCGTTCCCGTTGTGGAACTATGATTAAATTCAGATAGTAATTTCAGGATTTTAGAAATTTCTATGTGCTCTAGGAAGACTTAACCTTTTGGTTAGATAGCTACCAGTTTCTGGCTTGTAGTCCCCGTGTGGGGTTTTAAAAGTTGAATGCAGATATTGATTTTGTATCCTAGAGAAGTTTATGTAACTCCAGGGAGACCTAGCCTCTGGTGTACAGATCCGTTTTGGCTTGTTCTTGTGTGAGATTTTATGTTAACTTCAGATATTAATTCATAATTTTTTTTTAATTTCTATGTGCTCTATTGAAACTTAGCCTTTTGCTTAGATGCCAATTTTTGGCTTGTAGTCCCTGTGGGGAGTGTTTTAGTTTAAATTCAGATATTAAATTTGAACTTGTAGAAAGTATGTGGCTATATTGAAACCTAACCTCTGTTTTAAGATAATTGTTTTGGTCTTGTAGTCCCTCTAAGGGGTTTTTCATGCTATATTCAAATATTAATTCAACAAATTTAGAAAATTCTGCGCGCCCTATGGAGAAATATTAAAAATTTCCAGAAATGCCTATGTGGTCCAGGGAGACAGAGCCATCTGGATTAGATACCAGTCTTTTGGTTTGCAGTTCTGGTGTGGGACTTTGAAGTTATACTCGGATAGTAATTTTAATAATTTAACAAATTTTATGGGCAATTAAGTTCAACAATAATGTTCTAAATTGGTAACGATTTCGAGGTAGTCCCGGGATGGGACTTGAATTTTTTTTTTTTTTGTAGAGTCGGCAGCTTGAAGAGGATACAAGAGGGAGAATATGGTGTGAACTGAGACCAACCAACGCTACGGTCATCATTTTATGAGAATCGACAGCTCATCTGGGAGAGTTGAGTCGTCTTCCATAAGGAGTGCAGTGACCACTGGGGTAACTCATGAATATTTAGGCCTACTGAGAGCCGAGCTCGTTTTCGCTCTCCTGGTTTCGTGGTAAAGTGTCGACGGGCCACAGGGGTTAACCCGGATAGCTGGGCCCAGGCCACCGAGACACAGGGTCTGTTCATGCGGCGGCGCTCAGCTAGTGACGTCACGAAAGGGAGGCTATTGCCTGGCTGGCGCAGGTGACGTGTTGCGCACCGTGTATTTGCTCAATATGCAACAGTGTGCAATGGAGCAATGTTTATTGCTTGATTTAATTCGAGTTTATCATTATTCAGCGAGGTTTAGAACGAACTTGGATATAGAACAGGGACATTAAAAAGCACCATACAACACTCAGAGCTTGTATTTCAGATGTTGCCTATTGCACAACAATATATTTCTATCCAATAAACTGGCATCAGAATAGTGAAACTGCAAAAATGATAACAATTTTTCGATTTGATGCTGTGTTTTAGTCCAACACTGAAGAATGAATCCGTTGCTACTGTGTATTTTTATGATGAATTGTGAGATTGATTAATCCAAGACTCCGTCTCCACAAGACAATATAGTGAAATTTCGGATGTACACAGATACCCATCTTACAGAACACAAAACGTCCAGAGGAAATATATGTATGTGTACCTAAGTAGTTTATTCAGTGATGACTGAAAGCTTATGAGGATTAGTTTAACCCTCCTACAACACAGTGGAAGCCTTATTGCGGAATTGAAATGGACGTAAAGTAGGTACAGTATATCGAAAGAAACTTGCACTGGGGCATTTCCAGAAAATTGATGACTATAGGCGTAAAAATTTGAAAGAAAATGAACAAGGCATCATCACTTAGATTGTAAAAATGAAAGGAAGTATAATGGGTGAAAAAAAAAACTCCATCCTGAAGGACTGAAGCAAAGACAACCATTTGAGTTCGTCTGGCAGTGCTACTCCCCATGAAACAGGATGGCAATCTAGCCAACTTTATGGCCCATCTTATGCTCTCTGGAGTGAACTTCAGGGGCGAATATCTTAGAAAAGTAGTGTGCATGATGCTACTGGATTATTAATTAGAAGTGCAACTGAACGAACTTGTTAATCAACTAATAGATCTGTGAGCGTATGTAATGGAGTCTGATCAGAACAAACCAGCAGAAACTATTTGTTGCAAGGTCCACTCCTCCCATGTTGCAAGTTCGAGTGCATGAGCTTTCAAAACAGTGTCAATGACTGTTCCTAAGAAAATGACACAGCGATCACCTCTTCAGGCTTTTCAGTTTTTAGATCACAAGCTCATAGGCACGAGAATACAGAGTCTGATATTGGCTTCACTACCTAGATAGAGAGGTTCCTTGAGATACTACAGTAGAGATTGCCGATTCAGTGTTCCTGAGTTTTAGCAGGTCTTAGTGATGATCCCTTCTGTCACCTCTGAAGATTGGTTGTACAGACTGTTGGTCACCTCTTCTCATGTCTTAGTCACCCCAGACATTTCGGTGAGTAGTCTTTTGTTGGACCCAATTGGAGCTGCGCGTTTCCTCGCTTCTCTTCATTTTTTTTCGAATTTCTGCCCCCCTACCCAGGCCCCTATGGAGTCCTCCCCGAACTGGCTTTGGCGGACCCTGACCATGACGATGGCAACAAACATGATATGTATACACACATGAACTATGATGGCAATAGTGTAAGCTGGCTTGACCATGTTGCAGTTACCGTACCCACAACCTCAAGCCGTCTATTTCTAGTTTTGAAGTTGCTTGTATTCTCCAGAATCTGATCACCTTCCTATGTATTTTAAGTTAGATATTTCTCATGTACCACCATTGAATAAGGCTACTACAGTGAGCGCGGATGGTAATGTATTGTGGAATTTCAGTGATTTGCATAACAGAACTGCATTTCAGTGTGCTCTCAACGAGCGGTTAAAATATTTCCCGCACTACTGCTGGTACCCTCAATGTCATGCTGATCTGGATGCTCTGCATACTGTACTAGAAAGCAATATCTTGGAAATTGGTCGTGTGTTGGTGGTAGGCGTGGGGCAGCTCGACTGAGCTCTCACTATCGCATTCCTGGCTGGAATGGTCACCTTGCCGTACTCCTTGAGCAATCCAGAAATGCTTATAGCAATTGGGATAGGGCGGGTAGACCTCGCAATGGACACCTTTATGAAGATAAAAATGCTGCCTGCAATCGCTTTAGGTATGCTAGGAGGTGGTGCAGGCGAAATGAGCAAAAATTACGATCAGAAAGTCTTGCTGCTAAATTGGCTAATGGGCAGTCAACTGACTTTTAGGGAGAAATTAAACGAATGAGCCAAAAAATGAGCATATTGCTCGGTGCATTGATGGTGTCAAAGGGGAGCAAGAATTGCCGACATTTGGAGGGGACACTTTAGTGATATCATAAATTCAGTATACTCAGCTATGAGCACGAGACAGAAGCGAATGATGCGCTATCTCTTGACGCAGTTGGGCCAATTGATGATGCTTTTACCTATGATGAGGTTACACGTGCATGCAAAGCACTAAAAACTGGCAACTTACCGGAGCTGATAAAATTCTCCCTGAGGTGTTCAAGTATGCTCCACCTAGATTAGCTACATTATTGGTATCATTTTACAATGGATGCCTATGGATGCAGTGGATTCCCAGTCCTGGTATGACTGTTGGGATGAAACCTGTTGTCAAGAACAAGTGTAAAAATGTTACCAAGAAAGGAATTTACAGACCTATTGCGCTTGCGACAGCAGCGTCCAAGCTGTTCGAGTTATCTCTGCTAGAGAAAATGAGCTTCACCCTAGGGATGGCTGACAATCAATTTGGTTTCAAAGCTATGCACGGAACAGAGATGGCTATATTTGCTCTGAAGCAGACAGTAGCGCATTATCTCTCAAACGGTTCATGCGTGTATACATGTTTCTTGGATGCGAAGAAAGCATTTGACAGGGTGAATCACTGGACGCTTTTCAAAAAGCTATTAGACAAAGGGCCCCACGGCCTATTGTTGCCTTACTGAAATTCTGGTACAGGAATCACGAGTGCTGTGTTCGCTGAGGTAAGTTATTCTCTGAGGGCTTCCGTGCATCTAAAAGAATCCGACAGGGTGGGCTTCTCTCACCGTTGCTTTTCAACATATTCATGACATTCATAACAGGCTTAATGGTAGTGGAGTTGGGTGTTTCATGGGCAGGCGCTGCATTAATGTAATCAGTTACGCTGATATGATGCTTCTTGCTCTACATCACAGTTCACTCCAAAAGCTAGTCTCCATATGTGATGATGAAGCTCAAAAGCTTGATATTGTATACAACACGAATAACACTGAATGTATGTTGTTTGAACCTCAACGCAGCAAGCAGTGCAGGATTAGGCATACATTATTAAGAAGTGTGAAGTTATCCTATGTCCACAGCTTTGTGTATCTGGGACATCTCATTAATGAAAAATTTGATGATTGCGTAGACATTGGACGACAGGTTAGACGCCTAAATGCTATTGGCAATAACAGCATGAAGACGATTGTTACAGCTGGAAATTCCTTTTCACATTCGCTTAATGGTATTTTTTTCATTCTTCCATGCAAATAACCTTTAATTCAGTAAGGTTTTTGGGACACCGTTTGTGGACACCAGATTTAAAAAGACGCCATAAATATTCTATTGGATTAAGGTCCGGTGATTGGCTAGGCCATGGAAGAACATTTATTTTCTCCTTTTGAAACCATTATTTCGTTAAATTCGCAGTATGCTTTTGCGGTCGTTGTCTTGGAAGGTCCACCTGCGCCGTCGGTAGAATTTTTTGCCACTTGGGAGCATCTTTTTCTCTAATATCTCCCTGTACATGAAACTATTCATCTTGCCATCATTAATATGAAGATTCCCAACACCATGGGCAGTAAAGCAAACCGATTCCATGCTTCACGGTGGGGATGGTCTTCTTGGGGTCATAGGCAGTACCAAGTTTCCTCCATACATGCCGAGCTTCATTTCGGCCAAAACGTTCTATTTTAATTTCGTCAGACCATATAACCCCTTCTCCAAACTCATTTCCTTTGTCCAGGTGGTCTTTGGCAAATGTTAAGCGGCTCTTGACATGTTTTGCTGTAAGAAGAGGAGTTTTGCGAGGACTGTAAGAATGAATGCCAGTATGGTTCAATTCCCTAGCAATAGTTTTCTTGCTGACATGCAGTCTCTGAGACGCCAGTTCACTGTGAAGGTCAGCACGAGTTGTCATGGAGTCATTAGTCACCTTACGTAGCATGTATCGCCGAGGGCGACCCATGATCTTACGCTGAGCTCCAGTTTTTGGCAGGTTGGAGACCGCCCCAGTCACTTGATGCTTGCGGACTATTGCTCCAACCGTTGAAAAGGAAACGTTGACGCGTTCTGCTATTAATCTATAAGTTAAAACCTCACTACAAAGTTGAATTATCCATTTACGAGTAGCTTCAGGGATTTCTTTAACTTTGGACATTGTAGTGAGAGTGTGCGCGACTTCGTGGTCTAGAGACGTAATGATTGTGCCAGTTGTGGTTCGTTTACATTGCATGTTTCGAGACGTTTCGTGAACGTTCTAGAATAATTTCCAAACTAATTTATTCAAATTGTACTATTAAATATCAAAAATTCAATATCATTTATTTTGGTCAAATACTTTTGTCCCTCATTACTTAAACATGTGTTTAATTTTCTTGTTATAAGTGCACATTTGACTGTTCTGTTTAAATATTTTATTTTATGTATGTTATATAAACTTCCTGTATTAATTATCATAAGGCAGTCCCTAAATTTTTTAAAAATAGAGTTGTGCAAATACTTATGTCTAGGCACTGTGTGTCCCTGTTTTACATCATTTATATGCTCCAAATTGTAAGTTTAGGACCTCTAGAATAACCTAACCTGAATTTATGATGATGCTGTGACAAGTGATGGCTTTAAATAGCTAGCTCTTTCTAAGCTGCTACATGAAAAGAAAAAAAAAATGAACATTTTCTTTTCCTTGTGAGTATTTTCTGTCTTGAGTGACGGTTATGCCTCTTAAACATACAATTTTCTTCACAAATATGTTAGTTGAGGCTAAATTGATCAACTGTTTGTTCATAGCCACAGTGTTAGCATCTGTGAGAGTTCAATAGTTTGATAATAGTATTTGAGTTGAGCCTGTAAATCAGAGGTGAGTTTCAGTGGTGTTTAGCTTGCTGAGTAAGCAATCTGGTGTGTCAATGCTATTGCAGGGGGGAGGGAGATACGGGCCCTAACCAAAAATGGTCAAAAAGGTTACTCTGGTTCCATGAACTTCCATTTCTGGCATCAAAACGGTGACAATTTGCTTGACTGCAGACAGTTTGTAGTGTGCCCTAGTGAGAGCCCTGTGGGTAGCTAAATATTTACAGCACAAACCAGTGCTTGTGGATCTCCCTCCTGCAGCATGCAGTCACATAGATTTAGCTGATACATCTTTAAGCTGAATGTTAAATGTCCATTAATGTTTTACATCCCATGGTGAAAGTGGCCAATGGTCTTTAAAGTGATCTAGGTAGAATTACAATTTACATTAAACAGACGTCAACACAATAAAATGAAACATTTTTGACGTGTAGTTAATTTTTTTCCATAGCTACATTTACAAATTTTTATTCCTGAGTTTTTAATAAGATCGGTCATTTTCACCCGACTTTCAACTTATCTGTTAGCAAATCCAATATAGCCAGCCATTCCTTATTACCATTTAGCTAGTTATTCTTTGAAGTATACCAAACAAGCCTATATTAGTAGGAATGTTCCAATCAGCAATTTTGCAGTAGTGAAACAAAGGCAGAATACCTCTGTCAGTAGCACCATGGGCACTTGCACCAAAGGTCGACCTTATATCTCCAGTTCAGACAGGCAGTTTCAAGTCACCATACTTCTCAAGACACACTATTCTGATTTTTTTCTTGTATGCGCGAGTACTCCAGGGTATTAAAGCTACAGGCTGTCACCCAAAACTCATCACTATTTGGATGAGCGTTTATAAAAATAGAAAATTAGACACAAAATGAAGGGTTTTTGAGACTCTAAAGGAATCCTCCCAAGGTACTCTGCCTTCGCTTCACCACTGCAAAATTCCTCATTGGAACATTCTTGCTATGTGCAGTGGTGGCTCCGGCAGAGTACCTCTGTCGGTAGCACCGACATGCCCACAGCAAAACAGGGAGGAGTTTTGTGTCTGTTTCATTGGAGGGTGCCAGCTAAAAAAGGTTTCTTTCCTATTGTCCAGCCGAGCTGTATCTTAGCCCGGAAGCGCCCTGAAGACTCCCATTCCTTTCTGAAGCAGCCCCTGGGTCTAGATACCTAACGTCATGTAGTAAAATCCTTTAGGTCCTTCATGTGGGACTTAAAGAAAAACAAAACTGAAGGAAGATTCTGGCCGTTGCCTTCCAGGCTATATTCAAAGACTTGGCAGGAGCTTTTATTGTAGAGTGCATTTTCTTAACCCTCAGTCAAAATTTGATGTCCAATCCTGCACAGGTACAAGAACAGGACCTAGAAAAATCCGACGTTCTGAGCTCGTATAGTGTAAGAACAGGACAGTCAAAATTGAAAGTCTCGCTCTTGCATCGGTCTAAGAGAGGACTTTAACAAAATTCGAAGCCCTCAGCTTATACATATAGTTATAGGAACAGGAAAAGTAAACATTGAAGTTCAAAGTCTTGCTCTGCATGGGTACTCAGTCAACCTGAAGTCCTGTCCTGTATATGTTACGGACAAGACTGAGCCCCCATTTGACATCCTGCTCTTATACTGGTGCTAGACAACCTTCTACCAAAATCAAAGTCGTGTTCCGGGACAGGAGCAAAACCTAGACATGGCTTCCAAGACGTATGGAATCTTGCTCTTGCCTAGGAATAAGAGTAGACTTAAAAATCTTTTCCCAGAATATCGATCTAGTAACCCTGTAAGTAAAACTGAACCCGACTCTGGGGATCTGTCCCTCGGGTCGGGCCGAGAATTAGAGTAAAACTCTGATGATCCTCTCTTGTTTCCAAGGTAAGTACATGCACGAGAAAAGCTTTAAAAGTGTATACAGCATGACCGAACCGAGCTAGAACTTAGCTGTCCTGGTGCGAAGGAGAGAGACTTTCAGTCTCTCTAGAGATCCCAACTTCCGAAGAGGGTAAAATCTGATCTTTTAAAGGCTCCATGCAGGAGCCCAGCTTGGCTGCTACTTGCATGGACCTTTCTCTTGGATCGAGAGAGAAGCTATGAACTCGCTACCTCGGGTACCATTGATCTCTCACACATGCTACCACTGTGGCTATGAACAAACAGTTGATCCATTTAGCTTCAATTAACATATTTGTGGAGAAGATCGTATGTTTTAGATGCATAACCGTCACTCAAGACAGAAAAACTCACAAGAAAAAAATTTTCATTTATTTTCTTGTCATGTAGCAGCTTAGAAAGAGCAAGCTATTTAAAGCCATCACTTGTCACAGCATCATAAATTCAGGTTAGGTTATTCTAGAGGTCCTAAACTTACAATTTGGAGCATATAAATGATGTAAAACAGGGGTAAACCGTGCCTAGACATAAGAATTTGCATAACTCTATTTTTTATGTGTTTTAAAAAATTGAAGGACTGCCATAGGAAAATTAATACTGGAAGTTTATACAGCATATATACAGCATAAGATATTTAAACAGAACAGTCAAATGTGCACTTATAACAAGAACATTTAACACATGTTAAAGTAATGAGGGACAAAAGTATTTGACCAAAAAATAAATATGATATTGAATTTTTTATATTTAATAGTATACTAAATTAGTTTGGAAATTATTCTAGAACATTCACGAAACGTCTCAAAATATGCAATGTAAAGAAACCATAACTGGCGCAATCATTACCTCTCTAGACCATGTTGAAATCGCGCACACTCTCACTACAATGTCCAAAGTTGAAAAAATTCCTGAAGCTGCTCATAAATGGATAATTCAACTTCGTAGTGAGGTATTAACTCATAGAGTAAAAGCAGAACGTGTCAATGTTCCTTTTTCAACGGTTGGAGCAATAGTCCGCAAGCATCAAGTGACTGGGGCGATCTCCAACCTGCCAAGAGCTGGAGCTCAGCGTAAGATCATGGGTCGTCCTCGGCGCTGCATGCTACGTAAGGTGACTAATGACTCAATGACAACTCGTGCTGACCTTCAGAGTGAACTGGCGTCTCAGGGACTGCATGTCAGCAAGAAAACTATTGCTAGGGAATTGAACCATACTGGCATTCATTCTTACACTCCTCGCAAGACTCTTCTTACAGCAAAACATCTCAACAGCCCTCCTACACCTCTAATATCAAAGATTTAACTTTTCAAGTTCCCAGTTTTCAGTACCCAGTGCCTTAATCTTCATTTGGGTGCTTCCTTTGGGACTCTAACTCATAAACAGTTAGTGCTTTTCACCAAAGGTTACGAAAAAAAAAATGCTCCGCAATCACTGCTTTAGATGGGTCTTGAGCCAGTTCTCCAAGCAGAACCTTGAGTTGCTACGTTTGGTCCCAAGGGACTTCGGAAGCGAAACTGATCTTTTCGCCGATCCCTCGAGCTCATTTTCCAAAGATGCGGGTTTTCCCCAAAGACAACGGCATATATCAGCCTTGCTTGATATCAGGCCGTAAGAACAGAAAGAAACTAAGTCCTGCACATGGGTGCAGATGAATCAGACTAAGTCTACTACAAGGCTCACGGCAAGGTCAGGGCAAGATGACACCGATACGGGATAGAACTCCTGTTACCACAGATCGCTTTTGGCTGAAGGAAAATTCTCTGAAACAAAAACCAGCGCAAGACAGGTGAGGGTCTGATAAGCAGATGAGACGGCCTGAGCTGACCATCAAGGTGGTACAACCAACCAAGAGCTAAACTCTAAAAGCAATCTACCTCTGCGGCACTTATCTTTGTTATAAAAACCCTGCCTAACAGAGGGTAGACTGCAGAGCGCTCAGGCATCAGACCGATAAACTTATAGAGATTACTACCTTAGTTATGGCCTAGCACCTCCATGCAGGAGAGCCCCAAAAAACTCTCCCTGCGCCGCTACCGCTCTGCTGTGGGTATGTCGGTGCTACCGACAGAGGTACTCTGCCGGAGCAAGCCACTGCAAATAGATTGAATGTTCCAATGAACACTTCTGCCATGGTGAAGCGAAGGCAGAGTACCTCTGGAGTTTTCTTTGCATCCCAAAGCCCTTCTTTTTTGGAGGCTGAATAGTAACGGATCGCTCGTCTCATAAATTCGACTGAGGCTGGAGGGTAGCTACTGGCCGGCCTTATATAGGCTGCAAGGAGGACTAAGGATGCAAGGAGGCATGACTGTTTAAAAAACTCTGAGATTTCGTCTAAAATTCACAGCAACGCCCAACAGCGAACTCAGCTCAGATTTTGGCATGAATACTGATGAAATACTTCACAAAACATGGAAAATTGAACAAATTGTGTGAAGTTTGGAAGAGTACTTATCTGTCTTTTCAGAGTGTGACGACTCTGACTTGTCCTCCTGTCGTGGAGAAGCCTTGGCTATGCGAGTCTTAGTGTTACCGACAGAGGTACTCTGCCTTCGCTTCACCACTGCAAAAGTGTTCATTAGAACATTTAATCTATTTGTTCCCTGGTTTGGCTAATCAAACTTTGTTGGACAGAAAATTATTAGTATTTCATCAGGATGATGTACTAGTGCACAAGTCAAGTTATACAAAACTTAGTTCTTGGATCACGGCTTCAGAGAACGCTATCTGAAGGTTTGGCTCCCAATTGGAATGCAATTGGAGGTGCCTGTGGGTCGATCAAGCCTTCTGAAGTGTTTAATCTGACTTGTCAACAAGCATCTCCTGAAGATCCTAAAAAATGGGAGTAGGTTATGTTAGCTAACTACTTAGGTGATATGAAGAGCGTTTTACCAGTTGCGTTTGCCTTACCTTCTAGTTTATTGATTTCTCTGTTCATTTTGATTCTATATTTGTTAAATAAAAGCGTTTTAAACAACGGAAACAATTATTATTTGTGTTGGCATAAACAAGCCGGACACTTAAAAACACAGCTTTTTCTAATTTTCCTTAAAGTAGAATTATTGAAGTAAAAATTGCTACATATATCATCTAATAGCAAGGAGAGAACCATGCTAAGACTAATTAAGTTTATATTTTGGTAGTAAAACTTGAAAAACATAATTTTTAGTGCAAAAATGCGATTTGCATTATTAAGCTACACTCACTGTAGTTCATGGCCATGTAGGTACACAAATGCCTGCTAATGTAACAGCAAAACTAATGAAAGTCCAGTAGGTTTCAAAAACATATAACATGGACCTTATCTGATACATTTCATTGGTGTGTTTTCGTCAACTGTAAATTTTCTAGTTCATTGTCTACCCTCTCTTTATCTTGCACATTTGTTTATTTTTTTGCAGGTTGTCATGCAAGGTGTACATATTGATGTTGCATGTCGAGCATGCATCCCAGAACCCATTGTGGAAGTACCACAATGTCCAGTTCCAAAGCCAAGTCATCAAAACTCATCCACAGCTTGTCCCTGTATATGTTCCTCACCAGTCTATTTTGATGAAGCAGAAAAGTCAGCTGAGGATTGGTGACCGTTATAATTTCAAGAGTCTTAAAATGCGCTTGATTCTTAAGGTGTGTAGCTATCAATAGGTTCTTTGAAAAATATACATGTTTTATAAAACATATACATACTTGTTTTGTGTAACAATGTACTTATTTCTGCCTTGAAGCAGGTTGCATGACATCAGTTTGAGGTATCTTTCACTTGCCATTTGAATTACAATTCTGTTTGTGAATATCCCCAACTGCTGATTTGCTTGCTCGTGAGAGGCTTGAGCAATTTTCATTGCCATCTTTATTTGCTTTATGAACACTTTCATTCTATTAGCTGAAGACCAGACTTTCTTGAATTTTTTTTTTGAGCAACCATATTGCAAAGCGTCTCAGATTTACTATTGATCTATGTATCATCATCTATGGTGCATCACTGATACAGCTGTAAATCTGGATTATAATTGAAGTTGATGGTGCACCGTGGAATAGTCTCAAACTGTATGTTTCAAAATCATGTATTGCTAATTGTGATACTGAGGATTATTTGCCAATTTATGTGTAAAGTTGAAAAGCTTTTACTTGCTTAGTTTTCTGAAGATCTTTCAAATTATATAAATCCTATATCTAGCTAAAGTCGATGAATCTAGGATTCATACCAATAATATTTAGAGTTTATTGCATAGCTATACACTGACTCCAGATTTCCTCTCCCTTTTTGTGAGAACACTAGATAGAGTGTCACTACCTGGCTGTCAAATATAGTGAAAAAGAAATTATGATGGTATTTCCTCAATGATAACGATTTTACGATTTTATAACTACAGTAATTTGCTTATGTATCATGCATTGCAATTGCCAACTTGAAGGAATATGAGAGATTAGCATTCTAGGCCTAAATTCTGCTGACCAGGGCAAATCTTCCTTCATTTTGGTCACCAGGGTTGGCAAAAACTGTGTTTAGTTGGTTTAAAGTAAAAGCCATGTTTTTTATAAAACCAAAAACCTATGGTTATTTTCGTTTAATTGTTTTTATATCTTCTGTTTTTTTCTAGTTAGAGAAATTTTATCAAGCATATAAAGGGTTTTCTGCTTTGTGAACAAGTAGTTAGCTAATCCTCAACAATCATAGTCGTTTCATTTAAAATTCCTATTGTAGAAGAATGACTGTAGGAAAACGGGTTAAGAAAAAGCAGTTAGCAGAGTACCTGTATTTGCTTTGGCTACATTTAATGTCCAAACTGCTGAGAAGCTATGATTTATAATTAATGCAGTATAAAATGCTTTGAAAAACTAGAAAACACTTCAAATTACAAATACAACTTGACAGAATGAGCTAGCTACTAGCTAATTAAAAACAAAGTAATG
Source organism: Parhyale hawaiensis (assembly GCA_001587735.2). Classification (NCBI taxonomy): domain Eukaryota; kingdom Metazoa; phylum Arthropoda; class Malacostraca; order Amphipoda; family Hyalidae; genus Parhyale; species Parhyale hawaiensis. The sequence goes on along the minus strand of LQNS02007216.1, from coordinate 9,033,008 downwards.
AACTGAAGAAAGTGAAATAGCTATAAAATTCTGTGAAAAAAAACGTAGAAACACTTCAAAATAGAAAGAAAACTCTATAGAAATGGCTAGTTACCAGCTAACTAAAAGCAGAGTAGCTACCTATTAAATTAAAGAAAATGAAATGGCTCTATGCCTACATCCTTCTCATGACCTCACTAGCTATCTAATAGCAACTTTAACTACTACTTCTAAGTTTCAATTGCTGGTAGCATACCAAAATGTAATTAGAAATGCATCTCTGAAATAAAATAACTCAAAATTCAATATATTTTAACTATGTTTTTAATAAACATCCACAATAGTTGACCCTAACAGTCAAGCAGATTCCCAAGTAGAATCACATTTACTCATCCTTTCAGTTTTGTAAATAGAATTTAATAACTTCTACAAGTAAACCTGCCGATTTTGCAATATTTATGAATAAAAACCAAATAAATTGAATAAAAACCGAATAAACAAAAAAAAACCTTCTTGCAGTGGCTCGCTTCCGGCAAAGTACCTCTGTCGAATAGCACCACGACTCGTGTCATCGCGGGTTTCTCCACGTCGGGAGGACTGGTCTAGTCGTCACACTACTGTTGATTGACAGGTAAGTACTCTTGTCGTTTTTTTTTTTTT
>LQNS02007216.1:8994453-9004728 GCA_001587735.2 Parhyale hawaiensis | reverse complement strand
CACTGCAATAGGCTGAATGTTCCAATGAACAATTTTGCAGTGATAAGCGAAAGGCAGAGTACCTCTGGAGGTACAACCTTCCCAAAGCCCGTAGTTCTGGGCTCTTTAGTAGCGAGATGTTTCGGTCGTCGTCCGGAATGAGGTTGGGATGTCAGGTGCCTACCTATGTAGCCGTGGACGGTGGGGGAGGGGAGAGGGGCTCAGAAAAAAAAAAAAACATGCACATGTTAAGTGTTAGTACTACAGTCTACACTAGACACTAGACTAAGTAAAAAAACGGCCAGAGTACTTACCTGTCAATTAACAATATTGTGACGACTAGACCAGTCCTCCCGACGTAGAGAAACCCGCGATGATGCGAGTCGTGGTGCTATCCGACATAGGTACTCTGCTTTTCGCTTACCACTGCAAAATTGTTCATCGGAACATTCAGCCTATTTTGTTGGTTTAACTTGTTGACTGCGGCGTGCCCACCGGTGGGCACTGTTGGGCTGGCTACAGTGCGGGTGCCTACTGGTGGGACACTGAAGAGAATTCAGGTACATTTATGAATCTTCAATATGCGGTAAATTGTATCTCGTATTTATCGTTATCCGATCCCGTAGTGCTAAAGTAAGGTTAAGCAAACGTCATTCAAGTCATAGCCTCATAGGATGAAATATTTTTGAAATTTCAGAAAACTTTTAATGCATGAAAAAATTATCATGAAACTGTGGCAGTATCAATTGCTACTCTCAGAAAGATTCGAATTGAAAAGAATATTGATGAATTTATTGTAATAATAACTCAAGGTGCATCAACGTTCGAGGTGAAACAAAAAATGCAACTCGTTTTAGTTAAGATAAATTGAAAACGTGTTGTTACTTACCATAAATCTGCCTTATCAATATATGGCGGATGTTCAACTTGTGTGCATACAGGTTATGCTTTAGCTAGAAGCATAAAAAGCAAAAGAAGCCTTGACCTTCACAACTCAAGCTAAAGGTGTTTATTTTGTGGAGACTTTTGCTTTCTTCTTCATTTTGAGAGAGTATGTCATAGCATGATCAGCCATACTCTCGAGTGAGACGTTTAGACCCAGGTATTCCTGTCAAAGCGTGCGAATTTGTAATTCTCAGTAGTTGAAGAATAACTCATGCTTCAGTCAAGTGCATCAATTTTTTTTTTGTTAGGATCACCTGTACAATTGACACCCCAGAGGCATTTGAGGTGACAGTTCTACAGGTGAGGAATATTGGGGTGACAATTGTACAGGTAAGGAATATTGGGGTGACAATTGTACAGTTGAGGAATATTGGGGTGACAGTTGTAGAGGTGGGAAAGGTTTGTGTGACAGTTGTTCTGAGGGTCTGATCTACCTAATTACTAATGGCCCTAACCTAAACTAGCAGTACCTAACCTAGCTTAGCCTTACCTAACCTGGCTTAGCCTTACCTAACCTAGCTTAGCCTTACCCAACCTAGCTTAGCCTTAACTAACCTAGCTTAGCCTTAACTAACCTAGCTTAGCCTTAACTAACCTAGCTTAGCCTTAACTAACCTAGCTTAGCCTTACCTAATTTATGTTACCCTTACCTAACCTAAACTAGCCTTACCTTATTCCCTTTACCAACACATTTACTGATTTTACACCAACCGGCACTGGGGATATTCACTTTTAGCCAGTGTTAAATATGATTGTGCTAGTCCCTTTTTTATGAGAAACACATTTTTATTTAAATAACCTATGTAAACCAAGTTTTAATTTAGGTGGTGGCTGTGCCTCTTGAGTGATTTGCACCTAAAAGTCTGCTTTTTTAAGCCTACGAAGGCAAGTTTCTTGTGCGATTATGTTTTGGAGGTTGTGTGCTCTGGTGTATATAGCTGGGCTTACTCAGTGGACACAAGATTATTGCAGTTGGGGATGATGTGAGCGAGAGACGAGAAGGATAGCAAGTTGTATACTTGTATGGTTGTTGCTGTGAAGAGTGGAAAGGTGAAGATCCATTATCGGGGATGGAAGAAGACTTATGATGAGTGGCTGTGTCTGGATGACACGCGGATAGTGGAGAATTTCGGGGTAGTATGTTTCGTCGTTTGCTGAGTGCCTGGACGGCTATGCGTGTAGGGAGCTGTCAGTGGGGGAAGTCCAGCGTCGCTGCAGCCTTGGAGGAGAGCCTTTGCAGTCAGCGGTTGGTACAGGTGTGGGGCGCACTGGTGGCCACTTGGCGTCAGCCTGTGGTTTGTGCAGTTTGGAGCTTGGTGAGGTGTTTGTTGAATGCTCTCGGTATCGGGGAAAGTTTCTTGCTGATGCAGCCTGTTTAGGGATGGCTCAAAGGAAGGTTGATTGTATGTTGGTGGAGGGAGGAATACCTGTAAGGTATTTGTGTGCTGTGTGCCGAGCAGATGAAGTCAAGACTGGTGGAGTGCCAGAGCAGTCTGGTTTGTTCCAGGCCTTAAGGCAGGTTCTTGAGTTGGTTGGTGCTTTGACGCGGAGGGTTAGTGAGCTGGCGGAGAGTTGATGTTATTTATTGCAGGGTCAAAAAGAGCAGCTCTTGACCGTGGTATTTAGTTAGGGGGCGGTAAGTGCTGAGGAACGATATTCGAGAGGAGGTGAAAGAGCGTGAGGATTCAGTAGTTTTTAGGGGTTTGATGTCAATTCTCTTCAGGAGGCAGTAAGTAAGTTCACTGAGATTTGTTCATTGTGGATGTTAGGGTTGAGATTTCCAGTGTTATAGCTCTGGGAAACGGGAAGTTGTTCAGGGGCAGGGTGGTAGATGGAGAGTCGAGAAGGAGTCTACTCAATGCAGTGGAAGCTCTCAGGAATGTGAGCAGTTTAAAAGGTGCTACATCCAGAGAGACCTCACTTACAGCCAGCGGTCGATTTGATTGCCAAGCGTACACAGAGGAGTGCAGTGCGTAGAGGCACCAACGGTTGGAGGGTGAGAGGCAGTACTACCAGAAATCGTGAAGGGTCTGCTTGTGCTGGTGTTGTGGGTCGTGGTGGAGCTGGAGCCACCAGCTCTGTTGCTGAAGCGGAAGATGTTGGTCTGGTTGTGGGTGGTGGGGTGGAGAGTGGGTTCATGTCGCATTCCTATTGTGGTGCTGTGGGTGATAATGCAAGGCATGGATTGCTTCGGGTCGTGGGGCTGGTTTTATTCGAGGTGGCAGTAAGTCCTTGTTGAGGGGTACGGCTGGTGGCTGGTGAGGGGTCGCCAGTGTTGGGCATAATGTATTGAGGTTTGGTATGGTGTATGTTAATTGTCTCCAAAATAAATGGACTTTTTGCGAGAATTTATTGTGGATCAGAGGTTTGATATTGCTGTGGTTTCTGAGACCTGGTTGACGACTCTAGTCTCATCGACATTTGTCTCTCTTCCTTGGTTTTCAGATTGTGCGGGGTCTTCAGGAAGCATGGTGTAGGTACGGTATGTACAGTATATTCGAGAATCTTGTAGGTTTGAAGGAGTTAACTTAGGGGCTCCTAATGTGACTGCAATTCACTTAAAAGAGGGTGATTTGTGGATTATGGCTGTGTATCGCCCCTTTCTTATGGTGATGCCGACAAAATGCTTCTGTTGAGAATCATTCATGATTTCTGTTTGGGGAGGGAAGTGATATTGCTTGGTGATTTTAATTTACCCAATTTGTTTACTGCTAATGGCATGAATATTGGGGCTGGTATTCGAGGATTTGAGGTGGACTTTGTGGAGGACTTTTTGGATGTTGGGCTTTTGCAGTGGGTGAGTGAGGGCACTTTTGTGATGTCAGAAAATATTCTGGATCTATGCTTGCCCTCGGAGCCTGATAGTGTGGGTGAGGTTTGTGTGTTTGCCCCATTTCCACGCTGTGCTCTCTGCCCTATGGTGTCTTTGTTTTGTGGAGTGAACCCCATGAAGATGTCCACTTCAGTAGATAATTCTGGCATAGGGGAGATTACCAGTCTATCATGCAGGTTCTGTCTGAGGTGAATTGGGCGGCGGAGATAGAGGCATTGTCAGTGCAGGAGTGTTATAGCTTCTTCTTGGGTGTTGTGTGGACTTAAGGTGATTGTTATGTCCCAGTCACAGATGGTATGGGGAGGGCGCCGTGGAGGGTGCGACCACCACAGGGGCTTAAGAGGGCGAGGATGCAGGCATGGAGAGACTTCAAGCAGATTCAGTTCTTTATGGCCGGAATAGTCGAGAGGCAGCAGATGCTTACCTGAGGTTTGGTGAGAGGAATGCCGAATATCGGAGTTACGTGTCCAGGAAGAGATCGCAGTATGAAGCTAGTTTGGTTGGCAGATTGAGCACAGCCTCCAAGCTCTTCCATGAATAAATACGCCGGATGAAGAGAGGAGGACTTAGAGTGGGCCCACTTCATACTCACGATGGTATTGTGTACGACCCATAGGCAATGGTCAGACTCACGATGGTATGGTGTACGACCCATAGGCATTGGCTGAAATTTTGGCAGATAGCTTTGCTTCCGTATTCGTTTGTAAGAATCCTGATGTCCCTGCCCCCATCAGTTGCACGAGGGAGAAATGGATCTCTTTGAGATCAGTAAAGAGCAAGTTCATTCAGTGCTTTTGTCTCTTGACTTTGGCCCTAGTGTTGGCCCAGATGGGATTCATCCCCACATTCTGCAGGTTTGTGCTGATTATTTGGCAGCTCCACTTGCTCTCTGTTTGGCAAATCTCAGACTTGTGGTCTGTTGCCGGTCGAGTGGTGACAGTCCAGGATTGTGCCATTCTTCAAGGTGGTTCGAGGTATCAGCCACTCAATTGCAGACCAGTGAGTTTGTCCTCGGTGTGCTGTAAGGTGCTGGAGAAGATTGTGGTTTCTGAGTTGGTGCTATATCTTGAATCTAGGGGGTCTTCTTTCGCCTCATCAGTTTGGATTTAGGCATTCAAGGTCAACAGATGATCAGCTGCTGTCTGTGTGTTGTGGAGTGGCTGATTGTGTGGATAAAGGTTTTGTTGTGGATGTTGTTCTCCTAGATTTCTCGAAGGCGTTTGATACGGTGTTGCATGCTGTACTGATTGAGAATCTTCGGTCTCTGGATGTCAACCCTGTAGAGGTTCGGTGAATTGAGGGTTTCCTGACCGGGCGCACTATGCGTGTTTGTGTGGATGGCATTGACAGTGAGGAGACGGACGTGTCAAGTTGTGTCCCTCAAGGTTCCGTTTTGGGCCCGGTGCTGATCCTACTATATGTTAAGTACACCACACATGGGACAGGGAGCAATCATGCAACATTTTCCGATGATTACAAGTTGTACCTCCAGTTCAAGCCCAGTGATGTGAGGCATGGAATGGAAAGCTTACCGAATGACTTGACTTCTATCAAAGAGGTGGGCAAATCATGGAACCTCTCTCTTCATCCTCATAAGTGTGTTGTGATGCGATTTTCTAGGAGATTTTTGGGGCATGAGGAGCTTGGTGGTGGCTCAAAGTGTTGTCTGGGGACCACAGCTTTGCCATTTGTTGCCTCGCGGCGGGATCTGGGAGTGGTTTTGGACTATAGGTTGCGTTTCCATGAGCATGTTCGAGTTGTTGTGGGTAAGGCATCAGGCTTGGCTAGTAATCTACTCTGGTCAACCATAATTATTATTATTATATTAAATCACACCAGGCTGGCGACGTAGGAACGGAGAAACTCCATGAGGTTAACAAACCCCCACGCAACCAACCCAGCGGGTGGAGAAAACAAAAGAATGATTCGAAGTAGAGGATTTATGATCAGCTTATTTGTAACGCAGATTCGTCTTATCTTGGACTATGCCTCATGTGTTTGTAGTGTTGGGTATAGGGCTGATTTAAAGTTGCTGGAGTCTGTGTAGAGAAGTTGGACAAAGCAAGTCAGAGGAATGTATTATATGAGTTATGGTGATGGATTGAGGAGGCTGGAGCTGTACTCTAATAAGGGCAGGTTGTTGCATATTGATTAAGTCAATTATTGGAGAATATTGTGCTCGGGAAGCGATGTTGGTGACTTGCCTAAGGTTTTTTGTCCGTGCTCGTGACCGGCGCTTGAGGGGCCATGGCTACCGACTGCTGATTCCCAGGTGTGAGACGGAGTTGTGGAGTAGGTTCTTCCATGTGAGGAATGTGGGTGTATGGAACTCTTTGCCGGTTGGTGTAGTGGACTCGGAGAATTTAGGGGCTTTAAGAGGGCTTTGGATGCCCACCTTGACGATCTATTGTATTATTTCGTTAAGTGATCGACTTGATAGCTATAGGCACACTATCTAACCTTGGGTTTTGGTCTTGCGAGGAACTTGTTTGTTGGTGGTTGGCGTGCTTCGCTGTAGTGGCCCCATACTGTGCTGGCTATTGAGGCCACATAGGTGAGTTACCTAACCTAAACTAGCATTACCTAACCTGGCTTAACCTTACCTATCCTAGCTTAACCTTACTTATCCTAGCTTAGCCATACCTAACCTAGCCTTGAATAACCTAGCCTTAAATAACCTAACCTAGCCTCAAGTAACCTAACCCAGCCTTACATAACCTAACATTACCTTGCCTAAAATACTTTACCTAATCTAACCTAGCTTAACCTACTCAAATCTAACCTACCCTACCAAAACCTAACCTAGCCTTATCTAACCAAACATAACCTAACCTAACATTACCGAAGATATTTGGGTGCCAATTGTGCAAGTAGACACACGGGGGTGATAATTGTACAGGTGGGATTTTTTGGGGTGACAGTTGTACAGATGGGATTTTGGGGTGACAGTTGCACAGGAGATCCTTTTTTCTTCAGATTCTTGACAATATTAACTTTGAATTGACATTTTATTTTTAAGGCTTCTGTTGTACGAAGCATTTACCGAACTTGTTCCTGTAAGAAATTCAAAGGTACCACGTTTTAGTGTTTTTAAGTGCTGTATAGTACGTTGATATCCGATCGGACATGTCTGCGTCCTTTTTAGGGATGTAGATAGTAAATCACACCGTCTGGTTTATTCACCAGTGTACTAGAATATTCTTTTTCGGAATTATCAGTTGACCCAAAAGCTCAGGAACACAGGATATCATGACTTTTTTTTTTTTGTCTTTCCCATATTAGACTTTTATTCCTTGATTATTTTAAATTGAAACCATGATCTTCTGTTTGGCATTGTAGAAGTTATGCCTTCTGCCTTGGATTTTCAGTCATTTCTCAAAGTGCCACAGTAGTACAATTTGTTTTCGAGTAGGTGATGAACGAGCGGAACTGTGGAGTAGAAGTCGTCGCCGCAAATAGTCCGACTGCAGCCCAAGTTTATTGGAAAGAATTGATGTTTATTGTATTTACAGCCATATCTGTTCTGACTACAGATGAGCATTTCGTAGGGATTACTGTCATGGTCTTATGGGTGGCGAAGTGTCCACCGGTGGGTAGAGACTGACCGAGGCGCCGATTTTGGAAAGACTGGGGCTGGGGAAGCCAAAAATCAACTAGCCGGGGCGATCAAAAATCAAGTAGCTGGGCCGGGGTGACAACCAAATAACCGGGGCCGGGGTGACAACCAAATACTGTAACCGAGGTCGGGGTTGAAGCCGGGGTGACCGAAAATAAAGGGTATTATTTCATTTTTACTCAAACATGTTTTTTTGCTTTATGTTAATTGTGGCAATTTAAATCCATTCACATGAATAACGTTTATGTTGCACATGCTTAGTTTTCGAGATATATGACTTTGGAAGTTCCCATGGTTTTTCTATGGGGAAAAAACCGCAGGTTAGGTATGGCTATGTTAGGCATAGTAGGTCTGGTTAAGTTCCTATTAGGTCGCTTATAACCACGTCAGTTATTTTCTCCTATAGAAAGAAATGGGAACTTCCAAGTCACATTTCTCAAAAACTAATCATATGCGACGGAAACGTTATTCATGTAAATTGTCTTAAATTGACCCAATTAATATATTAAAGGCGAGAATGGCCACAAAAAGCACATGTGAGCAAAAGTAAAAATTTACCAAGTATACAATCGGGGCCGGGCAGGGTGACCAATTATTATATTGTTGGTTTTTGCTCCGTATTTGATGCGATAGCTACTATGTAGGCCAACAGCGATCTAATTCTCTATGATATAGTTTAGAAGTTGAGTCGAACCCAGATGAGTTCTATTAGAACACTCTTGGCCAGGTGCACCATATGTCTGGCAGGAAATAGGGCACGAGCAGCTTCTACTCCACACGGCTCGGCCGAACATAATCGCTCAGCCGTACGGTGCAGGGAAGAAGACGAAAAAAGAAACGACTGAAGAAAGTGAACACTCGTGCGGGGGTCCCTTCCTTGGTCCTCTACACGGGAGCAGATAGGAGTCCCATAGGATGGTTCGCTTATCACCACCCACCTCGCGAAACATGGAGGGAAATATAGAGAAACTGCCTAACTTTCCGAACCTAGGCTTCTCAAGAGAAACTGCGGCCAACTGCTACATCTCCTGCGGAGAAAGCACTTGGAACTCTTGCGTGCGTTAGGCCCAAACATATTGTGGTAGGGAAAGGGCCCGCCAGAATATACCTCTGAGGGCACTGGGTCGACCAAAATCAAATAACCAGGGCCGGAGGTTTCTTGCACTGGCAGTAGTTTAGGACAGTTTATCAACAATATAATAAAGACCGATGTGTATTTATCTGTTAGTCCATTTTCTGTCGCGCTTCAACAAAACAGATAGGCGGAATTTAGCCCAGGTTGGTGGCTCTGGTCGTCCTCTCAAGCTCCGTTGAAAAATGATAGGCAGAAAATAGGCCGGGTTGCAGAAGGTGGCAAACGTATCTTAATTAGGGATAGTGGAAATTAAAATGAAGATATCGCAAGCTTTGTCTGATTCGTGGAGTATTACCTTCTCCATACATCGAATCTATGGCAAAGTATCGGGCGGCCTCATGTCTAAATGCATGTCTTGCATTGCCGAAGTTGAAATCTCAGCATTGAAGGTATCTGAAGCTTTCATTGGCACTCATGCATCTTGATACGTAGTTTCTTCCCACAGATGATTTCGTTGCATGAAAAGCTATTCTTCGAACTTTGATGCAATTGTCAACGAAACCGGCGAAACATGATTTTTCATGGGCAGTAGATAATTCACTGGCCTGCGTTGGTGAACTTTTTTTTTCTGCCTTCGAGATAATTCAGAGTGCACTAAGATCATTTTTTGATGCTCAATTCAAAAATGCAATCCATTTTTTCGAGTCAGCCCTGGTTTGGAAAATATATCCATTTATATAATTTATATTTATAATTTATATAATTTTTTTCTCTAAATACGACATATTTAGAAGCACATTATAAGTTTTACTTTTGCCATATGTGTTAGTATGTACCTATTTAAAACTGTTTTCTCTTTTTCAGATAAATATTAGTGATTAACAATGAGTTCAACGTGTAAAAACAATCCGAATAGGTTTTGTTACACATGTGGGCACGCGGTTTTCGTAGATTGCCAGGCTAAAATTACAGACTTGGTGAGGAAGACATATGAAGAATACTTTGGATTGAGATTAAGGCATGAAGATAAGCCATTTGCTCCTCATGTCTGCTGCAAAACATGTGTTAAAAATTTATTAGATTGGAGGAGCAAGAAGAGGGACAAGATGCCATTTGATAGGACTACGGTATGGATGGAAGGGAATGATCACATCGGTAATAGGTTACTTTTGCATGACAAATCTTACTGGCCTTAATCGTAAGAATAAGCATAGAGTTGTCTACCCTGATGTCCCTTCTGTTGTAAAACCTGTGGCTCATGGACCTGATCTTCCTGTTCCCAATCCTTGCCATACATTGGAATATAGTTTTGAATCTGAAGTTGATAACAGGGGCGTAACTTCAATGACAGACTATACCACAGACGATCAAAGTAACCCTATCCTATTCACACAAGCTGAGCTCAACGACCTGACACGAGACCTTGGCCTTTCAAAGGAATCTGCCCAGCTTTTAGGTTCTCAGCTAAGAGAGAAACGTCTGTTGACACCAAATACAACATTTTATTGGTATCGAAACCGCGATGCAGTATTACGGGGTATTGTTATGGAGAGCAGATATATGTATATAATTATGTGAATAATAATAGAATGAATAAATACACGTTTTCCCTAATTGTAAATGAATGATTTATTACGAACGATCCAGTTGATCGTTCACCGAAAGTAGCACATGATAGAATTGTACCAATGAAAATAATATAGAAAGAAAACATAGAGAGAGTTAGACATGTCCCCAAGGGGCGAGCTATTCCCCAGCCTACCTAACTAAAAGACTTAGCGATTGGGATTCATACGGCAGCTGGATCAGTAAAACACACGTAAAGAT
>LQNS02007216.1:8948403-8961088 GCA_001587735.2 Parhyale hawaiensis | reverse complement strand
TCCCACTGGTTAGTGCTGGAGATATATGTCAACTGATACCAGAGGAGTGTACGGCAACAGTCGGCCACGAATCGTCAACAGCTATCACGCCATCGACGGAAGCCTGTTACGACCAATTTCCCCGCCCTCCCCGTCTCTGGGACGGTGCTCCCCGGAGCATCTGTACAATAATACCAATCGCTGAGGGAGCACGTCAAGCGGTGCGAGAGCTCGCTTGCAGTGTGGTATCCGATCCCGCAATGTACAGTATCATGTGCTCAGCACCTTAACCTGCCGCCACCGCGGGATTCCTCTACAGGGAACATTTAGGTCTCATAAGGTAGAGAGTTGAAAGATTCCATAGGGTGAGAACCGGTGGCCACTTCTACAACCGAGTTTTGAATGACTTACCAAGTTAGATAGAAAGAGGCCAAAACAAGACTAAACCACATCGGGAGAGCATCAGCTATTATGGACTGGTAGAAAGCCTTACAAGTCAAGATCAAATTTTCCTTCTATTGGCTCCAGCTGGTGCTCACTACGGCCTTGGCGATGCGGAGTCTGAACAACGCTCGGTTATAGATTTCCGTTACGTGGATGAAAGAGGGAGTTGGGGATGACTTTCGAGTTCATGTGAGATTGTTGGTCATCCGAAGTAAGTAACGTCGGCTTTTTTTGGGATTCGAGATGGCGATGTGTTCCACGGCTCAGTTAGTGACCTCGTCATCACGAGATGAGAGCTTAAAAGCTGCATCTGACACAGCAAGGGACTGCTCGGCGATGGTGAATCGTCAGCCCAGGAGGTGGTGAGGGTTTCCGTCGCAGAGAAGGAAGAAATCAATGGTTGCAGAGGAGAAATCATTGAGCCCTTAGGTACGCTGCAATATATTCGGCGGAAAGGCAAACTTGATATTTAGATGTGCCATAATGGCAGGAAGCAGCTCTGACACGAAAGTAGGCGCCCAATCTACGTACTACATTATGGCTGAGCGTAGAAAACTGGATTAGGTCAAAGAGTTGATTGTGATTGGTCGTGTCGAAGGCCTTCAGAAAGTCCGCAGGCAAGGCTATGGGGCTTTCACTTTTTTAAGCCAGATGCGAAAGTCTGCGTCAAATGCGGGAGGTCGGCCGATGTAGTGGATACTTCCGGCCTAATGCCGTTCTGATGGTCCGCAGGTTTTGAGCTCCGGACAGTTGTGAAATTAGATGTTTTTCAAGATGCTTGGCCGCAGAACAGAGCAGGAAAATTAGGCGATAGGAATCTCCATCCCCTATGAGTTTGCTGGGTTTGGGCTGTACTAAGGTGACAGCGAGGGACCACACGGAAAGGACGTTAGCATCTCGCAGAGCGAGATTTAAGAGCTGGCTGAGAAGATCCAGGCTGCCGGACCTCGCGCCGTCTTTGGCCTGCTGCCTCCTACCGGCGGACGGGCACAACGAGTCCCATTTCTGCAATCATGCGGATAATTTCTTTTTGTGTTATTACTCTGACCTACTTCTACTGGCAGTCTCTCATGTTCTTACTCTTATCTTCTTGCCTTGCTGTTTCATTGCGCGATATTCCTCCGCAAATGTATTCCCCGCTCATCTCTACATACTACGTGTTCTATCTCGTAAAAATCCGTTGCAACGGAAATATTACTCAATATTTTACGACGTGCTCGGTAAAATATTTGACAAATGTCGACAGGTAAGGTCTATATTATCCGTGTTGTTGTTGTTGCTACGTAGGGGGCGGCTCCGGAGGGGGTCGGGCGTGTGGCGGAAGGTATGAGAAGGAAGGCAAGGAACGCTGGAAGTCAGACACAGATAAAGGGCTGTCCCATAGAGAGGTAGGAAGGAGGGCGGTAGGGTGGGCGGGACACTCAAACAGGTGGGTTACGGTATGGGGGGGGCGGAGGCACTCGGGGCAGGAGTCGGAATTCGCCAGTCCGGTCCTATGGCGGTATGACATCAGGGCAGAACAGAAACCTGAGCGCAACTGTGATAGAGTGGAACGGGCCGCACGAGAGAGAACCGCCTCGTCGGGCGAAATCTCCGGCGGGGCATAGCCCAAGACCCTGTTAGCGGGTATGCGGTCAAGTGAGGCTTGCATGGCAGATCGATGGAGGGAGGAGATCGCTGAGCGGTACTCTGGGGAAGGTATGATGTTGTCAGTAAGTAGGTGGTTCATGTCGAGTTGGAATTTGGTTGCTAAGTTATGGCGGATGAGACGGGGGCGATCCTGTGCGGTGACAACAGAGTGGACTGGGTGTTCGGGACGAAGGGCGGAAACAAGGTATTGACGGCACTGGAGGTCGAGGGATTGGTCGATCCTCAGTATCTTGGACTCAGCGTGGGGATGGTCCACGGAAGCCATGCGGAGGCAACCGGTCGCGGTGCGGAGAGCGGCGTTTTGAACCGTCTGCAGCTTGCGAACCGCGGAGTATATTGTCCGTGTTGCCAGAGATGGTGCAACTACAGCGCAAAACTGCAGTAAAAGCTCAAAAATTTAAATGCGACCAGCTATGTATTTTTAATTTAAAAAATCTGGTTCCGCTACACCTAGCTGTGCCAACTGCTAACCGCTGACAAGTGAAGAGAAATAGGTAAATAATGGAATTTTTGACATTTACGACGAGTCGTAGACCATATAGTTAGATCATAGACTATACCTTCATTGCCCACCTAAATTGGGTCTTGCTAACTTAGGCCTGATGGTGCATATCTGTAGCTAATATAAGAAAACGTTTGCTAACTACGAAATTCCACGCAGTTGACCAGCGATTCTCAGTTAAGATTAAGAATACAACATGCTCTTCCCTCGAAGCTCTGCGCAAATGTTTGAGTTTACTGTTTTTTATGTCACTTTGCTAGTCGATACTTGCACTCTTTCATTTGACGTGAACCCGCCTTCAATTCTACCGTTAGTCATTGTTTTACTTTTTTTTTTTGTAATTTGCTGTTCCCTTGGGTGCTGTCCAGTGCATAGCTTTTGCGCTTGTCGGTTAGCGTAATTAAGTGGCCCGCTTCCAGCAGAATGATCTAATTTAATTAACTAGCTTGACCTAGACTTGAATTTTCTTTTTGAAAATAACTGTTTATTTGCCACATATCTGTGGTAGCGGCTGGCTAAATTGCGAAACATATAACACTGAGCATCGCAGGGGCTGATACCACCACAGGCATGGGAGCTGTTGCAGCACTTGACGTATTTACTCTGCATTTGTTATCCACACAGCTGCTGTAGTGGTGCTGACCATTCGTAGCCATCGGGAGGGTCGGACGGGGGCACGGGTCGTTGCATAAGAACCTTCCGTCAATGGCGCCATAGCTCTTGACGATCTATGGTCGGCTGCAACCATACTTTCATCTCGGGCTAGTTGCCCTACAAATACCTACAGCACGAACCAGCGCTTGTGGGTACCCAGTAGTGTTAGTGGTCAAGTTAACCTTACCTTTCCCTAAAGGAAATATTTTAGCGTACCATATCCCTGCCAATATATCTTGGCCTGCACGCCCCTAAGGGATTCTGAGTGACTTTTTTCAGGAAATGTATGTGGTAGCAGAGTAGCTCAAACTATGATCAACTGTGCCGACAATTCCACTTTGATAAGTGATATACTCCGGTAGCGTGCGTAATGTAGTAGCCTCGTCTTTAAATAGGGAGCTGTCGTGCATTAGTGCTTGAGGCTCCGCCTGGAGTATGAAGCTAAATGTCGGCAAGACTATAACTATATTTGTCAGTCGGTCTCGGACACTGTTACGTGCATCCACCTCTGAAGAGAAGATGACACGTTACTCTAGGGGCCAAGCTCCCTGGATATTCTCGGTATTGTCTTGGTTAAGAAGCTTACGTTTGAGGCACGTATTAAGCGACTCGTGTCACGTGCTGCTTGTAGGATTGCCTCCTACATAAGATAAATTCTATATTTTTTGACAAAGATGTTTATAGTTCCCAGATGCCTTTATACAATTTTGCTGCCTGTGTTGGAGTATTGCGCACCGGTCTGGGCTTCAGCTGCTGACTGTCACTTGCGTTTGCTGAAGCGGTGTTTTAGCTGAGCCGGCAGGTTGTGTGCTGAGAGTGATCTGATGAATCTGTTGCATATTATTATTATTATTATTATTATTAAAACTTCACGATCCGATCGGACCACCACGGACAGGTAGGACAACGCAAAGGAAGCATTTTGAAACACCGGGAAGCCCAAAATGCTGCTAAAGACAATCCACAAAACACCGTTAACTGCTTACCTAACGCCTGCAGGCCAACACAACCGAAAGCCAACGCCGGCAATAAATTCCAGACCTTAACAGACCAGGGCACGAAGCACCTACTGAGCTGACGAGTTCGGCATCTAACGCTCTCCAAAGTGAAAGAGTGCGCGTCAACCGCAGCATGTGCATTTCTCCTAAAGACCTTGAAGGCAGGGACCGAAGAATACAACCGATGTCTCTCACTGTTGTATACTTTTTTAAGCATAGAGTCCGGCCACCCCTCTCCTATGGGACAGATACACTAGACCATTTTCAGCGCACAGCCTGCTGGCTGAACTAACAAGTCGGTCCAGCAGACGCAAGTGACTATCTGCGGCTGAAGCCCAGACCAGAGAGCAATACTCCAACACAAGCAACAAAAAGCATGAAAGCATCTGTGGATAACCTGACTGTCACTAAACACAGAATTCACCTTACACAGGAGCCTAATCTTACTGGAAGCACGTGACACCAGTCGCCTCCTTTACGGCTCAAAAGTTAGCTTCTCATCAAAGACAACACCGAGTTTCTTCAAGGAGCTAGACTTCTGAAGCAAAGTGTCATCTATCTGCAGATGTGGATGCTGCGGTAAAAGTGTCCGAGACCGCCTGACAATCGAAGACTTGGTCTTGCTGGCATTCAGCTTCATACTCCAGGCCGAGCACCATGTGATACGCGACATGTCCCTATTTAGAGACTGGGCGACAACATTGCGCATGCTGGGGGCAGCTACCACTGCTATCAAACTGGAATCATCGGCATAGTTGATCATTCTGTGTTTAGCGAGGAAAGCATGTCACTAGCATGAAAAACGAACAGCAGAGGGTCAAGTACGCTACCCTGAGGGACGCCAGACTCAACCGTGACTGAGGCACTCAGAAACCCATCAATAGACACACTCTGCCTGCGCTCCGAGACAAAATCCCAAATGATTGACAGAACCCTAGCACCCACACCAAACGACTCCAATTTTTACAATTTACCCCTGTGGTTGACCCTGTCAAACGTCACGCTAAGGTCCAAAGGGGAAAAATCCCTATCCGTGTCAGGCACCGGAAGATCACTCCAAGCTTAGTGGCGAGATCGCCTGCAAGCTCCTGACGAAACAGAGTATAAACATGCCTACCGGGTTCACACCTCCATATGGATCAAGGCCCTCAAGTAGCACCTTGATAGTATCAGATCTGAACGCCAAAGAGGTCAGACGAGGTTGAGGGTGACATTCATGAGGCAGTGACAACACATCTCTGCTCTGCTTCCCGTCAAATTGAGCCGACAGGAGCTCCGCCTTGGCCGAGGTATCAGCAATGTTACCACCACCGTGACAAACAAGGGGCGGCAACGAAAGTTCAGCCCCGAAAACTGAAGCCCTTAGCTCATCCACTAACGATGTAGATGGTCAATGCTCAGCAGGTATTCCCTGGAATGCTGCCTCTGACGATGCTGTGCCCTCTCATACACACGCTTAGCCTCGGCCTTACACGAAGCTGCTAGGTCACTCTGGCGCCAAACTCGCCATTCTGTGTACGTGGACGGCGTGTGTGCATTCAAGTGAGCTTTCTTGCCGCGTCACCACTACAATAAGCACTGCTTAGCCTAACCTAACCTTACACAGAATCAACAAGTGCCCAATTTCAACGCGACCGAAATTGAAATACTTGGTAATTAGACACGTAACCTAACCTGCGATACAGCGAGCAGCACAGTACACGAACTTAAGCGTCGCCTGCACGCACAGTGATGCCCGTACGCAGAATAGTCGCAAACGTACATAGCGTTTGCCTGTGCTACCAGGTCTGCCACAACGTGCGGTCACGTGAACGCCGCTAAGCCCGATAAGCCACTTGTTTAGCTTTGAAAGCTAACCGATACTGGTCGTCAAGCAACGGTTTGTCCCGAGACTCACAAGTAAGCTCTCTTCGAGTCAAACCTCTCCAAAACACACAGGCAAGTCGTTAAGCTCAGAGATACGATCTTCCCTGCAAATAATCTGGCGTCAAAGTAACACCCGTACTGCTCCAGTTATAGCATCCCAATAAGCCCTGCTCTTGAAGAACACCACTCCCCTGGTGTCTACCACAGGAACAACCTGGTTCAGGTCTAAGGACACAAAAAGATGTGAGTGGTCTGAAGTGCCAATAGCGGAGCCACCTGACACAGTCATCAAGTCCGGGACATCAGTCATAACGAGGTCGAGACAATTGCCAGCAATATGCATGGACCCACGGACTAGCTGCACACAACTAGATAATGGGCAAATGTCCAACTCAGCCTCACCCTGGATATCAGTAAGTGACACAGATCCCAACTAGTCCCTGTGGTGTTCATTAACATCTCCTACAAAAACAAACGCTGACTTAGAATCCGTACTCTGAATCGAGGCCATAGCCGTCAGAAAACAGTCATACAAAGAATCATCAGTTGCTAGGCTCCGAGGTAATGAGAATAAATGAAAGTTATTCAGACGACCACACACCCTCAGAGCCATGATCTCATGACAGACGCATTCGTACACTGCCGTTAAGCGCAGAAACCACTCCTGACATAGATGGCCATAGGCGAGCAGTGGCCGTCCTCTCTGTGTTTCATACGGTGTACAACAATGAAAGACGTTGGTTATGTTCTTCTGTCACTGCCGTCAAGGTCTCTGACAGAAATATACGTACTGCTTCTATTCTTTCACATTGGACAATGTAATGCGCCAAGCTCGTTAGTTCAGTCCTCGTTTTCTGCCCTGGTCCTTTTCGGTCTGGAATTCACTGCCGGGATCAGCTGTCAGTCGTGTTGGCCTGCGGGCGCTTAGGTGAGCTGTTAGTCGCTCTCTGTTTGATTTTTCTGGGCAGCGTTTCGTGCTTCCCAGTGTTGCGTAATGATTTATTTGAGTTGCACCACCTGTCCGTAGTGGACTGAGCGTGAAGTTTTACTAATAATTGAGTTTTAGGGGTTAGCTACCTCAAGATTTGATTGGCTTGTCCACTGCAAGTTAAGCTGATATCAGTGGCATTTACTTCTCTCCAACGTCAGCCACAAGCTTTACATGCTACATACAGTGTTTTCGATCGTATTGCAGGCATTATTCTGCGTAATTTTTATTATCAATATTGTTGCCATATAGGTATATGTGTGTTTTTAACCACGACACACTGGTCGGCAAGGGCAACATTGCCTCGCGATGAAGAAGAGACGTGTAGTATGCCTAAAACACGTGGCATCACTGCATGAGCGTGCTTACGCACAAGATCAAACGCATGGTAGCATTAAGTCTGAATAGTAGAGGAAATACTGAAGTTTCATCAGTTGGAGATGAAAACAGGAGGAAGCACAGTGAGCACGATAAATTGACGTCGCAAGGCCTAGCTAAGGCTAAGATAACCTATGGAGTCATGTAGGCTTGCCACCACCTATAATGTAGGATGGGCAAAGCTGACTATCCTAACCCTATGTCCTACGGCCCAGTTCATGCTACTGAGGGGGCGTTAGTTGCAAACCGTTAGCCTAGTTTGAGGTAGCTAGATACACTTTTTGTGGAGAAGGCTTCTTGAGCTTTGATGAATTCAAGAGAAATCGATTTGAAACTCAATGAAAAGGGGCAGAAGCAATGCTTATGACTGCAGATTTGGACAGCAAAACGCTAATGAAATTAGCTGATTTGGGTGTTGTTTTGCTCATAGATGACTGGGGTCCGACCACTCCTCAGTGTACCTACCTAACCATGTCTTCTCTTGAAATGCCACATTAGGTGTAAGAAACTCTTTGGTTCCATGCTAACTAACAGTGATATGTTCATTCTCACAAATTGATGGTTCTTGCATAGATTTGGCAATGAAAAGTTATAATTACAGTATTAAAATTATTTGTAAGCATCGCTCTGTGATATTTTTTATCTTCAAAAAGGTATCGATATCGTGAAAAGTATCAGCGAATCTATGGAAGCTGAGATTTATGTGCAAGCTTCACTATTTTCAGCTTTTGCAATAATCATGCTGCAGTTTCAGAAAAGATGAAAGCTGTGCCAAGGACCCGTCAGCTGTGCTGCACGTCGTACGTCACCACTCCCTAACGGGTCTGCAGTGGCTGCTGTGGCTCTCAGAGCTGGAGCGCTTGCTGTGCGTGCTCCTGGGCCGCTTGAGAGTGCCTGAGACGGCTGTCAAACGGTAACTACAGAGCTGATTCTTCTTAGCGTCGCATTAATTTACCGACTTCATAGTTTATCTCCAGGCTTTTTTAACGGCTTCACTGTTCTTTATTGTCAACGTTTGGGCTCTGAGCGGATCGCCGACCGCGTCTTTTGTTCGTGCTCACTTTGCTTCTTTCCATTTCTATTCTCCGTGTCACTGTGTTCTTTTTCTTTTCGACTACCTACTCTCTTGCGCAATGATGCTGCATAGGTTCAACATTATTATTATAATGGGGGTTTTCCTGCCGTATTAGAGACGAAGACTTTTTACAGCGATGCAATTTTGTACAAATAGTTAAGAATTTAAGTCAAACTCAGATGAGATCTTTTACTACAATCTCGGCCAGGTGCACCGTGTCTGGCAGGAAATAAAGCGCGAGCATTTCTAACCCTACACTGCTCGGCCGAACGTAGTCGCTCAGCATTGCGGCGCAGGGAAAGATACGAAAAACGAAAAGAGAAGAACACAGAAGAAGGCGAACACTCGTGGGGGGGGGGGTCCCTTCCGTGGCCCCCCACACGGAAGCAGATAGGGGTCAACCACATAGGATGGGTCGCTTACCACCATTCGGCGGCCCACCTCGCGGAACAGAAGGGGAAATATACAGATCCTACTCAACTCTATCACACTAACTTTCTCAGCAGGAACTGCGGCCAGATGCTGCATCCCTTGCGGAGAAGGCACTCGGGACCCTTGGGTGCGTGATGCCCAAACATATTGTAGCAGGGAAAGGGCTCGCCACAATATGCCCCTGAGGGCAATGGGTTCAACGTTTCTATAAACGTACTGCGTATCCCTCTTTTCTTCCTGTGTTATATCCCATATTAGTAGCGACCGAGGCTCAAACTATTCTTTATATATAATAAGAAAATGAATTGGAGAAGCACTCTGAGAGCGCATAACTTCTCCAAACAACGCATTGTTTATGGAAAACTCAAATTCCTTCCGAATTCAAGGTCTTTCCACCGTCACCAAAGTTGGGTCATTTGGTCCTCGTCACATTTCATAAAAATGCGGTGAAGACTTTCAGTTATGCTCTCAAAACTGTTAGGATAATTCAAAAGGCGCAAATGACCGAATTTTGGTAGTGATTTACTTATCCGTTTGCGTGTCGAAGAAACATGGTCACCTGCTAGCTAAGTTTCAGTTGAATATATATGAAAAATGTTCAGTATTGAATAAGTAACAGTTCTCAAGTTCGTAGATCCGTGTTATAAACTAAAGTCATGCATTGCCTCCTTAGGCACGTGATGCTCGCAGGCAAGTGCGCGAGTCCCATGAGCAGACTGTTGCAGTGCTGGCACGACCGCACCAGAACTGTCCAGTACCGTCGGTGCATCGTGGGGGAGTTCCTGTGCCCACACCACAGTGTTTGTGCTGCTACCCACCGCCTGGGGGAGGTACGCCCTAGTGTCATTGCTTATAATAAAGTACGAGGGAATCGCGAAAGGTTCTTGGGAAATCTTTTTCAGAGAGCCCTAATGAGCTAATCATATCGACTGCAGCTTAATCCTTAAACGTGCTAGCTGACCACTTACTGCGTCGATGATACCATTCATCCTCCTTGAAAAATCATGATGAATATAATGACTTCTTCGAGGAGGGCATATCCATTAGTCGAAGTTAAGGTACTATGCCCGATGTTGAATTCTTGCGTGAGTTTTTGTTTCGGTAGCAAAACAGCATTTACACTTATAAAATTTTCCGCTAGTCGGGTCTACGTTTATCCAGATTTCTGAGGTCCGAAGCCTTTCCAAAACCGTATCCAGGATACGAACCGGGAACAGGTTATTAATTAGTCTAGGCCTGGTCACAGACCTTTAGGAACTTGGTGGCCTTTGTGCACTTGATGGATTTTAGATTTTGTGGACTTGGTGGAGTAGTGAATAATTTTGTAAATTTGTGAACTTCTTAGATGGGATAGTGAGATACTTTTAAATATATATTATCATGACCTATTCAAAAAAAGGGCCGCGTTTGGTGGTCTAGTAAAAATTGAAAGAGATTCAAAACTAAGCAACGGGCTCTTGCTATAGCGGAATAACTGCCGCAGGGGCTCGGAGCTTGAGCACTTTTCGAACAAAATATTAGACAAGTCGAAGGCTCGAAGCTGCATACCCGGCAGCGTAATCGGAAGATTACTGAGAAACATTCTCGTGTGCAGCAGACTTGAGGTTAGGCGCACTGACGCAGCTCGTCCAACTTAACCTATCCCATAAATCATACCCGTCACTTAATCTTGACGAAGTGCGCCTAACCTCAAGTCTGCTGCTCACGAGAACGTTTTCCCTATTCTTCCGATTACGTTGCCGGGGATGCAGCTTCGACTTGTCTTATATTGCTTAGGAATTCTACGTTTTGTAATGTGAGAACATTACCTAACCATGGAGTTTCCATGGGTCCCCCTAGTATTGATAAGAATGGCAGAGTCAATATTATGTTGTTCCACACGCGTCAGCATTGGAATTTCCTTCATTTTGTCCAGTGCATTAAATGTGCTCAGGAGGCTAGAGAATGTTTGGTAACCCTTTACCTGGTGGCTTATGGATGCTCTCGCTGCTTTAGTATTATGGAGGTAACATTAAATCCTCTTAAACCCGGTAAAGAGTTAATAGTCTCCTTATGAAGGGTTTTTGGATAGTAGCTTCATTAACGAAGTTGATATTAGTTTTTACATCATTTATGTGAAAGAAGAAAATCTGTCTCATTTCTTTGAAAACTAACTACAATATAACCAAAGCACTCTGAGAGCGCATACCTCCGCCTAGCGAGACAATGGTAGCAAAAAATTCAAATTGGCTCTGAAATCATGAATTTCTTTGTATCAACTCCAAAATTTGATCATTTGTGCTTTTTGATAGTAATGACAACTTGTGCAATTTTCTTGAAGATCCGTTCATAACGTTTTGAGTTATGCTGCTAACAAACGTTACGACAAACATGAGTCAAACGAACGAACCGATATGCACCCAAATACTTATATACTTATGTCTTTTAATATTACTAACAACGCCTATACAGTGCAGAAAGATCCACTCATTGTTTTTTGAGTTATTGTGCTAACAAGCATAAAGTCAAAAACAGTGACAAACGGACGAACAAACAAATGGATTAGTACCAAAATTTCATCACTTACTCTTCGTTATATGCCTAACAACTCATGTGAATTTGATAAAAGTCCGTCCATAACTTTTTGAGTTATGGCATTGAGAAAAATGAGGCAGACAAACAAACGGATGGACACATGTTAACTAAAAGTTGATCATCTGTTCCTCCTAACATACCTAACAATCCGTGCAAATTTCGTCCAAATCAGTTCATAACATTTTGAGTTGTCATGGTGACAGACAAAGAGACAGACACGACGAAAACATAACCTCCTTGGCGGAGGTAGCTAATGAAGACCGATGTGTATTTATCTGTTCGTTTGTTTGTTTATTTATTTATTTATTTATTTATTTATCCACTAGTTTGCCCGAGCTGTCAGAAATGACAGCGAAGAGTTTATGTTGATCCTGCTTGATTAACCATGCTTTCCTTCATGTAATTGCCAACTTTAAAGTTCATGCAGATGAGGTTTCACGGCTTTATAATTACTCAGCAGCGACACTCTTATTATCTTTCTGTGACGTGAAAAAAATTTGTTACTTTTGCAGGCAGTTCAGCAACACTGAAAAGAATTGATTCGATTTGGTATCATAGATACCCTAGTATGTCATATTTGTCCGGTAGTTTTTTCGGTTATTGAAAGCTGTTTTGTCGACGATTGCATCAAAGTTGGAAGAATAACTATTGCTTCAACGAAATCATCTGTGGGAAGAAACTACAAATCGAGGTAAATGAGAGTGCTAATGGAAGCTTCAGATATTTTCGGTGCTGCGATTGCAACTTCGGGGATGCAAGAAGTGCATTCATAAGTAAGGTCGCCCTATACCTTGCCATAGATTCGATATACTGTATGGAGAAGATTATACTCGTACAAATCAGATCCAGCTTTCGATATCTTCATAGTTTGAATTATTCCAATTGTCCCTGATTAGACAAATATCAGTGGCATGAATTTTATCATGGTATAATAATGTACAGGTAGCCCCACGCGTATCTCCGACTCCGCCCCCTGTGCGTGCTGGCCCCTCCGGGGGCATAGGATGGGCCATAGGGTTAGGTTAATTAGGTTCGCCCATCCTATGTTATGGGGAGTAGCGCCCCCAGGGGGTTTGAGTAGGTTACCTTAGCCATTAGCTAAGCCTTCGGGACGTCTGTCTTTCGTGCCCACTTTGCTTCCTTCC
>LQNS02007216.1:8921011-8938323 GCA_001587735.2 Parhyale hawaiensis | reverse complement strand
CTGGCCGCAGTTCCTGCTGAGAAGGTTAGTTTTGTAGAGTTAGGTAGGTTCTCTATATTTCCCCTTCTGTTCCGCGAGGTGGGCCGCCGAATGGTGGTAAGCGACCCATCCCATGGCACTCCTATGTGCTCCCGTGTGGGTGGCCACGGAAGGGACCCCCCCCGCACGAGTGTTCGCTTTCTTCTGTCTTCCTCTCTTTTCGTTTTTCGTCTCCTTCTCTGCGCCGCACGTTTGAGAGATTTCGTTCGACCGAGCCGTGTGCAGTTACAGATGCTCGCACCTTATTTCCTGCCAGACATGTTGCACCTGGCCAAGATTGTACTAATAGAACTCATTTGAGTTTGACTCAACTTCTAAACTAAATCATAGAAAATTGGTTCACTGTTAGATAGCCTTCGTATCTAATACGGCGGGAATACCCACAATATAATTATATGGCCCGTAGTCGAAATCGCTCCCAATAAATACGGAGAACACGAAATGTAAAAAATTATTTGCTGCCAAGACATCTTCGTCGTGTTTACCCCCCTGCTGATCGCTGAAGAATATCTTACTCTTTGCTTCGTTGATTATGTTGTCAATGCAGTTCAAGTTTGGATGAAGGACTCCTCAGCAGAGAGTACAAATCACGACGCAAGATATTGCTTTCAGGAGCTGAATGTATCTGCATTGAGTGGACTTCAACGAAGGCAAAGAAAGAACTCCAGTCAGATACACGATTGCCATCATCTTCAACCTCGCCTGTTTTCTACCTATCCGCTTCCAATGGAAATTGAGAGCATGACCAGAGCCTCTACCTGAGCTGATTTCCGCCTGTTTTGTTAAAGCGTGACAAAAAATGGATAAATAAATGAAGAGATAAATACACATCGGTCTTTATTGTATTATAGATTTTCTGTCACGCTTTAACAAAACAGATAAAGGGAAATGTGCCTAGGTTGGAGGCTGTCCACGGCGAACCTGTCAAGCTTCATTATAAACTGATAGGTAGAAAATCGGCCAAGTTACAAAGTACATCGAATTTATGGCAAAGTATCGGGCAACCTTATGTCTGAATGCCCTTCATGCATAGTCGAAGATGCAATCGCAGCACTGAAGATATCTGAAGCTTCCGTGAGCACTCTCCTGCATCTTGATTCTTAGTTTCTTCTTCGTTACATCAGTTATTCTTCCAACTTTAAATCAACCGTCGACGAAACAACTTTTGCTAAGCAAAATCGTTGGACCTACCTATTAGATATCCCACTTTATCTGTGATACCAAATCGAAACCATTACTTTGAGCGTTGCCGAGTAGCGTGTAAAAAAAATTTTCTCCACGTCAGAGGGGGAGAGAAAAAAAATTCGATGCTGAGCTTTTGTGAAGCCGTCAATGCTCATCTCCCCGTATTTTGAGGCTAGCAGTTGTATGATCAGTGAAGAAGGTCATTACAAGTTCTTCGCTGTCATTTTTTGACAGTGCGGGCCCTCTTGTGCCTATAATAAACATCTATGGCGGACGTGTTTAGTGTGATTACTGAACATATTTTTAACAGTGGAGCTTTCGATTTTAGAAAATTAGCTTTATGCTGCGAAGAGTAAATGCCCTTTGAAAATTATAGTTTTGGAAAGTTGCTGTAGCAAGGATGTTTTATCTGCCGTTAGTATCAGATTATACCGAAAGTTCTGCCCGCTTTTGTGAAGGGTTGCTTCTGGTGTCATTATGCCGGTTGTTCTGAATATATTGAAGCGAACATTCATTCATCATTGTTAGTAAGCTTACGGTGTTCGGCAGAAGTTTTAGAGCCTCCATTTCTGAAAATTTTATTTCAGTGAACTAAATACCGCACTTTATTTATAGTCCAGGATCTAGGAGGGTGTCTGTGTATACATGTCTTTCACGGCTCTATAATGTATTTTCCTATTCCATGTGATGAGGACATTAAAAAATAGTTGGGTAGAACTTTCGCAACTGGTACGTACATTGTTGAGCGTGACTGTGTAATTTTGGGTTTTTACTTCCTTTCTTAGTCTCGAACCTTCAACTTGGTTTCAACTCCAGTCAGTTCTTCAACTGGTTCACGTCGTTCTGGTAGTGTTATCGGCCGGAGGCCGTAATTACTGTGATTGCTTAGAGACCATCTCGGAAATGGGAGGAAAACACAATAGTCGTTTCATTTAATTTATAAACTATCTCTAGAATTACCATAGACAAGATTTCTTAGCTACAAGAAAAGATTTCAATCGCTCATATTTGTACTATGTCTCTTCCCGGAATTTGAACTAATCTGATCCCACTCGGCCATTACTACTGAATCTCAGAATCCTGGAATTATCCCACTCTCTCCCTTAAGACTCTCACTAAATTTGGTGGAACAATGTCAACCCTTCCGTTGTCAGGCCTTGCATTCCCTTACAATAACAAGAAAAGTAAATTCTAATATCTTCTAATTTTTCAGCAATAGATCACTCTTCTTAGAATCTTGTATTATCATCAGCGGTCGTTGACAGCAATTCTTCCCGCAAGGACGGCCAAGAATGCTGCTTGGTTAAATGTCATAATCGCATCGTGAATTCTCCCCGCAAGGACGGCCAAGAACCGCAGCAGTCATATTTTTATGTCGGCAGTGAGTTCTCCCCGCAAGGACGACCAAGAACCTCAGCAGTCAAATGTAATGTCGGTAGTGAGTTCTCCCCGCAAGAACTGCAAAGAATCACTGTAGTCAAGTTTCTTCTTTTTTGTTGTTGTTGCTGAACTGCTCTCCACCGACTGCCCACTCTCCTTCCGAGGGTACAGTATTTATACCCAGCGGTTGCTGCAGCTGGTCTTTTTCCCTCACCCCTCCTGAACTGCCAACGGTCTTTTTCTGCCCTCTGGTCGAATCTGCTTCTTGTAACGCGCACCGAGACTCGCCGTCCTGTAGCGAGACTCGGCACCCAATAGCATGTAGCGAGTTCAAATGCTTGGCACTAATTCTTCAGTGTGAATACCTTTTTCCAATCATGGTTATCGACATAGGACATCGTAGCCTAAAAGAATACATTGTAACATTATTGTTATCTAATTCCGATAGTTTTCAACTTGAGTATATCTTTATTTGTCTACTGTAATATTAAACCTAGTGCCCTTCCAAAATGCTTTGTACATGGTCGTAACTTCTTATTGTTCCCACATACACAGTGAATATGAAGACATTAATAGTAATCTTCCGAGTTACCATAGTAGTTTTACCGTTATAATGCCGTCTAGAATATTATCCCTGTTCCCTCTCTATACTAATCGAAATACAGAATATATGTTGAATTGTTTGTTTGGTACGTCAAAGCATGGATCACACGCTGAATTACATGACGTTTAATAACTCCTGATACCCTGTGCTCACCCAGGATTGAATGGTCTGCTAGTAAATTCCATGATATAAAGTACAGCGCATATTTTCTTATGCATTGCTGCGGTCGGTCCGCTTCCTAACAACGGGATGCCTGAGACTGCCTCTCTGATTGTTTACATTTCTCATGACACGTACGGTTGTTGTATGCTGACCACAATTTTGGTCGTCCGGGCCGCTTCCCTCTGTAAGCATTAATTATGAAATTCAATTTCTATTGCCCTCTCGGAACGGCAGCAAACAAAACAACAACTAAAATAAAAATCCGTATAAAATGAATTCTTTATACACCCTCATCCTAATTCACTCCGATATAACAACTGACTGCTGCGATTCTTGGCCCTCTTTGCGGGACGAATGCACTCAGACAGAACAACTGATTGCTGTGATTCTTGGCCGTCGTTGCGGGGAGAACTCACTGCCGACATTATATTTTGCTGCTGTGATTCTTGGCCGTCTTAGCGGGAAGAATTCACTCCGACATAACTGTTGATTGCTGTGATTCCTGGCCGTCCTTGCGGGGAGAATTCACGATTCAGTTATGACACTTAACCAAGCAGCATTATTGGCCGTCTTTGCGGGAAGAATTTCTTTCAAACGACCGTCGACGATAATACAAGATTCTATGAAGAGTGGTTAATTGCTGAAAACTTAGAAGATATTAAAATTTACTTTACTTGTTATTACTAGGGAATGCAAGGCTGACAACGGAAGGGTAGACATAGTTCCACTAAATTTTGTGATCGAGTATTGAGGGAGAGAATGGGATTCCGAGATTCAGTAGCAACGCCGGGTGAGGTTAGGATAGTTCTCCGATTCTGGGAAGAGATATAGTAGAAATGCGAGTGAGTGAAATCCTTCCATTTAGCTAAGAAATCTTGTCTAGGGGAATTCTAGATTTAGTTAATGAATTAAATCATACGACTATTGTGTTTTCTTCCCATTTCCAAGGTAGTCTGAGAAATCCTAGCAATTACGGCCCTCGGCCGATAAAGCTACCAGAACGACGTGTACCAGTAAAAGATTGAGTGGAATTGAAACCAAGTTAAAGGTTCAAAACTAAATAAAAAAGTAAACCCCAAAATTATACAAGAGCATGAGGGCCCAAAATTATCAATTGTGGATTGATTGTTCTGAAACTTACTCAATATATGTATTTAAAAACAACTTATTTTGTTGCTACAACTTTTTTTATTTAGGCCGTAGTTTTTGAGATACTGGGGTTTATGTGTAAATATACATATGAATCCTTTGGAAATCTCAAACGAATAGAACTCAATGATCGCAACGAAATAGAAAATGGAGAATCCAACTGTGATAAAAATATGAGGGCAAAAATGGGTAATCTAGCTCTATAGTTTTGTTAGGAATGGTTCAAGGATTCCAAAACTTTCATTTTTTTTTATTTTAGCGTGAAAACTCTTTGTGTTCTATTCGTTTGAAATTTCCAAAATCTTCATGTATATTTATATATAAACCCCATTATCTCAAAAACTAAGGCGTAAATGAAAAAAGTTGCAGTAACAAAATACGTTTCTCTTTCAAAATACATATGTTGAGCAAGTTTCAGAACAATCAGTTCTCAATTGATAGTTTTGGGCCCCCCATGGCCATGCCCCCTCTCAAAAATGCACCAGTTGCGAAAGTTTTGCACGACTTTTATTTAATGTCCTCTTCCCATGGAATAGGAAAATACATGGTACAGCCGTGAAAGAGAAATTGTAATATATGACAACACTGCGTTGGTAACACTGTTGAAGAGGAACCTATGTCAAAGACCTTAAACTTTTAATCATTAGATTTTAAGCCATCACTCTCTGCGTTTTACTCTTGCTTTCTCTGCCTGCTTTGCTGCAACTACTGCTGAACCCAACCTGTACTCAGCGCGCTTTCGGCCTTTTTGCGCATGCATTAAAGAAATGTACACAGACACCCCCTAGAGCCTGGACTATTATTGTTCGTGTTTTTTTTTTCATGTGAGCGTTTGAACGTGCAAGCGCAAGTGTCGGTCGTCACAAGGAGGTATGAGATCAAGTAACTACTAAATAGGAGTCTTTTCAATTTGGCGAAGAAGTTGAGCTTTCAAAATTTTCATCCTACGTCAGGTTTTCCTATAGTGTTGACAACATGCTAAAACTTTAGCTGTATCGCTTATACGGAGCGTTTTTAGCCTTTTAAGGGCCACAGCGCTTAGTATATGACGTTTTATATAATGCTATTCGTACGAGACACTGACATTTTATCCTTTATGGTTAATTCATGCTACCATCGCACATTTATACAGCATATAATAGACTGCCCTACAATGGCATGTAGCTCACGTGATAGGTAATGAACGAAGAATTGGCATTATAGCACAGTCAGAACCCTTATTATACCCTGATACATGTTACCTCCTTTTCAGAATTTCACGGCGCCGTTCGAAGTGCTGGACGCCACTAAGCTGGAAGAGAAGGAACGCGCGCAGCTCATCAAGGAAGGCGTCGCCACAGCCGAGCCGAGTCAAGCTACTCAGTATTGCACCCGTGAGTTCTGGCGGCCTGTGGTCACCCCCCTGACCCCCACAACTGACACTGCTGACGTATCCTCCTTGCAGAAGTGTAGCAGCAGACCCAGCCAGCACTGCTCCTGGCCCGCCTGCGCTGTCATTCTCTGTCGCTTACGTATGAGTGACTGCGGTCAGGTCGTGGCAGCACTGGATGAAACACTTGGTACCTGCCTGCAAACAACAGCTAGTGGCCCAATGAAGGCTGTTCCCCTCGCATTTGTTGGACAAGCTGCGCACGAGATCGGGCCCCTTTTGGATAGCGTCGTTGCTCTCATCAACCCTGTGCTTGTCACGGAAGTGTTCGAAGTCACCGCCAATTATTCGCCTAGTTATTATGCCACAAAACGTTATCTCTTAGTTCGGGTGGTGGATGTTATCAAGTTATTTTCTGATGATGACACTACAAGATCCTCCATGGAGGATTGTAGAGAAACAACTAGTGCGCCTGAGGAGGCGGATGTAGCCAGGGCCCCATCACGGGGCAGTGTTGCTGAAGGGCCGCCCAGTGTCTCCGGCGCTGTTAGGCGACTGCTGTCCTGCAATCGTGTTGATCCTGCTGTAGCTGTACAGCCTGAGCGCCTGCAGTATGCAGTGAATATCACTTCAAAGATGAATTTGGTTCTCCCATGTCAAGCATTTGTGCATCAGAATTTGTCGGATCACCTCATGCTAATAGCTCAAGCGTCCGTCGCTAAAAAGAAGATATTGAAGACTAAAGCAATGACTGATGGATTGAATCCTATTACCAACCCTAAAGACTCGCGACGGAATTTGTTCTTGCGTTTTCAAGGAGCGCGACAGCTTGCAATGGCTTGCACAATATCAGATTTTTGCGAAATCAACCTGACCGTTCCTGCGAACTCGCCTGCCTTTACGAAGTCTACTGCTTATCAGTGGTTACCTCGGTCTCATTCTGGCACCTATGTTGGCTGCTGCGATATGCCGCAGGACAGCTCTATCACGGCTACCTCGCACATCAATGTCAGGGATGAAGTCTCTGTGTCACATGTCCTCAGTGGTAATATAATCACTGGGTGCTGCTTCACATTGGTAGGCTGGATCAGTGACCGCAACCACATGTCGCCATTGTACCAGTCAGAGAAGATGGACATACCTGAAGCGTGGAACAACTACAACATTGGAGTGCCTGGATGCAAAATCATTCGGCTGCTTATGGCGGATGGCAAAGGCAATAGGTCCAGTGAGCAGCAGCTGTGTGTCTACATGGGACTGAAAGACTCCTATATTATTGGCAAGTATTGGAAGGGCCTCTTGCCCGGCACTCGCGTCAAGATTTCCAGGCTGAAGCTGAAGCGATCTGCCAGAGGAGCAAATTATGCCACGTCCAGTGCCCTATCTCTTGTACACATCTTGAGCTTCCCTGAACCCTGTAAAGACGAAAGTTCCGACACTCCGGCACCTGGGGCCCGCCAAGCCAAATTTGCCTTTTTGCATGAAGTATGTGGTGGCCTTGATGTTGCCGTGTTCGATAATGGAGATGACCGTGGTCGCGATTTTCCAGAGTTTGTAGCTCCTCTTTCGAAAGTTTTGGATTTACCGAGAAGAAATAGAGCTGCATTCCCTGGGCAGAAAGTGTCCTCAGATACGGCGCCTGCTAAAAATAGGGACCTCTCTGCCCCATCATCTCCAGTTGTTGAAGTGCTGGTTCATGTAGCTAAGATTTTGAAGATCTACTTCAGCGTGCAGTGCCCTGCTTGCAATACCGAAACGTTGGGTAGGGAGGAAGTTTGTACTTTTGCGGGGTGTAATTCGACGGCTGACCCTGAAGTAACTGTACTCGCTAAGGTTATTGTAGAAGATGGTTTATCTAATGCTCTTGTCATCATCAAGTCAAAGAAACTGCTACAGGCGCTATTTGCTGTCTCTAACTCGGAGTGGAAAGAACTCGTAGCCACGGTGCTGAAGTATAGGATGCGTGTGACCTATTTGCCAAAGAATGACAGTGAGCTTGGTTACGTGGAGCCTCTGTCGCTGATTGCCAACGACTCCAAACCTGGCATCGGCACTGAAGAACAGCGCCGTTCTGTGCTCCAAGTTCTGACGGAAGTCATACACAACTTCACGCTAAATGATGCCGTGCGGCGCCGCCTGTTTCTATGCCTTCGACTCCTGAGGCCAAACCAAGACTATGCTACAGATGAGGCAGCAGAAGCAGCGCCTCACTTCATTTGCCTGGATGTGGCTAATGCCGACACTGAGAAGTTCCTGCTGGCGGTGACGAGCCACGGGGCGTACTGGTAGAGGTCAGTTCTCTGTACCTGCCTCAACCGCACACGGTCCTGCTCGTTGTTCTTGTCATTAAAGTTCTACTGTAATGCCACGAACTTGTTAGTGGCTCTGACACCCTGTACAAAGTAGCTATGCAATTTTCCTGCTATTTTAGATGTGTATATTACGTAGCCGTGAGTAAAATATTTAGATACGTAAATAAAATTTATGAGTGTATGTGAAGTGTCCAGACTAAGAGAGGCAAAGTGAGCCGAATTCCTTGTCTTGGTCGCAGTATATTTCAGTACAAGACATTTCTGTGACTTTCATAACCTGTACATGCATGGGGCATATAATTGAGTCATACACCGTAGGGTAAGGTTAAGGTTCCGTTCACACATTAATTTTTAGAGTGTCTTATTATTATTATAGTGGGTTGGGTTACTAGCGCCGCAGGCATCACGCCCGCCTCGCGCCGAATCAGAGTGTCTTACACTCGTATGTACGTCACAGCGGTCACATGCGTTGTTGTGTCTCTTTGAACAGCAGAATAAGTTCACAGCTGTCCGAGCTGTAATTCACTTGACGTTTGAAGAGTTCGGAAACTGCCAGCGACTCTTGCTGAGCAAACTGACCTGCCATCTAACATAGTAGAGCACCTTGTGTACGCACAGCTGTGTTTATAAGAGCTCGACGAAACCATTGGTTATTTTGAAGCTTGAACGTAGAGCGACAGACTATCGTCTTCGGTTATGTTGGCGTATCCTCTGTTATGGGAAGTAATGTCTCCCGAGCAGCAAGCTCAACGTGCAACGGGAGGACTTACGTTAGTTGGAAATTAGTGGTGAAAACGTATTTTTAGATGCTCGAATATTGCTGGAATTATCAAAAATTTTAAATTGAAATGCGAACACAAGTACAAATTAATGAAGCACATCGATGGACACAACAATCATAAATATATGCACTTTAGCTTACTAGAAATTTACCCTCAGGTGACGTAGGATGGTTCATACTCCATTGCGTAAAGTTCACCCATCCTATGTTAATATGGAGCAGCGACCGCCGGAGAACTGTATAGGTTGCCTTAGCTATTAGCTAGGCCGTTGAGACGTCTGTCTTTCGTGCCCACTTTGCTTCCTTTAACTTTCATACTCCTACTGATTATTCTTTCTATTCTTCCTCTTCTTACCGACTTGCTGTTCCCATTAGCGTTGATTCTGTGAGTGATCGCCCTCAGGCATGGGTTGACTTGGGTTCCACGTTTATTTTGACAAACTACACGTTTCTTCCTTTTTCTCTTAGAACAGCGTCTGGCACTCATTTAGGGAGGCTTAAACTATGCATCATATATATAAAACCATTCTATCGACATTCTGTATGCCTTTCTGTCTTCCATGTGAGCTTGCCGCTGTTGTTTAAACGGAAGCCCAAACTTCTAAATACTGTATAATAAAAATTGGAGCATGTCCCTGTCGAAGTACATTGGAACTTATATCTTTTGTGTAAAGTTCCCCAAACTGTGAACTGACTGTTCCCAAACAGCGGTGACGGAAGCGCGGTTGAAACCGTGATAACGGCGTGATGGAAGTCGTCCGACGGGCTGAGTCGGCCTGAAATAGTGACGGACTGGTGGATCGGTCACTGGCGAATGGCGGACCGGCGAAATTTACTGACGCGCCTACCATTCGATTTTAGCATTTTATCAGCCATCGGGGGCATATTGTGGCGGTCCCTTTCCCTGCCTATTTGTGCATCACGCACCCAAAAGTCCCGAGTGCCTTCTGCGCGCAGGGGATGTAGCATCTGGCCGCAGTTCCTGCTGAAAAGGTTAGTTTTGTAGAGTTAGGTTCTCTGTATTTCCTTTCTGTCCCGCGATGTGACAGACTTTTTCTGCGGGGTTCTTACCTCGCCCGTGCGGAGGGCCACAGATGGGACCATCCGCATGGGGGCTTCTTTCTTCTGTCTTCTTCTCTTTTCGTCCTTCATCTCCTGCCACCTAAGCACAACGTTGTGGTTCCGGCTGTAAGCCGAGTAAATCATCTTAGATCGCTATTGATTGTCTTAGTTTCAGAAATAGCGGGACAATACCAATATAATAATTGGAATTTTATCATAGGCAAGTTTGAGAACAATTATTGAGCAATGCTATTAACGAGGTTATTCAAATAGTTGGCAACACCCTGGAACCCGTAAATTTTTCCTTGGAGCTCAACAACGCTATTTTTCCCATGGAGTCCGCAAAGCAGAAAATTTTTGAAATGCATACGCAAAGTTTTGCACATGAAACTGACACCGCAAGCCTAGCCTAGCCTGCTTGCTGAATAATAATTTTGTGTTAAACGTACATAAAGTCTATAAACGATTGGCTGTTGACCGCATTGAAACAATTTTCTTGACTAGGCATTATGCTATACATACTTCTACAGTATTTGATTTACTGATAACGCATAGCCAACAATTTGGACTGCATGACATACGAAATAAGCCAAAGTCAAATTGTTTATGTAATTAATTACCCATTATTCATGAGCAATGGCTACATTGTATCTTTTTCTAGTCATGAACACAAAACTTTGTATTAGACAGAGATGGATGAGAGCGAAAACTAAAGCGCAAATACGTAAAAACACAATGTACGCTCAATATAAAATGTTTGCGCTAATTGAATCATTTACAACACGTTGTACAGATCTTGTAACAACTTACAGGATAAATTTCTTTATCACATGGTGATGTAGCATAACAGTTAATAAGTACTGTGTAATTATTAGGACAGTAATGTTACACAGGTGCCGCTACTCAAATGAAATATATAACCTGCATAGCGAAGGTATTTGTCAACAGCAATAATTTTATGTACATAATGATACCTACTAACGTGTCGCCTGTAAATGAGTTTTTCTTTGTATGGAACTCGTTTGTACGGGCAGCACAGGCGCCAAACTCGCCACGCGCTATGTACGTTTGCGACTATTCTGTGTACGGGCATCGATGTGCGTGCGGGCGGGTTCAAGTTCGTGTGCGGTGTTGCTCGCTGTATTACAGATTAGGTAAGGTTGAGCTAGGTTAGGTAGTGCTTCTGGTGGTCGTGACGCTGCAAGAAAGCTGACTTGAGCGCACGCACAGTAATGAACGTACACAGCGTGGCGAGTTTGATGCCAGTGCGTACGGGCATCCTCCTAGTGTAGCATGCTAAAAGCTGATGCAGTAGATAGGAGGCTGCCGTCACACTGGCAGTGTGTGCACAGTTTTCTGTTTGCTCTAGTAAAGACTCCACTGTAAATATATAAGCATTTTGAACTGTTGAATGCGCTGCCTAGGGAGAGCGCAATCCTCCGCCATAGTAAGAAACGCAATGCCGACGGCAAGAAAGACTGACATCGAACAAGCCTACAGACTGTCGGGTGATCCCCTAAATGTAATAATTTGTTCCCCTCAGGGGGCATAGGATGGGCCATAGGGTTAGATTTGCCCATCCTAGGTTATTGGGCCCGGCAACCCCAGGGGGCTCGTGTAGCTTACCTCTGCCATTAGGCATTAGCTAGGCCTTCGAGACGTCTGTCATTCGTGCCCACTTTGCTTTCTTCCCAATTTCATACTCCTACTTGCTCATGCTTTATTCTGTTCTTCCTCTTCTTTCCCAACTTACTGTTCCCTGCTCGTTGATCCTGCGTGGGAACACCTTCGTGCATGGGTTCCCCGTTTCCATCGACATACTATATGTCCTTTGCCCTTTCCTCTGTGATATCGTTCCGCTCGAAAACGGAGGCCTAAAGACTATAATTAACTAACTAATAATAATTTGTTTCTCGAGACACTCTTACCAGCTCTTAAAATTTCATGAAGATCCGTACCGTATATATGATGTGCGCGTTTGGTGGATTTGCGCGATCGATTGATCGCGCTGCGCGTTTAGTGGATCGTTCAAATTTAAAATGGAAAAGAAAAAACCAGTCCTTGCCTCCCCTAACCTACCCGACATTAAACCCGAATATAGTCCAACTTACCCGAAATTACGGCCTAATACCTACGACATCCACCAAACGCGCAGCGCGATCGATCGATCGCGCAAATCCACCAAATGCGCACGTCATATACAGTAAATAACTCTGATGTACGTTGCTATAGCAGACAGGAGACCCGGGGCGTAGCAAGGGTTCTTGACGCCTGGAGACTAGGCCAATTCGAGCCCCCTTCCTCCCTCCACATCATGAAAACATATACATGTATAGAAGGGGTGTTTGACATGCTGCGCTGAGTCATAACTCGGATTAGGTCCGCAGTTAGTGCACTGAAATTGCGGCAACTTCAACTTTAAATGAGCTTTAGTTAGGAGTATTTGATTTGGCACATCATTTACTAGATTCAAAGTGAAATTGTGCATAGGCCCTAAGAAGTTATTTCAAATGGAACACACCTCGGGCTGAGGCGCAATACGTGTATGAACAAATAAAGTGTAGATTTTAATCCTGGAGAGAGTGAACAAGAGGAATGTAACTGGGCAGCCCCGTATGAAACGAACAGTTAACTAGTGCGTGACGATTAACGCAAGTAAAAATTATCACAAATATGATTAGCTAATGGACTAAGCTGCAACATATCTGTAAAATGTGCGTAATCCTGTCGGACACTCCATATAAGTACACGTGTTCCATTTTACCAGCTTTGGGCCAGTGATATGAATTTTATTTGCTTGTGCTTCAAAACTTAATACTTTTTCAAACTGTCGAAGTCAATCTGTTCTCCAAGCAGAAAGTAATTTTTGCTTATAGATAGTAACTGTATTGAAATTTAAAATACAGGGTTTTGCAAAATTCTTGTTAGAAACTTCGGCTACTAGTTGAAAATATCAATATGAACATTTTATCATCAATAAAATAAACTGAAAAACTCTTATTTTTTAAATTTTGAGCTTAGAAAACTTATGGGAATTCAAGATCATGCTACAGTGTGGTGTGTATTGAATCGGAATAATTATCATCCGTATCACTTCCAGAGAGTTCAGGGTCTACTTCCCAAAGATTATGCTCCTCGTGAGCGATTCGCACAGTGGTTTTTGAATCAGGAGTTAGAAGATCCTCATTCTGCAGAACATGTGTTGTTCACGGATGAAGCTACTTTCACCTGCGATGGACGTTTTAATGTTCATAATTTTCACGTATGGCATCAGAACAACCCTCATGTCATCCATCAACATCGCCACCAGCATCTCTATACTGTCAGTGTTTGGGCAGGTATAGTTCACAATCAAATCATTGGCCCATACATCTTGCCAGAGCGTCTCACAGGGAATGTTTACAGAATCTTTCTCGAAGAAGCCCTTCCGAATTTGTTGGGCGATACGCCACTGAGTATTCGTAGAAGACTTTGGTTTCAACTTGATGAAGCTCCGGTACATTATGCTCTGAATGTGAGACGTTTTCTCGACCCTCAATTTCCAAATAGATGGATTGGTCGTGATGTTGCTGTGTCCTGGCCACCAAGATCACCTGATCTGTCTGCGCTAGATTTTTTTTCTTGTGGGGGCGTATGAAAAATCTTTATGAAATTATGACACACCTGTCGAGTCGGAAGAAGACGTTGTCGCCCGAATTGCAGTTGCTGCTGGAGGTATCGCTGAGATCCATAGAATCTTTGGCAACGTACGCAACTCCCTTCGGCGAAGGTGTCGCGCTTGTATCAATGTTCATGGTAGACATTTTGAAAAATTACTGTAATGAGATCCTTGCTAATAGAAACTTTCTCTCGTTTTTAAGTTTTGGAACTACCCTCTATTAATGAGCAGAGTGCATGTAGGAAACTGATAATCAGCGTTCATTAGTTACATGATTATCTCACAAGCTAAGCATTTTTTGATTTTTTTTTTTTGATGAAAAAGTGTTTATACTTATTGATATATTCTACTAGTAGCCAAAGTTTGTACCAAGAATTTTGTAAAACCCTGTAATGAAAAGCTTTTCGAGACTCTTAATCTACAATCTAGTTCAAGTTGATCGCCTCGATGTGACCAAAAAAAAATCGCTTGTCGTCCTACAAAAGTAATAGTGGCGTCAACTTGACCACAACCCTCAGCTCAACTAGGAAATCTACATGTGCTGGTTTGTGCAGATTGTGCTGCAAATAAATATCCGCTGTACCAAGGGAGTGTGGTGCTGCTGTCGCTCAGGTTTGCACTGCTATGGCGCAATAGACGGAAGGCCCCTGCGACAACTGCGATTCTGAGCATCTCTTTTCCTGGATAGGTTGTCGCCTTCGTAGTAGACAGTGTCGGAAATGCTGATGCTACAGTCCCGATAATCACAGAATTCAATTCCCTCGTGAAAAGCAGGCACCCGACCTGACAAACAGTAAAGTCAACGTGACCACTCACCCCACCTGGGAAGTCCTCGCGCATCTGGCTCCATAGACGTGCACTGTTGCAGTCAGTTATTGCATGCGAGAGTTATTGTTTAGAGACAGAAAACTCGTGCGACAATTGCTACGTCCTGCCTATTCTCATTTCTGGTTAGAGTCAATACAGTACGCTCGTAGTAGCGTATGAGCTCCACTAGTGCTAATTCAACGAGTCAAACGACGCAAGAATTCCCCTATGTGGTGAAAAGTCACGCCAAATATGGGCGCTAATAGAGGTGCGGGAAAGCAAGTTGGATGTAGCAGAAATGAGGATGCTGCGGTAGGTGTGTGGAGTTACTAGAAAGGATAGAAAACGAAATGAAAGGGTCTGCGGTACAGTGAAAGGGAGAGAAGCATCAGCAAAGGCACAGGAAAGAAAACTGCAGTGGTACGGTCACGTTCAACGAAAGACTGAAGACTATATTGGAAGAAGGGTTATGGCTATGGAAATTGACGGCCAACGGACTCGCGGATGACCCAAACTGAGATGGAGCGACAGAGTGCGATCTGATGTCAGGAAGTAGCAACTGGAGGACGATTGGGGGTGGATCGGGAGCTGTGGAAGAGGCTAGCGAGAAACAGCGACCACATATGAAAATGGGAACGCAACCAGAAGAAGAAAGTGGAAAGTAGAGCCCTGGTAATACAGTAGAACTTTTCAAATAGTGTCTTTAAACGGATAAAAATCCTAAAAGGGATACCAACGAAACTAGAAAATGTTGAGAAACATGCACTGTATACAGACCGGATCACCATCTACCGTAAATTGTAACTATAGCCGACGCCATTTTGAGTGACCAGCAAAATAGGTGCCGCAAACTTACTTTAAGTTTTGTGGTGTGAGGAAATATAAAGGCGACTAGCACTTTCTCTTGTCACAAACCCAAAATTAATATTTAACTGTACATCTTCAAGATTTTCTGTAGTGTCAGCAAGACCTCTAGTGTCATGAAGCCAGAGAAATCCTTCTACAAATCGAGGGAAATAAGCCTATTGCAGAACTTATCATTTCGAAGCTGGGCATATACCTGTCAACATTTTTTCAGTTTTACTGTAGAGCGCCGGCGAGCGCAACGCTCTGTAGCACACTGCGACTGCGAGTGCCTGGTGGTAGTATGCTAGTGCAAATTCTTCTACTTTACTTCTGTGATGGCTCAATAGCACCTTGTTATAGTTCAGCTGTAGATTCATGAAACTGGTTGGCCTTGAAGCTGGAGGTCGTAAATCTTCTTTCGATATGGCGGGCTTCTAGCAAGTTTTGCGAAGGAAATGCTCCAAGATGCCACTTAATCCAAATTATATGATAGCTAGAGTGTAACTGCAATACATATATCTAAATTATAATTCTGCTTGAGGCTCCATCCGTCCGTACGTCCGTCCATCCATCCGGTGTCTGTACGTTACGCTTTTCACTATTAGCTAGGGGCAATTTTACCTTCCCAGAAATTCTACTTTTCGCTGTGAGGAAGCTCAATAATATCTGTCTTCTCTTCGCTTGCTCTTGAAGAAATTTTCAGTCAGTTTCAAAGCAAAGACATGAAGTTCCCTTTACACATATCATACCTACATACCTTACCGATTTTTGTATCTTGAAGTATTCACGTCGCTGAGGTCGCATAACGATCCAAATATGGGCAACTTCGTATCCAGAATACGGTGCAGCGAGCTGTTCTAAACTGCTTTATTCTAAAGCATTTTTGAAGTGAAAGCGCGATGTGTAAAAAAATCACTTGAGCTGACTGAAGAAGTGCTTTCGTCGACATGAATCAATTATTTTAAAAAAGGGCTGAGTCTGTTGTATTTTTATTTTGTGGGAAAGCTATCGCACATATAAAGTACAAAGCAGTCACGAGTCCCGATATTGACTTGAAATCATTAAATTCACCGATGAAAAATGAAAATGTTGAAAATATGAAAGCGTAAATAATATCTTGTGACGATGAGAAAAAAAGGTTAGCGAAGACGTGGAAATATAGAAGAAAGCAACGAGAAAAGTACTTCCGGTGAATGAATTGTTATATTGGTTTGTATGCTGTCTTTATGTCTAGCTATATCACGGAATACTAGGGCGAAAACTTTGCTGGTAAAACATCTGCGAGGTCCACCTGGTGACATAGTGTCTGGCATACGCAGGCTACGTTAGGCCTTCTGTGTGCGAGTCGAAGTACGGAAGCGTTTCACGTTCGTGGAGTGCATGTTTTTGAGCAGGTGACAATGGCTCAATCTATTAAGATGCATCGATTCGAAACATGTACAATTATGAATTGAAACTCAATAGAAAATCACAGAGAGATTCAAAACTGAACATGTGGCCATCTGTTGAGGTAAACTCTAGTACCCCATGTATTCACCTGTGGACAAAGTATCTCAAACCTTAATGCCTCTAAGCGCCATCTGGAGGCGGAGTTGTAACGTTTATTCTTCAGTATGGCAGTACAACCCAAGCGTCCCTACTGTGTTTAACTCAATTCCTACTGTGCTGATCTTGCTGCTGCTGGCTGGCGCTGCTATTCTTAGTCCTGCCAGCATACGTGCACTGCTGTGCTATTCTTACCAGCTTCTGCCTGCGGACGTAGTTCATCCTGACATACAGTTCTTCCTACCGTCATGTCAGCCGACTTAACACCATCGCTGTAGCGAAATAGCTGCCACGGCTTGGAGTTTAAGCAGTTTTTAAATACAACAATATTAGCGGTACCCGTGGGAATTCCACGGTTTTCTATTGTCTGCTTCTTTCTTATAGAGCATGTAGACGGGGAGCTGAATGGGAAG
>LQNS02007216.1:8876361-8894957 GCA_001587735.2 Parhyale hawaiensis | reverse complement strand
TGATATTATATTTTCTAGAGACATAAATTACTGTCCCATGTTTAACGAAGTGGTGCAAATTCTATATTTATATATGTACCTATTTTTTCCATTATTTTTTATTTTTATTTTATTTTTTAATCAATGTTTTCGTAACACCTCATACGCGATTCAATATTTGAAGGGCACATCAATTTCTCTAATTGACGAGGGATATCAATCATTGCAATTTTCGCCTTGATCAATGCAGAGGTGAAATAATACACTGGTGAAATAATAACTCCGTTATTAATGAGTAATGGAGCATTCGCTTGATATAGTAAGTAACGACGTATGATGCAAACTGTAGGTATATAAAGCATTGGACGACAATGATCGACTATAGTCAGTTGAACCCGTAACCTATTCAGTTGCCGCGTGTGGCAGCCTACACCAATCCAGAAAAAATTCGATATGGATTTCAAAAGTGTAAGTAGCAATAACGGTTGCTGAACTTACTAGTTTACCTTACCGCCTCTCCTTTTTGGAGGCTTATTTTCCGTAGAAATTGAAAGAAATAGTTTATAAGTTACTGAAGCATAACTAATGATCGTTTAAAACAAGAGTGGACCAACATTTTTACTCTGAGCCATATGGACAGGTGTGGACGGACGGCCCTGGCCACCACCCCGGTGCATGCCTTGCCTTTGATGACTTTGATGATACTTCGGACGAGGTCCAGGCGACGTTACGCACGCCGCCCATCTTGTGCAGAGGTGTGCTGCAGTCCGTGACCAGCGGGGTGGCTAACAGCGAGTTATTCCCACAGTTCACGTAGTCGCTTACAGCGTTTATCTGGCACTTTCAGTAAGCATGCGTCCAGTAAGTGTTTAAATTTCGCAGTCTGTACCAGTGACATTTCGAATGTGACGAAGCATTTTGTTGAATAATCTCGCCCCTCGGACTACGAAACTATTAGAATACCTTGTGGCTATCGCATCACCACCAGTTATGATCGGAATCCGTACCTCTCAAGTGCGACCAATACGTTTTGAGAGCCTGGCCTGGATTCGCCCATTGACATAGACAGTAATTCCTTCTCGAATTTTCCAAATATATATGATCGTAAAGCGCTCGAATCTTCTTTGAATTGAGTACATTTGAAGTTGAGCCAGTCTGTCGTGATAGTTTAAATCTTTCATGCCTCGGATTTTGGCAGTGAACGATCTCTGGATCGCCTCGAGGCACTCTAAGTCTTTCCGTTTGCTTGGCATACCAAGAGGT
The DNA here is from genome assembly GCA_001587735.2 of Parhyale hawaiensis. Classification (NCBI taxonomy): domain Eukaryota; kingdom Metazoa; phylum Arthropoda; class Malacostraca; order Amphipoda; family Hyalidae; genus Parhyale; species Parhyale hawaiensis. The sequence goes on along the minus strand of LQNS02007216.1, from coordinate 8,893,715 downwards.
GAACAGTATTCAATCCTTGGCAGTATCAGTTGTTATGTATAAGGTGAGCATTGTTTCTGCCTCTCGTGAAGAGAAAGTTCGAAGTACCCATCCGTTCCACTTCTTGCCTACGGTAACAACTCGAGCCACATGATCTTTAAAAGTGGCATTATCTTGTATTCTCACCCCAAGATCCCTTAAAATTTGCTTTCTCTCGATTTCGCTGCCATCTTTCGTCGTGTAGGATGTGGATTCAGTAAGCGAGAGGTTTTTTTTTCCGTATCGTAAAATTTCAAATTTTGATTCGTTGAAGGTCATGTTGTTAACCGATGTCCAGTGAAAGATGTTGGTTAGGTCTATTTGCACCTTCCGTACGTCCGCCGTTGATTGTACCGCTGCTAATATCCGTGTGTCATCAGCGAACGATGAAGGAACGGCAAACTTGCATTGGTGCCCCATATCATTTATCATGATAAGGAAGAGTATTGGACCAAGCACGGTGCCTTGTGGGACTCCACTGAGTACCGGCTGTCGCTTAGACTCTTTATTATTTATAATTACACTTTGGGTTCGGTTTGTCAGAAAAGCTGAAAAGCTTCGATCCATCTAAGACATTTTCCACGGATGCCCATTGCCCATGTTGAAGAGTTTGAGTAGCAGTATTTCATGGTCTACTTCATCGAATGCTTTAGTAAAATTTAATCATATTACGTCCACACTTTTGCCTTGGCATAGTAGGTCGAGAATAGAGTCATAATGCTCAAGCAGCTGGGAAGTGGTTGAACGTTTATGGTGAAAGCCGTGTTGATTTGATGTAAGCAGCTTATTGGTTTCTAAATAATGTACAAGGTGTTTCCAAAAGACCCTTTCAAACGTTTTCATTACTTGGCTAGTTAGCGAGACAGGTCTATAGTTCACTGGATTCATGCTATTTCCAGCTTTAGGAATAGGTGAAATAATCGAGTGCTTGTAGGTGAGTGGAATTTCTCCATTGTCCATTGATTTCCGCAACATAAGGTATAGGGGGTAAGAGATGCTTAGCTTGCAGATCTTAGGGATTTTTGCAGGCACATCATCCGGTCCCGCAGCTTGCATATCATACATAAAAAATCCACAGCTTATTACCTACAGTCACTTTTTATAGTAACAGTTTGCAGTGTGTAAAGCGGTTGAAAATAAAACTTTTATTGCAGATCTGATATTTGGAATAAATCAAATAATAAAGGCCAAAATTGGGTTAATATATCGAAGAACTCAGAGTCTGCTGCGGGCCAGATAAAAAGATTAGCGGGCCGTAGTTTGTCTACCCCGGTGCTACAGAATCCAGAACGTTTTAGAGCTAGGGTTTTATATATATCGTATTGCAAAGTAATGACCTAAAACATGCGTGCATTTCCATGCACCGACGTAAGCTAGGCCTACTTGATCTGGTGTGCCTCCGCAGGAGGGAACAAAAGTTTTCATGTTGCATAAGAGAGGCAAGGTAAGTAGATCTCCACATTGCACGGTATGGTCCATTGACACTTAGATGATCTTTAGGATGAGTTCCAGGTGGTTTAACTCACACTGCTCATTTTGTGCATTTTCTGACAATCTGGAGGGCTGGTAGCTGGTTCTTAATTCCTACACTGTACGTAGCCGCTTACAGGCTGAGTTAGTATTTTTAAGATTCCCGCTCGGGCCCCTCCGAACAGGTAGTACAACCCCAATGAAACAATTGCAACACCCGGAAGCCCGAAACGCTGCAAAATGAAATCCAACAAAAAGCCATTTACAGCTGACTTAAACGTCTGCAGGCAAATACGACCGAAAACCGAAGTTGGTAATAAATTCCAAACCCTAACAGACCAGGGCACGAAGCACCGACCGCAGCACTGGTAATTCTCCTAAAGACCTTGAGGGGTGGGAAGCTGGTTTGTCTGCAACTTTCAGTATGCGTAAATTTTCGTATATACCGTCACACTCCAGAGCAGCCAACTGTACAAGTCTTGACAATCTAAGCTCTTAGACTTAGAAATTCAAACCCAACAAAGTAATGTTACTAACCATACAAATTCAGTTAAACACTTTTAGTCCCAAAATAAAATTTCATTCTCATTTCTCGATTATCTCAGCCTTGTTCATTTCGTACAACGCAACAATAGAAAATGTGTAGATAGAACAAAATCCATCCATAGTAGAAAGTTAAACGCATTAAGGGCATCTCCGAACCTAACCTCTTGCAATCCAGATAACGTAATCTTCAAGTACTCAAATATTACCCTTCAGCCACGCCTTCAATTTTTGTTATCCTTTGGTCTAGAATTTTGTTTACCCGTATTCAAACCGGATTCCTATAAACATTTCATTTGTTTTGAGGGCTTAACCAACAGACTGAAATCTCAACCCCTACGCCCTAATTTTTCGTTTTGCCTAATTAAGAAATAGAATAAAAGAAACTTGTAATACAATTTACACCTCGTACAGTAAATATAAAGTGTTTTCTCCAGTTTTTTTTTTCTAAATCCAATCAATCTGTATTATCTAATTTTCACAAAAAAATTATGTTGTCATGTGCTATTCTAGATAAAAATCAGTACCATAAAAAAATGAATACATTTCTGGCTGATACGACAAATTTCACTAATTACCTCTCTCATACCGATCCCTTCAAACTCACGCTTAAATTCATTGACAAAATCCATAGATTTTTGAAGAAGTTCTAGACCAAGGTCATCAGTACCGATTCGCTCTACCGCTCTCTTTATAATTCAGGTCCTTCCCCTGGAGTCATGTACGGGCTTTCAAAGGTACTCAAAACCGGTGCCCCCCAACGATCAATTCTAGCTGCATATAAAACACCATCATACCCTATTGCAAAATTCCTCGTTTCAATACTTGAACCTTTAACAACCAATCAGTACACTTTGCACAATTCATATGACTTTCGATACCGAATCTAAAACCTCCAATTGCCTTCCAATGCCTACTTAACCAGTTTTGACATCACCTCGATCCTTTTTCACTAACATGCCCGTAGAGGAAACCATAGATATTATTTGTAACAAAGTCTCCAATGACACCGACCTATTTCACAACAGTTTTTAAACTTCGCATCTTCACTACCGATGGAGTTTTGTTGATCACCTGATTTGGGTACTGCACTTGAGAAACAGTAGTTTTTTAGGTGTCGGTATCAAACTGGTAGCCGTTTGCAGTTTCTTTTTATTAACTGAATATCGTATACAAAACATTCGCTTACTATGTTATTTGGATTAGATTAGATAGGCGGCAGTAGACGGACGAACAGACCCATTCCCAAAGAGACACCGGGACTTACGCCCCTGCCCTCTATGAGCTAGTGCCTTATGTCAGCACGATATAGATGGCCGACGGGAAAAAGTAGAAAAAAGGGAAGACTCTCAGCCAAATAGACGATCATGCACTCAAACAAGCACGCTTTACGGCCGCTGATCTGCGGAGCTTAGAGACCTGTAGCTAGTTGGGGCGGAAGAGAGAAGATTATGGGTTGAGGTGGCCTCTAAAGCTTTAGCTTTAGCTTCTCACTTCCGTTCCATCTATATTCTTAAGCTCCGCATATCAGCGGCTATCGATCATGCTTGCGTGCATTCATGATCATCTCTTTGGCTGTGATTCTTCTCCCTCTTCTTCTTTCTTTTTTCTATCGTCTTCCATTGTTTCTCCTCTCGTTTCCCCAGTCCTCTACATCCTACTAAGATAATGGCATTAGCTCATCGAGGGCAGGGGTGTAAGTCCCGGTGTCTCTTTGGGAATGGGCCTCTTGGTTCGTCTACTGCCGCCTATCTAATCTAATCTAAACGTTGGAGCGACGTTGAAGTGGAGCGAGTTCTTCAATATGTATTGATAACAGGGCACTGCCACCGAAAGTCACTTTCAATTCTGTTTCATTTTCCACATTATTACCTATGAACGAGCTCTCAAAACACTTATTTCAGAGGAACTTGGTAAAATTGTTTCTACTGAATTGGGTTATAAGCTAACAGCTTTGCTTATATGAGGCAACATTTTGACTTACTGCGTTTTAAATGAGCAGAAGTGTACATTTAACAATATCAGCAGAAACGTACCGTGTTTTCATTTTATTTTGTTGCATTTTCTTTGATGTCAGGCTTTTATAATTCTTTTAATAGTGTTTTTTCCCAAAAATGCGCTCTTTGAGAGTCAACTGTTGCATTTTTTTCGTATGTACCGTTTTGCTTTAGGTTGTCGTAGTAATATTCTCCTGGCTTAACCTCCGCTACATTGCTTTAGGTTGTCCTATTATGAATTTTAGCAGGAACTTTTTCTCACAGCAGAGGGTACTGCATGTTCGCAAAATCACATCGCTACGTAATATTGCAAGTCAACATCACCACAATATCTCACATAGCACCTTAACCCACAGGTGGTGGTCGTCGTCAGCTTGTTGCTGTGCCTCTCTGCTGGGGCCATGAGCAGCCCGCAGGGAAGGGCGGCGTTTGACGCCGGACTTCCTCGTGAGGTGAAGATTGAAAGCAACTTCGGAGATGGGATATCGAGTCAACACAAGCTTGGTAACATCAAGGCTGATATCAACAGCAACGCCGGACAATTCAACCCGAAATTTATGAAAACCCTTGGTTGTGGAGTTGGATTTGGACCAAGTACATTTTTTTGTATCTTTAAGAAATACTGAAAATAATCTCTTGAAATAATGCACCTCGTAGTAATACGACTATCAATGTTTACAACAAAATGTTATGCGCTATTCGCCAAAACATTAACGCATCTTGGAGATAGAACTATATTTGTTCAGTGTTGTTTGCTGAATACAGTTTCAATAGCATAAGGTTGCTGAGCTATTTGGTTGCATGTACGTAAGAAGTTCAATTTTCGAGGATACAAAATTTATAGCTTTTACGGCTAAAAGAAGTAATTATTTATTTATAGTACACCAACTACTAATCAGTAAGCTTAATCTGTGCTTTGAAGTCAAATGCCAATTATGTTGGAGTCACTTCCCCTTCTTATAGTGTAATTTACTTTCATCAGACTTTGAATAGAAGTCCTGTGAGCGCCTCCATGTAGTTTATGATGGAATATTTCTTGAGCTTATCAACGTAGTGAAGTTAACTAGCTCAAAAAAAAAAAAAAAACTTGCTAAATATGGTGGTGACGGTCTCAGAGTCATGACAAGGTAATGTGCCCGGAGTCTCCATTTTAGTAATAGAAAATCAAACACTTATTACCTTCACCACTGCGGTTAAGTTTTTGTCGTTTTCATCTGTCACCAAGATAACTCAAAAAGTTACCAACGGATCCCTACGAAATTTTCAGGGATTGTTAGGTATGTTAACAGTAACAGATGATGGGTGGGAATCCACCCATCCGTTTGTCTGTTTGCTTATTTCTGAGTGCTATAACTCGAAACGTTATGTATGGATTTTCATGAAATTTACATGAGATGCTAGGTTTGTTACGAAAAAGAAATGGCCAATTTTTTGTGAAGATCTGTTGGTTCGTTCATCTGTTGTAGGGCTTAATTTTGTGCTTATTTGCACAGTAACTCAAAAAATTAAGAATGAATCTTTATGAAATTTACAGGAGTTGTTGATAATGTTAAAAGACATAGATGATTGAATTTTGGCGCAGATCGTTCGGCCTGTTTGTGCGTTTGACGTAAGTTTGTCATAATGATTGTTAGCAGTATAACTCAAAAAGCTTTGACCGGATCTTCGAGAAAATTGAAGAAACTGTTAATACTATCAAAGGCCACAAATGATTATATTTTGGTGCTGTTACAAAGAAAAACATGGTTTCAGAACCAATTTGAATTTTTCGTTGCCGTTGCCATGCTTGGCGGAGGTCTGCGGTTTTAGAGAGCTCTAGTTTATTGAAGGTGATCTGCAACGGCCCTGGCTACAATCAGTCGAACATATTGTAGCCACTATGACTGCATATCCGTAGCTGACTGGGGGCAAAGCAGTGGGTTGGACTGCAGTGTATCATGTAATGATAATATCGGTACTCTTCGATATTGTTAATCAAACTCTAGCGATGAGCTGCACCTTGCGTGTTTCACCGTGTAATTTCTTGATATTCTTCATGGGGATAAAAATGTGGTAGCTATGCATAGTGTGAAATAACAGCATTCAGATTGAAGCAGTGAGGCAGCCAATGACACACAGGGTATAACAACAGCAGCCTTTACTATGATTTCAAAATAAAAGAACGCCTAAACAAAGGTAACATGCTAAATAACATCATCAACTTAGCACCAGATTTAAAGTAACTGCTAAAATACTGACCGCTACCGCAGCGAAGTGGAAGCCTACATCTGCACCAAATTTGAGGAGTGTTTTCTTCTGGTTTTGGATGTAGGATAAATGACGGCAATAAACGTAGGAAACGTTAATTTAGGCGATGGTATTTGAAGCATAAAGTGATTTGCGAATAACAGACCTGGCTCTGGGTAATACACACAATAACCAAGATTTTAATCGCGTCGTACACTAAATTTTTCAATTCCCAGGTGTATAATTAAGGTCCTGCAGGCACAATGTGTTGGGCGTCAATATTAATTGCAGTGCTTATATATACAGTAGCTTCGTTAAAACACTGACTGCATTTAGAGATGCTAGCAGTGCATGGTGTAGACTCGCTAGTCACGATGACGTTGTAGAGCATCCCACCCTTGCTCGATGAAAATTAATGATTCTGCAAATTTGCGATAGACTTTCTGTACCCTGAACAGTTCGGTCGCAGAGAAACATATCAAGCGCGTTTGCATCATTCACGAAGTTCATTCATTTAGCACAAATTCTCGTAACTATTTGTATCAATGATGTGTTCTTTAGTAGTAGACAGTTCCGACGAAGTGGCGAATAGTTGATTAGTTCCTGAACGTCATAGTGATTTACGTCGTGCTTTCATAAATATTAAAACTTAGAGCTGATCCAAGCCACTGAAGGCGCTTTCGGGGCTATAGATTTTTTTTTTTTTGCGTATTAGCATGCTATGAAGTTATAACCATTTATTTTTGCAATATTGCGTGGTTTACCACAGAGTTTGTAGCATGATTTTGTCAGTACATAATTTCTGTTTTGCATAACAGCCTAATTAATATACAATGCACCCTTAACCATTCTTTATTTTCCTTCTTGCAATAGCAACAATAATATCACGGGCGAAACCACTGTTAGGTAGAGATAGAGAGAGTAATCACTCAGCCAGCCAGCGGACTAGACTATATATATATAGCATTGAAATGATAAACACATGGTTCACTTCAATAAATTCTATAATACTTGATTCTGAATCTTAAGCCAGTTTCTGTCTACTAGATTTTCGTTAAGGCAACCAAGTCGCAAAAGCATGCAAAAAATACAAGACAATATAGGAAAATACTTTATTTTCTTATGAGGGAGAACTTATGCGACAGCCTACATAAGCATAACAATTTTACTGCATAAACTTCACCAACTGGTGTTGAAAGACACCCTAAATATTTGAGTTCCTAAATGAATATTGTATTATTATATCGCAAAGACTGCAGAAATAATTATATATATTTACCTCCGCCAAGGAGGTCATGTTTTCGTCGGGTTTGTCTGTCTGTCACCAAGATAACCCAAAGATGTTTGGACGGATATCGAAGAAATTAACAGGGATTGTTAGGCATGTTGAGAGAAACAGATGATTAACTTTTGGTGAAGATCCGTCCATCCGTTGGTTTGTTTGTTTGTCTTGTTTTTTCAATGCCATATCTCAAAAAGTTATGGATGGATTTTTATGAAATTCACATGAGTTGTTAGGTATATTACAAAGAGTGAATGTTCAAATTTTTGTGATCGGTTTGTTCGTTCGTATGTTTATTGCTGTGTTTATTTTTATGTTTGTCAGCGCAATGACTCAGAAAGTTTTGAGTGAATCTTTATGAAACTTACAGGAATCGTTAGTAATGTTAGAAGAAATATATGATACAATTTTGGTACAGATCGGCTGATTTGTTTCTATGTTTGAGTTGTGTTTGTCATAACGTTTATCACGTTTTAACTTTAAAAGTTTTAAATGGATCTTTATGACATTTACAGGAGTTGTTAATAATGTTAGAAGGCAAAACTTGTTAAATTTTGGGCAGATCGGTTGATTCGTTTCTATGTTTGAGTTCTGTTTATCATAATGTTTGTTAGCAGCATAACTGAAGCAATTATAAAAGGATCTTTAAAAAATTGCAGAAACTGTTAATACTATTAAAAGGCACAAATGATTAGATTTTGGAGTTGATACAAAAACTCATGATTTCATAGCCAATTTATTTTCGTTACCGTTGCCTTACTTGGGGGAGGTATGCGCTCTCAGAGTGCTCTAGTTATATATACCATCAAAATTGATACATAATTACCTCCGGCAACGATGGTTGTGCTTTTGTAGCGTTTGTCTGTTATTCTGTATATCTGTTACTAAAGTAACCCAAAAAGTCATGGATGGATTTATAAAAATTACAAGAATTAATTTAGGGGTAATAGATGATTAACATTTGGTAAAGATCAGTTCGATGGCTGAACAAGGGGAACGTTACATTCTTCAGCCATGGTCAGTTCGATCGTTTGTTTGTAAGTCTGTCTCTTTTATTTTTTTTCTTGGTAACATGACTCAAAAGTTATTGACAAATCTTTATAAAATTTGCACGAATTGTTTGGAATGTTAGGAGAAGTAAACGAAGAAATTGTTGTGACGATCTGTTTGTCTGTGTCTACTGTAGATATGATTTTATGTTTGCCAACAGCATGACTCAAAAAGTTGGAAACGGATCTTTATATAAATCGCTCGAAATGTTATTATAATATTGAAAGACACGAATAACCACATACTGGTGTTGAACGGTTGGTCTGGTTGCGTATTTCAATGATGTTTAATTTTCAAAAAGTTATTTGCGGATCTTCATGAAATTTGTAAAAATTGTTAAAATTAATGCGATCAGCGACAAATGACCATATTTCGAGGAGGATCGGTCCGTTCATTTGTGTGCTGAAAATATGTTGGTATTGGTGTTTGTCAAGATACAATTCAAAAAGTAACGGATGGATCTTCAATAAAATGATGGTAACTGTTATTATTGCTAGGAGGCAAAATTTTTAAATTTTAGGGATAATTTAAAATCTAATCTTGGTTTCAGCACAATTTGATTTTTTGTCAAGATTGTGTTGCTTGGCTGGGGAATTCGCTCTCAGAATGCTCTAGTGTTCCTATATTTCTCAAAATCTGAATAAATAAAATACTGATATTATTTGTTATCTCACGTAAGGTGGCTGCACCTTACGAGGTTTTATTTGACTTAATTCTAAGATATTCAAGATCCGGTAGTGTGAAGAAGAGAAGCAGTCAGTGGTGAATCAAATCGAACATCCTTCGCCGGCCTTTCCCTCGCCTCTCGGAGGCGAGGGGCGTTCCACGGAGTGTTGTCGGAGTGTTCCACGGGTGTGTAAATCCTCAGCGTTGCCACCGAAACTCGAATCGCCGCTGATACAATTAAGAAAATTTTCTTAACCCTTCTTTTCGTGAATTTATCAATCTTTTTGGTAAGATTGCGCTGTTTACAATATTGTACGCAGACTAGGTACACTATGAGAGACAGGGTCAAGGGCAGAAACACACCAGGAGCAGTTCAGCCAGAAGCTGGCAGGCTGGCAGTTGTTGAGAAGCACGGGAATGCATTAGAGCGCGCACACCGCACAGCAGCAGTTCAGCAGGCCGCTGCCACTATTCGGTGTGCGGGCTCCAATGCATTCCGTGCTTCTCAAGCACTGCCTGCCTGCCAGCTTCTCGCTGAACTGCTCCTGGTGTGTTTCGGCCCTTCCTCTTTGCTTCAGATGGTTTGCTCATATTCAAAATTTCTGATTTCGAGACCCAAGCAGCGCAGAGTTATAATTCAGTACGAAAGAGACAATTTAAGCGATAGGAATGACCTCCATCTCCTGTGTTTCGTACCGGCAGCTCTTAAAATGTTCTTCGCTGCTGCCTGCAGGCGTGATTTATTTTTACTAATGTTTTGCCATCTTTGATTTCTTTGTTACTTTTTTGACACTGAAATTAATAAGGTTTGATACCTAAAGTAGCTTTTCAAATACTTGTAGTAGCTGCCTGCAGAGGTGGGGTGTCTCTGTTACATTTTTTGCTTCCGCCATGGAAGTTTTATTTTAGTCGAGTTTGTCTGTCAGGCAATTTGTCCGCCACCAAGCTGACTCAAAAAGTTGTCAACGTTTCTTTCTTAACTTTACGTGGATTGTAACAGAAGACATTAATACACAATATTAGTACCCAAATAGCTCTTTCAGCTACCAACGGGTTAAATAAGAATGTCTAATTTTCTAGAACTGTTGTAATATACAAGAAGTGTTAATAAACTTCATTAGTATTATTAACAAATCTATCTACGGGGAGAAAGAGATGAGTCTGTTTGTGGTTTGTACAGCAGCAAGCACAGTCGCAGGCAGGAGTCCACACAAGCTGTGCTTCGTGAGTTTGTACCGTATCCCTATGCTTACTGAATAAACTATATATATGTCTTCATTTACTGATTATTGAAGTGCTGTATAGGTTGGGATATCGACAACAAACTATTATTGTGTGCTATGATTATATTCGAGAAATATGATAGATATTTGCATTCGCTGTGATATGGGTACCGCGCAGTTTTATTCTTCCTTTGAGTAATTCCCTTATCTTGATGCCTACGCTTGAAGTTTTATTTATTAGTTCAGGTTATTTGTAGTTTTTCGATAAACTAGCCATAGCTACAGCCGCCACTGCTTGGTTTAGTAGAGATATAAACTTGCACACAATGCACGTGTCAGTTAAACACAGTAAATCTGGTGACCTCAAGCCCTTCTTTTGATAATATTTAGAGTAGAGTTGTGCACTGGAAAAATTGCGAAGAGCTTGCCACAGAATGGTAAAATGTATAAGACATTAACAAGGGAAATTCATATCAATTTTTGCCCTAGAATCCAGGTCACGATGATATTTTTTAGTTTATCCTCTAATTCAAAGAAAAGTCCGCAAAGATTCTCCTGAAAGATTATTTAACGTTGACTATACGTAGAATCATTGAATATTAGTGAAAAATGTAAAGCAAGTATTGAAATCAATAATGTCATCTTTGTGCATGCATGAAGTTTGAAATATTGAGCACAAAACATTCATTAGTCAACATTACCCTCGTTATGCTTCCTAGGATACCTGGAGTGAAGCTGTAAAGAACGTTACACATATATCTCTGGTTGTACATATCAGCTTTGTAGAATGCTTTAGCGAGCTGTTGTCTTCTGGTCGCCAGTGGGAATAAGGCTAAGAATGGTAAAGTTTCAAATTTTCACTTTTAATTATTATTGTATACAGATTTACGCATATTTCTTAAATTATTTCGAAAAACATATTATCAGAAACCATGAAACTTCTCATGAGAGTCACACCATTTCTAGCTCTTTACATTGGACTTTTTCTAATTATCACGGATAATCGAAGAAAATACAGTTCAACAGCTAGAGTTAGAATACAGATCAAGAGCTGGTACCATGCAGCTATAATAACTGAATTTATGTACCTCTCTTGATCACTAGTGCAAGAGTGCATCAAAGCTCAGAAAATACAAGATATATAATAATATACTACTATTACAATATTATTATTATTAGAGCCTTAATACTGATGAAAAAAGAGTTCTGCTGTTCTATTTGTGCAGTTCTTTCTACTGGTCCTAAAGTTTTCCTGCTTTAAGCCACTCAACTTATGTTATAAATCTTGCACACAGAATACACAGGCGTTATGAAGCATTATCGTTGAAATAGAAAAAATATGCACTCCAGAAATAACTGATTTACGTGCGATTGCTCTCAAGCTTATAACTTTTGGCGATGAAAACATAACACAAATTGAATAAGTAATAATTCTTAGCAGTCTCAGTAATTAGAACTGCTGCTAATGAATTTGTAACCATCTCTAATAATTTTCAAAGAACAATTATTGTGAATTGCTACTCCTAAAGTCTAAACCAATTAAATGTTCAACAGCCGAAGAAATGTTGTAAATGCGGAAGTTTCCGAGACTTTACCAAAAGGATTTAGAAGCATAGAACTCGTGAAGTCTTATTTGACTCCCTCAAATCTGAACATTTCAATGGTTTCAATATTATTATTACTATTTACAGCTCTAAAGGATTATTTGATCGACTGTGAAAAGAACTTTTAATGGGGAACTTGCTTTCTCTTGAGACAATGAAGTTCGAGTTACGAGTTCTTTTTGAAAATTTCTCTGGAAGCGGAAACACACTCCTTTGTGGACGCAGTAGCAAGTCTTGCGTTGTCGTTATGTGGTGTGAGACAGTTTAATGAAGTTAGCCTGTGGCCTACATAAATAGAAGAGTGTAACAAGTTTGCATCGACAAATTATAACTAAAACTCTACTGAAAATCATCAGTGCACAAACCACTCAAATCACTAAAAACAGCATTCACAAAAACTTTGCGCTCAATACGGATAGTGCAGGTAACCATAATTGGTAATATAGTCAATTATAATAGTTTCTGTTGGAGGCTCCACTGTTGCTGTAGTTTCGGAACCTGCAAATAGTAATGCAACAATATTATTTTACTATACTAATACAGTAAAATTTTTGCTGATTAGGATCAGTAGTGCACAAGCCTCTGAAACTGGTATAATCAAAATTCACAAACATTTTTCACTGGTGAAGGGAGGTCTGTACCATCAGAATATTAAAGAAATGAATGCAGTTGGCACACTAAGGTTAGTGTTTAGAAATTGTACTCCCTGGTCGTACTGTGCGTATTAACCGTTTGTAGCTTAGCTGCAAATGCCGCATTTGCAAATGCTTGGTATAATAATGGGAGAATGTTATTTAATATTTGTGGAAAAACAAAGAGCTCATCACAAAAATACTTATTAGATGAGAAATATTTCATAGCCTTAGGTCACAAATGGGTCGATATTTTAGTCACTAAGGGAGTAAGTTTTTATGAATTCGGTGAAACGCAATTTCCCCCGAAAAGTAACTGAAACGTGCGTACTAAATAGATTTTGAAAGTACAGTGTTGACAAGAATTGAAACATGCGATGCAAAAGTACATAATTAAAAGTGCACTCTGAATAGTGTTGTTAATAGTGAACTCGTATATTTAACAACTACAAAAGTAAACAGTAATTGAAAAGTGCAGTTCCTGCAGTAACTGAGATGGTTCTGAACGTAAATTGTGTAATATAAAAACATAGTAATTGAAAGTACTAGACGCAATTCAAATAATAAATGAAAGGTGAGGTGTAAATAACAATTTTTAAAGCATGGTAAAACTTCTAGTTGAAAGAATGGTACTAGACTAGTTCGATTTATTTACAGACTTATTTCGCCACCAGATACTAGCAGACAGCAGTTCCACACACTGCTGAGCTGACTTATTCCTGGTGCTTCCATTGTTCATGGAGTGCAGTTAAGACAACTCTTCAAGCAAGGGGTGGTGCGAGTAACACCATGGCATAGCTACGCAGAGACGGCCCATCGCATGGTATAGCTACACAGAGACAGCCCATTGCATGGTATAGCTACGCAGAGACGGCCCATCTCATGGTATAGCTACGCAGAGACAGCCCATCGTATGGTATAGCAACGCAGAGACAGTCCATCGCATGGTATAGCTACTCAGAGACAACCCATCGCATGGTATAGCTATGTAAACACGGGCCATCGTATGGTATAGCTACGCAGAGACAGCCTATTGCATGGTATAGCTACGCAGAGACGGCCCATCGCATGGTATAGCTACGCAGAGACAGCTCATCGCATGGTATAGCTACGCAGCGACAGCCCATCGCATGGTATAGCTACGCAGAGACGGCCCATTGCATGGTATAGAAGCGCAAAGACAGCCCACAGCATGGTATAGAACAGCAGAGACAGCCCATTGCATGGTACAGCTACGCAGAGAAAGCTCATCGCATGGTATAGCTACGGCAGAGACGGCCCATCGCGTGGTATAGCTACGCAGAGAAAGCTCATCGCATGGTATAGCTACGGCAGAGACGGCCCATCGCGTGGTATAGCTACGCAGAGACAGCTAATCGCATGGTATAGCTACGGCAGAGACGGCCCATCGCACGGTATAGCTACGCAGAGACAGCCCATCGCATGGTATATCTGCGCAGAGACGGCCCATCGCATGGTATAACTGCGCAGAGACAGCCCATCGCATGGTATAGCTGCGCAGAGACGGCCCATCGCGTGGTATAGCTGCGCAGAGACAGTCCATCGCATGGTATAGCTGCGCAGAGATGGCCCATCGCATGGTATAAATCCGCAGAGACAGCCCATCGCATGGTATAGCTGCGCAGAGACGGCCCATCGCGTGGTATAGCTGCGCAGAGACGGCCCATCGCATGGTATAACTGCGCAGAGACAGTCCATCGCATGGTATAGCTGCGCAGAGACGGCCCATCGCATGGTATAGCTGCGCAGAGACGGCCCATCGCATGGTATAGCTGCGCAGAGACAGCCCATCGCATGACCAGGTGGCGACTCTTTGGCGCGTTTTACTCCAAACCATCACCTTCTTGCGTGAGTTTATGAAGTAATGTGAACAATAAAGCCAATTATCAAAATTTTCCGTAATTTTTGTGCAAATGAAAATGTAGATTGATAATTTTTTTAGATATCTTGAATATAGATATCTACGCGCAAAGATGATAAATCGGTAAATTATCTCCGTAAATTGGCCGCAACTATTTTCGAGATTTTATGCATCCAGTATGTAATGATTGGCTTCGTCAATGGGTCTATAGGTGAGAGGTAGCAGAGCATTGAAATTTTGTCATATCAAGCTATAATCGAGTACAATTAATGAAGCATCTTTAGGCCTTGGCATCTACGAATTGCAACGTGGGCAGCCGCACAATGAATCGCCCGTAGTCCTAGATACCTCACTAGTTACAAGTACTTCAAGCTAGAAGCAACGTTAGGCAGCTTCCCGATGGTTTGCAGTAACTTATTGAAGCTAGAAATTGCGTTTTTACTTGAAACTCTAGATTCCAGAACGAACACTTTTACACCAGCAAGCTAATCTAACGTTCGAACTGATAGCTAATAAACCTCATAGCTATTGCAAAGGGCACAGGTTCCGTCCCTCAAATTAAAAAAAAAAAATCCAAAGAAAACGCAGAAAGAAAAGAATTTTTTGCGAGACTAATTCAAATTTATCGCTCGACTTTATACACTGAGCTTCTACTCTAATTTGTTCGCAGTGGGGAAGCCAATACTTTTGTCTGAAGTTGAGACTTCCAGCTGTGTGGGTTTACATCTTATTAACTTTTAAATTTGCATTAGAGTCACCAATAATATGGTTACCTGCCGTTGCCTGTTTCAAGGCCATCATCGAACCAACGAGCTGCGCATGGACCTGGAAAATTTATTTGTGGACGAGTTGAAAAGTTCGATGTTTGTCATGAATGAAAGCCTAATAATCTCCTCTTTTACCAGATTTAGAGTTTATTCACTTTGTTTTAAGTAAATTATTTTTGGGTGTCATTAAACGTGGCTGAACAGCTAGAAGCATGTAGCTGCAAGAGAGTTCCCATTATATTAATTAGCTCTGAAAAAAGTTTGTATCCTGAAAAATATGTTTTTTACCATAAAATTATTATTATACCTTTACCTAATTTTACTTTTTCTACTATTAGTCTGCGAACAAGTTTCAGTTTTAAAATACAACTATTTTCCTGAAAACAGTTGCGAGATAGGTCATTGAAAGCCCATTCTAGTTGGTATTTCTATATAATTGTCCATGTAACTTACCGACTGTGGAACCACAGATTGTCTCGCTGCAAAATCAGACCCGTAATTGACAGGGTCCGCACTGCGCCTCACGACCTTCACTCCTGCGGTCATGGCGGCGATGCACAGAAGTACCACGAATGCCTTGACAGCCATATCGAGTCTATAAAATACATAAATACCACTATTGGTGGTCCGTATTGCAATGAAAAAACTGCAGTAACTAATTATTCCAACGAAATCCTCGGGGTGCTTTACTGATCCTCTTGGCTCTATTCTGGAGGTTCTTACTTTTCTGGGCATTGTGAGCGCACACTAAATAGCGCTTCGATACGGGAAGAGCGCGGCAAATTGTAGTTAGCATACTGCTAAAATGGCCTAATGTTCCTAGCTGTAATTTCCTTGGGTTAGATTAGATTAGATAGGCGGCAGTAGACGAACCAACAGGCCCATTCTCAAAGAGACACCGAGACTTGCGCCCCGGCCTTCTAAGAGCTATTGCCATTATGTTAGTAGGATATAAACGACTGGGGAAAAGAGAAGAAGAAAAAAAGAACAGGAGGGAGAAGAGTCTCAGTAAAATAGACGATCACGAATGCATGAAATTATGATCAATAGCCGCTGATATGCGGAGTTAACGATGTCAGACAGTGAAGTTGGAGCGGAAGAGAGAAGAAAACGGATTTAGGAAGCCCCGGAGGCTTTAGCCGTTAAGAGTGTGCGATTCCTGGAGGAGGAATCCTTAGCTGTGGGGGATGTCTCTCCCAATGTAAGTCAAGACGATTTTTAAACGCGTTGACTGAAATCCGCACTAACAACGTCGGAAGGTAGTCTATTCCAAATGCTAACTATAAAATACGGAAAGAACTTTTGACTTAAGGTCGTTCCTCGAGCTTTGTGCTCGAGTTTTTGACCGTTCTTTCGCAAGCGATCATTCAGGTCTCTTTTAAAGAGTCCCGTTGTAGATACGTCGTTGAAGCCATTCAAATACTTGAATGTTTCTATTAGTTACCCTCTGAGTCGCCTTTGCTCGAGAGAGATCAGACCCAGTTCCTTTAAGCGACATTCATACGGCTAGTTTCGCAGCTGAGGTATCAATTTCGTTGCTCTGCGTTGGACTCTTTCCATGTCATCGATATCTTTGTACAGATGTGGCGACCAGAATTGAACAGCAAATTCTAAGTGTGGCCGCACTAATGCCTTGTGATATTCGTAGTTGTGATTATATTAAGTAGTGAGCAAGATTTGAGTTCGTCCCTGTACTATGTTGTGAGAGTTAGCTACAATGCAGGTAGTATGCTCAGGATACAGTGCAGACCGGTGAGGAAATATCGTCAAGGGTTCTAGGACTTTTCGCCCTCGGTCAATTCGCCGTCAGTTTTTTTTTGCCGTTAGGTCATTTCACCGTTAGGTCATTTCACCGTTAGGTCATTTCACGTTAGGTCATTTCACCGTTAGGTCATTTCACCGTTAGGTCATTTCACCGTTAGGTCATTTCACCGTTAGGTCATTTCACCGTTAGGTCATTTCACCGTTAGGTCATTTCACCGTTAGGTCATTTC
>LQNS02007216.1:8863812-8874915 GCA_001587735.2 Parhyale hawaiensis | reverse complement strand
TTAGGTCATTTCACCGTGAGGGCATTTCACCGTGAGGGCATTTCACCGTTAGGTCATTTCACCGTGAGGGCATTTCACCGTTAGGTCATTTCACCGTAAGGGCATTTCACCGTTAGGTCATTTCACCGTGAGGGCATTTCACCGTTAGGTCATTTCACCGTAAGGGCATTTCACCGTTAGGTCATTTCACCGTGAGGGCATTTCACCATTAGGTCATTTCACCGTGAGGGCATTTCACCGTTAGGTCATTTCACCGTGAGGGCATTTCACCGTTAGGTCATTTCACCGTGGGGGCATTTCATCGTTAGGTCATTTCACCGTGGAGGTATTTCACCATAGGTCATTACACCCTAAGGTCATTTAACCGTTAGGTCATTTTACCGTGAAGGCATTTCGCCGTGACGTAATATAAATGGCGTGATAATATATAAATTACACCTAACCATGCCGTACCTAATATGCTGTTATTATTGTTATGAAAAATTTCCACTTTAACAGCAGAACTTCCTAAGAAATGGAAGGATAATAAAAATAAAAGGTGGAATAAAATTAAAAAACACAATCACCTAAAATGTAATGATGCACACAATCACCGATCTTAGTCATTTACTACACATGAAATAACAGAAAAACTTAAATTAAAATCATTAACAAACTTCCAAATCTGGCCATATATTCGTATACAGAAAAAATGAAATAAAGTTATTAATCACATACTAGAACTTACAACACCATAATTCACGTGAAAATTACACGTCTTGGTCATTTACTAAGATAAACCGAGTGACTAAGAATAACTAAAATGTGCTAAGCTAAAATGAAAAGGAATACGTTCTGATTAAAGTTTTATAATAGACCCAGCTATCGTCAACATTGGGTCGGTCGGCAGAGGCTTCGCATTACCCCGGCCAGTCACTTGAGACCGATCTTCAACTCAATTTACCTTATCCACAGAATTTTCAATGTGTATTGAGCATGAAAGTTAACATAAATATTAAAGTTATCGATAAAAATGAATTAATTCATAGAATAAAAAGGAGAACCACAGCGCATATATATAAACATGTTTACTATGTAGCCTATACCGCAAACGTTTCGGATCATAATACAGTATATCCATTATCAGTACTATAAGAAAGAAGAAGAAAACATACATGTAATTGACGGAATAAAATTAGGGATGAAACCATTCACTACAACCCGCTAAGAGACGTAAATAATAAGAACAAAACAAAGCAACAACAGCCTAAGTAAGAATCTGTCTAAAAGCCATGCAAAGGAAGGAACAGAAGTGGTAACGGCAGCCTAACTAACGACATTCAAGTGGACTGCCGATTGACAAAATCTTAGTCATTTAGTATCTCGGTCATGTCTTAGTAAATGACCCAAATGTGCAAGTTTTATGTGAAATATTATGTTCTAAGTTCCAGTAAGTAATATTTATTTATTAGTAAATAACAAAATTATGAATTTCTTATTCATTTTACAATACTTGGATGTTTTTTATCATTATTTCACGTCTTTAGTAAATGACTAAGATCGGTGATATTGAGCATCATTGCATTTTAGGTTACTGTATTTCTAATTTTATCGCCGTTTCTTTTCATTACTCTCTCTTTTCCAGAGAAGGTTTGGTACACGACTTACTTTATGGGCCAGAAGCTGAAGCTTTTCATAGTAATAAAAATAGCATATTAGGCTAGGCATATTATTAGCATATTAGAAAATTAGCACCTAAGGAAAACCCCTGCTGTCTCCTGTACTTATTACTTTTTAAAGGCTTCTTGAATGAAAATTCAGCATTCTGCCTAAAAAATTGAATATATATATATATATATCTTGTCCGACCCCCGTATTCAAGATACCGTCTTCGACACCTGAATCTTCTCCTATCTTATTCCCATAGAGCGTGACAGGAAAGATATAATTATAGTAATAAATAAATATATAAATAAAAACACGACGTGAATTATTATAAAGTACTGATTTATTGTACATCACGGCGAAATACCCCCACAGCGAAATGACCTAACGGCAAAAAGACCGACGGCGAAAGACCGACGACGATCGTCAAGATATTCTTGTTTATATACTTCTTATAAATATTCAAAACTTATAAGATATAATCCAAGTACAAGTAGCAAGGCATGTTACTTGAAAAGAAAGCTAAATAAGGCTTCATAAAGCAGACAAGAAGGTATGAGGTCTAACATCTCAATGGAAGGTGGGATGCTTCTTGAAGAAGCCCTTATAAATTATTATACATCACTTCCGGGCCTCATTTGAGATTTCGGAAAAGCCGGCATGTCCCGGCCAACCTTCGGGTTGGATGTCCCATTTAGTCCACCAGTAATTATTTGTATGTTTATGAGACTAGCTAATATCTGCAAGCCACTGCAGTTTGAAAGACAAGTTTTACTTCATGATAGCTAGGCCGGAAGCTTCTTAAGACTACTATGCGTTGCTCAAGTTTGTAAGGCTGCCAAGCGAGTGCATTAGGCCTGGCAAAAAACACGCGACCTTCTGCCTTTCTTATCTGAAAAAAGCTGGTGCAAACGTCCGTCTACAGGAACAGAAATGAAACAAGGAATGCGTCCAGCATTTGGATGTTACAGCTAGCATATTCAATACACTATGTGCGAAACGCATATACTGTATAACAGGGGCACTTCAAACATCTTCGTTGCTCAGACGTTATATTTGTGTTTATGTATTTAAGTAGAGCAAGGAAGCGATAAGAGAGTCAGTTAAACACTAATATCACGTACCGTAACTATGGTGTAATGCATGAATAACTTGCCAGAGTTAAGCTCTACTAAATAATTTACTCGACAAATTCACCATGGATGGGCCACTTCACTTACCAGTGTTGCGACGTTGTTGAAAGATCAGCGACAAGTGCGAAATTTATTGCAAGCAAGCAAACTATATACAGCGATACGTACATAGGTCAGTCAACATGAACTTTACCTATTTCGTTGCTATTGTACACTAACGGGTGTCATACACATGCGTGTAATGGTAATCAAGCTGATGCAGGCATACAGGCAGTTACTGATATCATCAGCTGCTATTTGCTTGATATCGTTGCTTTTGTAGAAGTGTCAAGCGTTGATGATGTATTGTTCAATTGTAACTGCCTTCCGGAAGCGGGTAATCAAGCAGTTATGAATATTTCGAGCAGCGACTCATGCGTAATAAAGTGGGGTACTGCGCATTTCCAAACTGCGACATTTGCAGTTGCGTGCTGAACAGTTACTGGAGACGGGCATCTGACATTTCTGTACTCTTATGTCAAGTCCTATCATCCAGTTTGCTAAAGAATTATAAAGACTAACGGGAGTCGTGAATATTCCACGGTTAATTATTGTTTTCACTTTAGTCTGACCTAAAGCAACGGTTTTAATTTAGCCTACTCCGTCTAAATTAATTTCCGTCGTATAAACCTGACAAGCTCCGTCTAACGTGTGGAAGTCCGTCTACTGTAACACACCTCGTATAACCTATGGTATTTACCTACCCATGAAGCTTATAAAATTAATGTTCTATCAGCAAAGAATTCACACTTTTATCTTGATAAAGACGCAGAGAAACGAAGGTAATTCTTGCATTGTTATCACCCGCGAACGAAATATAAGAGGTGATAATATTTTCGTTCAAGACTTCAATAAATATATATATATATATATATATCGATCAGAAGCAGTTAAACAAATTTTGATACCCACGACGCGCGTTTCGCCGTTCTCCAGATTTCAAGAACTAAATTTACCAACTTTGACCAAAATTTCTTTAACTGCAACTAATCGAAATCTATATTTATGCCATCTCAAGAAAATAATATATATATATATATATATATATATATATTTGTCTGTCTACGCAGAAACAGGTAGAAGGAGTTGAGCAATCTTTATAATTTTTTCCAGGGAGGTTAGTGGGTTAACCTATATGTGACCCATGCAGAAAGACAAGGCCTAGCTGGCCATCAAAATGACGGCTTTGAATTCGCCTCTACCGCGGACCGCGGCAGATTATATAATTATATATTATATCTTTCACCACCAGGCGGTCTATTTTTTTCCTATGTTATTATTAAAAGATATTGACGGGGTGCTGTGCGCTAATCTTGTTGGACACAGCATCCATATGAGAAACTAAGATTAGCTAGCCATCAAAAATGACTTCATTGAATTTACGCTCGCTGCGGGTGATGGTCTTACGCCACGACGTGTTCTACTTTTTTCATGTATTTGCACGCCTTTTGTCTAAAGCTCAATTTCCTTTAGTTTACAGTCAATTTAGCACTTCATAATCTTAGATAATTCTATTTTGTCGTCGAGGTATGCGATTTTTTCACACTACTTAGGGGCCATGTATACTGAGCGGCAGCCATAATTTTTCTGTTTTATTTGATACCATAGCTGTAGAACGAAATATAAAAGACTTTGCCAATTTCTTCCGTAACAGTTTCTTGTGTTACCTTAACCACCTGTTCTCGAGATATCATTGTTTTCCTTAGAAATCGCACTTTCTCTTTCAGCAATACTTTCAAGTCGAGATGTCCAAAACTGCCTACTCTGAGCTCCCGTGCCGTATCATAAGCTCAAGGAAATTGAAATGGAAGGAGCGCACCCTCTCTATATTTACCCTACGGGAGCGTTTCGAGTAAGTTTTTCCCCTGAACTGGCTGAGCGGCGTTTCCGATAGGAGAATGGCATTGTCTCACGGAGCTCGTATAGAACGGAGTTCAGAGTTTTACAGCCATTAACAATCGACGAAATTTCGAGCGGATGGAGGTATGTAAATAAAAAAAACTTGTATCTTGTATGCCAACTTCATGATGAAAGTAATAAAGTGAGCACTGATATAAATCTTCGGACATAATTTTTTATACAGAAATATTGCCTGTGTCTTCCTTTATTAATATGTGCGGGCTACAGCCTTCGGCCCAGTGTATGACAGCAGTTAAACCAGTTTAGGGGGTCCAAAACGCCAGCTTCCGTCACGTGACTCAGCCATGTGTGGACAAGCCAATAGAGTGCTAAGGCTCTACCCTCGCATTACAGCCTCTTTGCATTAGCTACGCATTAACACCATTAAAAATGTCATGGGATACAAGCAACGTGAATACAAGTCGGTTGCTATGATACATATAAAATGTACTTCATGTCTTCACTTCAAAGCTGGCTCTTGACGCAATTTTAGTTTCCAAATTTCTGGAGATTTCATCTTAACAAAAATCATGATTTCTATACCCAAAAGGCACTGCTAGAGTTGAAATTCCTTCCCGCTAAAACCAGAGCTTCTTGCACATTGAATATTTCTAGACCTAATGCTAAAGCGTAACATGCAGACGAATGGACGGCCGGGCGGGCGGACGTACGCACGCATGGAGCAACGCTAATTTTCTAGATAGAATAGAATGGATAGCTGGCTATAAAATGACCAACAAGCTCCTTCCCAGAGAGCAGCCTGGACATATGCTCCTGCCCTCTATGAGCTATCGCCATTAGTTCAGGATCATGGAAACTTCTGGGGGAGAAAAGAAGAAGAAGAAATAATGTCAGGAGGTGCTGCAAATACGGGGAGCTTGGAGACCTTAAGTTAGTTGTGGTATGAAATATAGATTGCGGTGGCTTAGAAGCTCTGGCCGTTAGGAGTTTGTTACTCCTGGAGGAGGAGTTCATAACTGGGGACGATGTTTCTCCCAATATTTGTCAAGACGAATTTTAAATGCATTGATGGACTCTGCACCAACAACTTCGGAGGGTAGTCTATTTCAAATGTTCACTATGAATTACGGGAAAAACTGCTGACTGAGAGTAGTTCTTCGATCTTTATAACTTGAGTTTCTGGCCCTTGGTTCCGTCTCTCTCAAAAAGTTCCACTGTTTGCAAGTCGTTGAAGCCAGTCAAATACTTAAACGTTTCAATTCGTTATATCCTCAATCACATTTCGGAATTTTTACAGTTTAAGGGCCTCAAAAAACTGTGTTTTTTTCTTATTTTGTGTACTTTATTTTGATGTGCAGAATCCAAATCTGAAGTCCGTTTTTTCGGACGACCCTAATTTTTAAGTTAGAAGAGAAAAACCTATACCGTTGTTTTCCTATGGGAGAAAATACATAACGATGGCACAGTGCAATCATCTTTGCAATGGACAACCTTTTAAATAGGTTTTTAACTTAGCCTAACCTAACTTTGGTTGGGGTAAAATCATATTTAAAAGGTTGTCCATTGCACTAGCTGTGCCATCTTTGGGTATTTTCTCCCATAGGAAAACAATGGGATAAGTTTCTACCCAATAACTACAAAACTAGCGTCGTCTGAAAAAAAAAAACTGACTTCAGATGTCTTTTTCTGCACGTCAAAATACACTAAATGGGAAGAATAAAAAAAAAACACATTTTTTGATGCGCTTAAACTCTAATATGTAATACCCGCCTTTGTGCCAGGGAGATGAGTCCCACTTCTTGTAGGCGCCATTCGTATGGCTTGCTTCGCTGCTAAGTTATCAACCACAGAGTAAGGAAGACTCAGACTGCAGTTCTTCAGATTTTTTTTTTCAAGAAAATTGTGTCTTAATAATGACGCCACAGTGCTCATTCTGTTTTTTCGTCATATGTTCGTATCCAGAATACAAGTTTCAGCTACATAGCTCCAGCTGCTCGAAATTTCGTCTATGGTAAATGGTTTTAAAACTGAACCTAGAGGCTTTTTAAAATGAAATAATCCTGGGAGTCTTCCACTTTCTGAGATGGTAAGAATACGCAGAGCATATCATTTATTAAACTAGAGCACCTTAAGAGCGCATACCTCCGCCAAGTGAGGCAACGGTAGCAAAAAAATTCAAATTGGCTCTGAAACCATAATTTTCTTTGTATAAACTCCAAAAACTAATCATTTGTGCCGTTTTATATATTAATAACAGCTTGCTCAATTTTCTTAAACGAGTTGACTATCTCCGCACCGACAACGTCGGAAGGGAGTCTATTCCAAATGCTCACAATGAAATACGAAAAGAACTGCTGACTCAACTCCGGTTGTTTGTCGAGAATTCTGCTTGAGTTTTAATTGTTGTTTCGCAGGCGATCATTAACGTCTTTTTCAAAAAGTCCCGTTGTGCTTATGTCGTTGAAGCCATTCAGATACCTAAATGTTTCAACATATTAGTTGCCTCTTGAGTCGTCTTTACTCGACAAATAGTCAAAAGTACAAACGGATGAAACCGATCATTACCAAAACTTTGGTTTTCATATCATTCACCATTTCTTACAATTCTTACAATTTTGTGACAAATCTCTCACAATTTTTAAGGTTGTTACAGACAAAGGCAAAAAAGCATGAACAAATGGACCACTGAAGTGATAGATCATTACATAAATTTGGGCAGTTACTCTTCGCAACAATACCTAAATTTCGTAGGATCCTTTCTTAGCTGTTTGAGATATGTATGTCCCAAGAGAAACAGGCAGACAAACTATCAAATAAAATGCTGAACGGATCTTTACAAAAAGTTGATCATGTCTTTCTCCGAACATAGGTACCTCATAATTTCTATAAATTTTATAAGGGTCCGTTCTAAACTGTTTGAGTAAGCTTGCCGACCAGTAAACAGCCAAGAGACAGATCAGCTGGACTAAAACATATCTTCATTGGAGGAGGTGATTATGTTCCTCATGGAACCCACAGCTCGCTGCATAGCACAACCTCCAAGGCAAAGGTCCCCGAACAGGTATCGTTTGCATGGTGAGGGTACACGAGTAAATCTAACGCTAGCGCCAACACAGCGCTGAGTTTTCTTCACTGCGGCCAATAGTAAACCAATTCAGTAGAAACTTCACCAGCGGCTGCATGTGCACTCTAGGCACAACAAGACTTCCCACAGACTACTAAAGTGGTAAAAATATGTATAAGACTCCTCCATAAAAATACTAATTGGAAATACCATAGGAATGAAGCTTACATGAAGTGGGACTCATCCCTTTCGAACAAAGATGATTCAGGAAGTAACTAGTGGTTGTCGAGGGAGAGTCAGTCGATTCGATTATAAATCGTCCTAATAAATATTACGAGCAATATCCTGTAGAGTTATGGACTTTTCCTCAAGGAGTCACAAATCCATAACGGCCTAAGATTCTAAGCCAACGTAATCCATATCTTTCATGCCCCAACTTAGTTCCCGTTTCCAAGCTCCGAGAACCTGCAGCAATTAGCTTTGCTTTCGCGTTCAACTCTCCGTTTGAGTCTATCACCGCGCCAAGGAGGTTGTTTTCATCCAGTTTGTAAGTTTGTCTGTCTCTAAGATAATTCAAAAAGTTATGGAGGGATTTCTATGAAATTTACAAGAATTGTTGGGCATGTTAAGAGGAAAAGATGATTAACATTTGGAGAAGATCAGTCCATCTGTTTGTTTATCTACTTTTTCTTAGCACTATAATTCAGAAAGGTAAGGCCGGATTTTACTGAAATTTATATGGGTTGTTAGGTAGGCTATATCACGAAAAGTAAATGAGCGAATTTTTGTGATGATTTGTTTGTTTATTCATTTGATTGTCTCAATTTTTAATTTTATGTTTGTTAGCCTAATAAATCATGAAATTATGAACGAATCTTTATGAAATTTACATCGCATAAATTGTTTTAAATATTGACGATGATCGGTTGGTCTCTTTGTATGTTTGACTAATTTTTGTCATAATGTTTGTTGGCAGAATAACTCAAAATGTTATGAAGGGATACCTAGCAAAATTACAGAAATTCTTATTACTGTCATAAGGTACAGATATTTTCTACTTTCTCATAACAACACTGTCATCATCGCCATTCTTAAGCGATGGCCAGTCTCTGTCTCCAGCGTCCCGAGTAGAATATTTGAAAGCATCTACGATATTCTGGCAGTCTCCCCTCTTCATCAATATCTATTACTCGTATTCTTTCTATGTACTGTAAAAAAATATTGTTTAGCACAATACTTCGCTATAGTCGACAAGACCCTGATATCAAAGTTATGAAATTAAACAATGTGTTCGATTCTTGTTTAAAAAAAACATAAATATATATATATATATATACCAGATATTTCAGCAGTCAGTGGTTACGTGCACTGTGGAGATAACTTACTGCTGGCTCAGCCATTGGTCGCAGTCTCTCTCAAACAACAGAAGAACAACATTGTCCCTAAACATAATTTTCACCAGCTTCAGAAATAACAAATTCCCTTCCAAAGTCATTAACCGGTATCGGGACCATCATCCAAAAATTGCAACTACCATCGACTAATGAAATCATAGAGAATTGAATCAGCCCATATTAAGTAGCTGGTCAGAGAGTCCCTTGGTCAGCATATCCTCAAGTGATGTTATGTCATAGCAGCTGCAGAATTGAAGGATTAAATTAAGAATTACTGTACCCTAATATACATAGGCGAGCAGCTTGGGGGGCAGGAACGTTTGGTCTTTTAGCTATAGCATGTTCAAACTGTGATGGTTGTAATATTGGAGAAACGAAGAAGAATTCGAAACAATGATCTGTAAAAATACAAATGATGTGAGGTGAAGCGAAAATAATAATCAATACACGTGTGAATGTTTCTAGAAGAATCATTTTATTATTTCGACACTACATCACTGTTCTAGAAAGCGGTACACAGATAATCATGCGTAGAATATAATGGATGCATGATGCAGCAGATCTTCACGGTAGCTGCATGCTTCCGTTCTCAGCTCTAACACCATGTATCGCTCGCTGGTTCGATACTACGCCAGACACTCGAGCTATTTGCAGCTCTTGGTGTGCTGACTCGGCAATTTGTGTGTGAATGCACGGCGCCGTGGCGAACAGCCTTCCTCAGAGATGAGGGGGGTGGGGGGTCTCGGGTCATTTGTTCCTTCCGTCAAATTGGCGCCATAGTTCTTGGTGACCCGAGGTCGACTGCAACTACTCTTACTCATCTGGGGCCACTGGGCCTATACCCGCAGCACAAACCAGTGCATGTGGGTTTCCCGGGTGAGGGTGTGGTCTACGTTGACTTTACCTTTATAATGTTTAAATAAATCTTCTCCTCCATAAAAAAGAGTAAATCTACTTTGTCGGCGGTAGGAGCTACTCTGAGAAAAAACGACCGTGCGCTCCGATGTTGAATTGGCCGCACTCATCGCTATTAACCCGATGTAAATGGATCATGAAGCTGCAGTTGCAGTGGGTGCAGAGTATCTTCCTCATAAGACTCGTAGACTCGTCACCATAAGGATAAATACTCAGGATGTGCCAGCGCATGTTCCTTGTCGAGGTGAGCGGCCCTAGTGAATACGATACGAAAGTAGACACTAGCCGATGTCGATGCCCACCCACTATGCACTTTAATTTTCGCGTCGTCACAGTTAAATAAAACAAACTCAGTTATCCTGTCCTGCCTGACAGTTGATTTTTGTTTTCGAGATCAACCAGGTTTACTTCAAAGTTCAGCTTACACTTATGAAAACGTTTATCATATCAGGAATTTGTTGCACTGCATGATTCCTATGATTTTACCCGCGTCAAGAACTTAACACGTCTCATATTTTTGGTTTAAGATTAAGAGTCTAACCTACGAAGGCCTGAGGTCCCAACTTCAAATAGTCGCTAGCATGAGGTTACGGCTGTTATATTTTAGTCCCGTTGAGTCCTCCCGTTATACTCTTTGCTTCCTGGTTCCGTGTAGTCAGTACTGTTGTGATTTCTAGCAGTATGCAAAACTTACATTGAAACGAAATATATCTATTATAGGTTTTAGAATCACGTAATAGTTTATGTTGCGGCGATGACTTTTATTCAATTCGTTCAGCCGTGCAGTATATTGTCAAGACAATTCCAGAGCTGTTTTCTTATCGTCAAGACTCAATTTTTCTTACGATATAGCAATTTTTAAAGGTGGCGATTCTTGTTTAGCAGAAAATTATAGACCCATTTCCACCCTTTCTGTCTTTAATAAAATACTTGAAAACATTATTTTAGTGCGTCTGAATTCATATTTCAGATCATGTAGTATCTTATCGCCGTCCCAGTACGGTTTTAAAAAAGGATCAACCACCTGTTGCGCAATTTTATCTCTTGTGTCGGA
>LQNS02007216.1:8778689-8791498 GCA_001587735.2 Parhyale hawaiensis | reverse complement strand
CTGTAGTTTCCGAAGTTTATTACACAAACAAGCAGGCGGGTGGGCACCGGTAATATGGTACAATGGCTAGGGCATAAGGCGTGGCAGCCGCGAGGATAAAAAGAATAATGAACTCTTCGCGCCTATCGCGATCCACGTACATATCGGTCTTGACCGGTGCGGTCACCGCAAAGGTGCAAAGGTTATACATTTACAACAGTATTTGCAAGAGGGTCCAGCTCCACTAAAGGTTGCTTGGCCCATGCCGAGGTCCCAGCTCCCTGATTATCTGCAGTTTCCGGGGCTGAAACATGGGCATTTCCGTTCCCTGAAGCCACAGCGCTCCTAGAAGGTCCTCTCGTGTATATTTGGGTGGATTTCAGAAGAATATGGTTTCCTTCGACGTATTCAACGTGTGATGCGGCTTCCACATTAATTGGATGCCCCTCTAGGACGGTGAGTTTGCAGATGGCACACTGGAATTTATTCTGTACTTGCACTGCAGTATATATGTCTTAATCCTGTTTGCCTACTTGTTTTGGGGTTTCCTTTCAAACTTTAATAATTTCCACGTTGGCTTTGATGATAAAGATGGCACGAAGACTTTTTTACATAGAGGTCAGATGGGCTTTGGTTGCTCCTGCCCCTCCCCTTGCGTAACGGGCAAAAGGCTGCTGGGTAACAATGCTCCACATCGTCTGTCCGCTTGCATTCTCTTCGCGAGGCTGGTCGCCCACAAGTGCTTGACTCGCCTCTTCTTCGAAGCGTCTCGCGGCACTCGATCCACTCGGAGCAGACTCCGATGGGTGTCCTGCTGAGGACAGTTTTTGTGTACTCAGTACAGTGTTCAGAACAGATGATGCCAGGTTGCCACGGGAAGTTGGAGGAGGAAATGGTAATGGAATCCATGCGTATATAAAAAAATGATACAACCATGCGCTCCGCAGGCACCTCAGTACCCAACAAGAAGATCCTTTATTGCAGGGCAAACATTGCCCAGGCAGGATTACTTTAACGCACGTGGATATAGGGATAGAGTCTCCACAGACCTCAACTGTTTGATGCTCTTGACTAACAGGGGAGCAGATACCGCCAAACTGAGCAGTGTTCAAACAACCCCCTCTGTATGCGCCTGTGTCTCAACTATCTATTGCCACACACCGCGAAAATTCCCGAAGAGTGACACAGAAGAAATCCCGGGGACAGGACGGGCACCACGAGCGCCCTGAAGCGGGCGCACGGTCCCAGAAGCGCGCAAACTCTGGAGGAATAATGTCGATGTAATACGAGGCTCAAGAGACGGACATTCGTACAAACACCTACCCCGCGGCTAAAACACTCCGCAAAACACCCGTGGAGCGGTACTAAACCCTTACCCATGTCTCATGTGGTCCAGAAGTCGAAAATGGCCAATTATTTCTTCTCATACTCGACCCCTAAAAGGCTTCTAGTCTGATTGGTGATCAGGCCGAAGAGGCGCAAGGCCAGCGGGAGCGACAGCACCTCGACAAGGCTACACAGCCTCTATTCCAGATAGGGTACCAACCTTCAGGACCGTGGTCGCCCCAAACGACTAACGGAGACCACTTGATGATACGACAACCTAAACTTAGTAGTCTTAACTTGTAAATTACGGCCCATCCTATGCGCTCTGAGCAGCTATGCTTGGGCCTGACGGCGAGTTTGACTGATCTAATGAAGTGCCAAGGAGACGGTACACGGTACAAACAGAACAGTACGAGTCCAGATAGAACAGGACCCCCCACTGTTTACGCACAGACACTGAAGCTACGTTCATACTTTACAGTAAGAGCTCCCAACCGGGATGTGCTTGCACCCTCCTTGCGGAACGAGATAGATGAGTTTTTAAGCGGGAGGGAGGGAGGGAGGGCGAAGTCGCAGATTGCTTCCAGGCAATTCGCACAATAACTCAATTTTTGTTGTAGAAATTTAGAACGATGTCCATTTTCAGTCATTTGGGTTTTTAATTTTGCAAGGGGCGCGTGAACATACTAAACGCTTGCTAAGAGCGCCAGGCATGGAAAAGTTGGGAACCACTGCAGTTTACAGGAACAGAGTGCAAACACGTGGAAGAAATTCAGCCACTTACACGGGTCAATACTTTCACTCAGTCAGCTCGAGTCACACAAAGGAATAGAACTTTCAGGTCGCACGCTTAGCTTCCTGCTGCAACAGCTCCATCCACGCAAGACAACAGCGTAAAATTACCTGCGTACTGAACAGCAGATACTCCTAATGACGTTTTAATTCATGCGTCTCACAGCTGCAAGTCATTTTCACTCTACCATTAACTGGTGAGAAACTGAAGGCATGAAGCAAAGTGCAGCAGCACACAGACGGTTCCGGCGATGACTGAGGTGTTCACTGGCAATATTCAAACAAAAGGTAGCAGTATCAACAGCATAGACGTAACTGCACAGTGCACTCACCGTCAGATGAGTAGCCAGTTAGGCCGCCAAAGATCACAAGCACGTAGTTGACATCGAGTTCTCTCATGATCTCGTACGCTTTATCTTCTGTGCTGGCCATTGCCTGCCCCACACGAGAGATGTGCGTGTTGTTCCAGGTGTTGTTGTCCACCAGTATGGTACGGTTAGCCATGGCCGTGATCTGGTAGCCATAATCCCACCACGACATCACCTTCNACTATGAATAAGCTATGATTCAAAATGCAGATACTACTTCTATGCGCTCTTCAGCAAAACGCATACTGCCAACTGAGCTTGGGTTCATATTTTCACACTTCTCTTTACTGCTCGGTATTGTTTTCGAGGATGTGAAATAAATAAATTTTTAACTGGAGTTCCTCGACAATTTATGTTCTCCATACGTGGTGCAAAATGTTCGGACATATTATTTTGTCACTTAAACACAAGTGTAACCAAGAAACCACGATAAAATGTTTACCGTCAACTCAGTTTTCGTCACAAATGTCACTACTGCAGTGAAGTTTCATATATCTCGTTAAATTTGCTGTGAATTAGAACTCAGAGAAGTTTAAAGCTTGTCAAATGTCTATAAAGAAGCAAGATAATTTCATGTAATGCCTAATTTATTCGTATTGCGTAAGAGGAACAAAATACTTCATGGTGAGTCTGCTTTTTTCGCAGCCTAAATCGCGCGAAAATATCCGGCAAGTTGGATTGCCGCAAAAAACGCTCGAAGCTACGCTTTGACGACGAAAATTCGCAGGGATCGGTGAAATCGCCATAGTATGGACAGATTTTGGCGGTTGTCTAGACGGGGCCTAAGGCCCTGTCCACACTACCGCAGAAATCTGTTCACACTATGGCAATTCACCGATCGCTGCGAATTTTCGTCCTCAAATTGCAGCTTTGAGCGTATTCCCGAGCGGCCAAATTACTTGCTGCATATGTCCACGCGATTTAGGCTGCGGCCAGAACAGGTTTAGCTTGTAAGACTTTGTTTCTCTCACGCAAAATAAATAAATTAGGCGTTCCATGAGGTTTTCTTGCTTCTTTAGACATATTAAAAACCTTAAGCTTCTCTGAGTTCTAATTCACTTCAAATTTAAAGAGATATATGAAACTTCACTGCAGTAGTGGCACTTGTGACGAAAACGGAGTTGACAGTAAACATTTTATCGTCGTTTTGTGGTTACACACTTGTGTTTAAGAGACAAAATAATACGTCCGAACATTTTGCACTACGTACGGGGAACAAAAATTGTCGAGGAACTCCAGTAAAATATTTATTTGCTTGACAACCTCGAATACAATACAGAGTAATAAAAAAAGTGTGAAAATGTCAACCCAAGCTCAGTTGACAGTATGCGTATTGCAGATGAACGCATAGAAGTAGTACCTGCATTTGGAACCATTGCTTATTCATAATTTTGTCGATACTAGAAGTAAGTTCTTAATTGTGACGAAAACTGCATTTTCTTTGGACCAAGGAGCGTGAGTAGCAAAGTTTTGCTGAACATCTGCGCTCAATAGTCAAGTGTCGCTACAATTAACTGTGCGACAGTGTGGACACTGCTACGAAATTTTCGCTGCGTTTTGCGAAATCGCTGAAGCGTTTTTCGCACTTATGAGTTGTAGTGAGGACGGGGCTTTACCGAGAGCAGGCAGTCACCCCGTAGCAGCGCTGCCACGATTTCGGGTGATGACTCAGAGCAGGCACGGTGCTTGCCGAACTTCACTGCATGTAATTGCGATGCACTGTATGCTGTAGTGATAAATCATAATAGGTCTGTTTACAATTAATGGGTTCTTTCTTACAGTGACTTCCCTCGGTGCTCCTGTCGTCCCCACGGGAAATGCCAGCGTCTCTCATTTGTCGCCCAGATCAAACAACTAAAGATCTTGATCGAGTTCTTCGGTGTTTGCAAGAGGGTCCAGCTCCACTAAAGGTTGCTTGGCCCCTGCTCCCTGATTATCTGCAGTTTCCGGGGCTGGAACATGGGCGTTCCCGTTCCCTGAAGCCACAGCGCTCCTAGAAGGTCCTCTCGTGTAAATTTGGGTGGACTTCAGAAGAATATGGTTCCCTTCGACGTATTCAACGTGTCATGCGGCTTCCACATTAATTGGGTGCCCCTCTAGGGCGGTGAGTTTGCAGATGGCACACTGGAATTTATTCTGTACTTGCACTACAGCATGTCTTAATCCTGTTTGCCTATTGTTTTGGGGTTTCCTTTCAAACTTGAATAATTTCCACGTTGGCTTTGATGATAATGATGGCACGAAGACTTTTTTACATCGAGGTCAGATGGGCTTTGGTTGCTCCTGCCCCTCCCCTTGCGTAACGGGCAAAAGGCTGCTGGGTAACAATGCTCCACATCGTTTGCCCACTTACATTCTCTTCGCGAGACTGGTCGCCCACAAGTGCTTGACTCGCCTCTTCTTCGAAGGGTCTCGCGGTACTCGATCCGCTCGGAGCAGACCCCGATGGGTGTCCTGCTGAGGACAGTTTTTGTTTAATCAGTACAGTGTTCAGAATAGAAGATGCCAGGTTGCCACGGGAAGTTTGGAGGAACTGGTAATGGAATCCATGCGTGTATAAAAAAAAATGATACAACCATGCGCTCCGCAGGCACCTCAGTACCAAACAAGGCACTTCATTAGATCAGTCAAACTCATAGGATGGGCCGTAATTTGCAAATTAAGACTACTAAGTTTAGGTTGTCGTATCATCAAGTGGTCTCCGTTAATCGTTTGGGGCGACCACGGATCTGAAGGTTGGTACCCTATCTGGAATAGAGGCTGTGTAGCCTTGTCGAGGTGCTGTCGCTCCCGCTGGCCTTGCGCCTCTTCGGCCTGGTCACCAATCAGACTAGAAGCCTTTTAGGGGTCGAGTATGAGAAGAAATAATTGGCCATTTTCGACTTCTGGACCACATGGGACATGGGTGTGGGTTTAGTACCGCTCCACCGGCGTTTTGCGGAGTGTTTTGGCCACGGGGTAGGTGTTAGTACGAATGTCCGTTTCTTGAGCCTCGTATTACATCGACATTATTCCTCCAGAGTTTGCGCGCTTCTGGGACCGTGCGCCCGCTTCAGGGCGCTCCTGGTGCCCGTCCTGTCCCCGGGATTTCTTCTGTGTCACTCTTCGGGAATTTTCGCGGTGTGTGGCAATAGATAGTTGAGACACAGTCGCATACACAGGGGGTTGTTTGAAAACTGCTCAATTTTGCGGTATCTGCTCCCCTGTTAGTCAAGAGCATCAAACAGTTGAGGTCTGTGGAGACTCTATCCCTATATCCACGTGCGTTAGAGTGATCCTGCCTGGGCCATGTTTGCCCTGCAATAAAGGATCTTGGTACACGGTACAAACAGCACAGTACGAGTCCAGATAGAACAGGAACCCCCACTCTTTACGCACAGACACTGAAGCTACGTTCATACTTTACACTTAAAGTAAGAGCTCCCAACCGGGGTGTGCTTGCACCCCCCTTGCGGAACGAGATAGATGAGTTTTTAAGCGGGAGGGAGGGAGGGCGAAGTCGCAGATTGTTTTCAGGCAATTCGCACAATAACTCAATTTTTGTTGTAGAAATTTAGCACGATGTCCATTTTCAGTCATTTGGGTTTTTAATTTTGCAAGGAGCGCGTGAACATATTAAACATTTGCTAAGAGCGCCAGGCATGGAAAAGTTGGGAACCACTGCAGTTTACAGGAACAGAGTGCAAACATGCGGAAGAAATTCAGTCACTTACACAGGTCAATACTTCCACTCAGTCAGCTCGAGTCACACAAAGGAATAGAACTTTCAGGTCGCAAGCTGAGCTCCCTGCTGCAACAGCTCCATCCACGCAAGACAACAGCGTAAAATTACCTGCGTACTGAACAGCAGATACTCCTAATGACGTTCCAACTCATGCGTCTCACAGCTGCAAGTCATTTTCACTCTACCCCTAACTAGTGAGAAACTGAAGGCATGAAGCAAAGTGCAGCAGCACACAGACGGTTCAGGCGATGACTGAGATGTTCACTGGCAATATTCAAACAAAAAGTAGCAGTATCAACAGCACAGACGTAACTGCACAGTGCACTCACCGTCAGATGAGTAGCCAGTTAGGCCGCCAAAGATCACAAGCACGTAGTTGACATCGAGTTCTCTCATGATCTCGTAGGCTTTATCTTCTGTGCTGGCCATTGCCTGCCCCACACGAGAGATGTGCGTGTTGTTCCAGGTGTTGTTGTCCACCAGTATGGTACGGTTAGCCATGGCCGTGATCTGGTAGCCATAATCCCACCACGACATCACCTTCGCATCCTGGTGACACATTAGGCAGTAAAGACATGAGGTCCTCCACAGATGCAAAGTATTTGTAAACTTATCCTCCACTAGAAGCTACAAGATGTCCCAAGAGAAGAAAACAAGGGACGTGCAGTAAAGCAAGGATTAGGTACCAAGGAACTTACAGCCAGTATGCTTTAGTGTTCATAGCTTAACTTGATAGTCTCTTAAAGGAAAATGTGTTTTTTATACGTTTCTTTAGATAGCTGTTCGCAACGAGTCAACTACCTACTAATTGCGTCTAGCGCGACTACATGAACGGAGAGGGTGGAAAGTAGTTGGAGATATTTAATTACATTAATACTAATTGCCTACAGGAGTCGAAAAATCTTGAGGACCAGGAGTCGTATTCATTATTATTATTATTATAATGAGGATTTTCTCGCCGTATTAGATACAAAGACTATATAATAGTTATCCAACTTTATATAATACAGTTAAGAAGTTGAGTCAAACTCAGATGAGCTCTTTTAGTACAATCTCGGCCAAGTGCACCATGTCTGGCAGGAAATAAGGGCGAGTATTTCTAACCCTACACTGCTCGGACGAACGTAATCGCTCAGCCATGCGGCGAAGGGAAAGAGACGAAAAACGAAAAGAGAAGAAGACAGAAGAAAGCAAACATTCCGTGGCCCCCACACGGGAGCAGATAGTCCCAGGGGATGGATCGCTTACCACCATTCGGCGGCCCACCTTGCGGAACAGAAAGGGAAATATAGAGAACCTACCTAACTCTACAAAACTATCTTGGCAGGAACTGCGGCCAGATGCTACATCCCCTGCGGAGAAGGCACTCGGGACCCTTGGGCGCGTGATGCCCAAACATATTGTGGAAGGGAAAGGGTCTGCCAGAATATGCCCCTGAGGGCTCGGAGTCATTATTATTATATTGGTATTGTCCCGCTATTTCCGAAACTGAGACGATCAAAAGCGATCTAAGATGATTTACTCGGCTTACAGCCGGAACCACAACGTTGTGCTCAGGTGGCAAGAGATGAAGGACGAAAAGAGAAGACAGAAGAAAGAAGCGCCCGTGCGGACGGTCCCTTCTGTGGCCCTCCACATGGGCAAGGTAAGAGCCCCGCAGAAAAAGTCGGTCACCTCGATCGGCGGACCACCTCGCGGGACAGAAAGGAAATATAGATAACTTACCCAACTCTACAAAACTAACCTCAGCAGGAACTGCAGCCAGATGCTACATCCCTTGTGGAGAAGGCACTCGGGACCCTTGGGTACGTGATGCCTAAACATATTGAGGCAGGAAAATTTTAGTCATTAAGAAGCATATTTACTTCCATAAGAATAGAATGACCGAAATGTTTGAACTTTTACCGTAGTGTTACTGTTAGTTGGTATCCACCCAAGGAGTGATCCATACAGTGAAGACTCGGTCGGTCTACATACCTAGCTCGGTAGGAATATTTCATCTCGTCATCCCTATCAGCAGATCGTCTGAGTGCGCTACTACCGGCATGGAAATCCGCATCTCGAAGAAAAAAAAAAAAAAGGAAAGGGAGGAGAGAAGAAACAAACACCCCGCGCGGAGAGTACTTTCCGCGGCCCTCCAGTGGCAGCAGGTAGCAGTCCCATGGGTTGGATCGCTTACAATCATTCGGTGACCCACCTCGCAAAACAGAAGGGACAGTATAGAGAACCTACCTAATCAACCACCCATCTGAGCATGAACCGCGGCCATCTGCAACATACTCTGCGGAGAATGCACTCAGGACAGCCCTTGGGTGAGACACAAACGGTACTTATACATAGTGTATATTCTAACAGGGATGGGGTCCGCCAAAATAAATCCCTGAGGACACAAAGTATCATTATATGCTGACCTTTAAAACAAGTCCAACAGATTAAACACTTGAGACTTGAAGGCAAATTAAAAGTACGCTTATGGCTCGTAGATCAGAACCCAGATTTATTAGGGCAGTCACAAGACACAAACTTGCAAAGTCTGACCTGTATCGTATCTTACAGTTACCACTACTAAGATAATTGACGATGATCAAGCACCTTTTAGGCGTGAAAATCTCACTAGTATGGAACGAATTCTCTCATCGATTAGGGGCATAGAAACATGCACATGAAGTGGTCACCGTCACAATTATAAGTATGGGGTCATAAATCAACTTTCTCTCGGAATACAAGGATGTTGCAAGTTATAAGACAGGTGTCCTCAACTATTGTAACGTTAGGAAATCTCGGACCAGAAATGAGGAGGGTAAAACATTAGCGGTTCTATTATAGTGTGCCATGTTCGCGCCTTGATCATATATACATAAGCAATCTAACATAACCAACGTGATTTGAGCGATTCAAACTCAACTTCCACTTTGGTATGTGATCTACACCATGTCGAAACCTTAAATTATTGTAGCTCCTACGCTTAGGCTACGTCACACAAATCGTGCACTGCATTTCAAAGTACAACTAGACTTGCAGATCCCGTTGGCTTTGCAGATGGCGTAAGTACGCAACAAGATACAAGCAGCGTGGCCACATCACCAGCACTCTCCTGTACTGCTCACCTCAGGCGTGTTGTGGCGTAGCCAGTAGTAAGCTTCCCTGAAGTCATCGAAGATAATGCGG
The DNA here is from genome assembly GCA_001587735.2 of Parhyale hawaiensis. Taxonomy (NCBI): domain Eukaryota; kingdom Metazoa; phylum Arthropoda; class Malacostraca; order Amphipoda; family Hyalidae; genus Parhyale; species Parhyale hawaiensis. Next base: position 8,782,141 of record LQNS02007216.1, on the reverse strand, counting down.
GAGCCGTCGTGCGCTCGCGCCGACAGCACAATGGAGGGGGAGCTGTAGGCCTCACTGGTCACCCAAGTGCAGTGGAATGTGTACGAGATGAGGAACACCGACATCATCACCACGAAGGCGGTGGCAATCTGAGGCGGACACGGTCCGTGACATCACATGTGGTGAGGCATTACAAACTTTGAACAGAAGTATGCAGAGCAGAGAATATTTTAGCGGTGATACTGCGCTAATATTACTTCATGTTCAAGCCTATCCATGAGAATGGGGGTCACACAGAGGAATGAACAAGAAACTTATACTTAGCATGTCAAGCAATTGGGGAGAATGGAAAACAGCAAGATAGCGAAAGTTTAAGGCATAAGGCACACAGTTACACCTTTTCGCCATCATACACAAGGACTAGCGATGAAAACTCTAATTCAGCTTAGTATATATGAACATTTTTACAAACAGTGAAGTTTTGTTTTGTTCTCAGCAGTTCAAGTTAACCTTCACAGTTGAAGGAATTTATACAAGCAAAACATTAGAAACGTCGAAGAAAAAAAGTTTTTATCAAGAAATGACTTTGCTGTCTCCAATTGTATTCAATACAACAAAGATTCGAGCGCTTTACAATCATATATGTTTGGAAAATTCAGGAACATATCACTGCGAACGTCAATGAACGGATTGTACCCACATACTCATGAATAAAAATTCCATCATAAGAAAATAGAAAAATGAAAATCTTCAACCCATAAATAAAAAATTTCCTTCATTTCAAAGTGAGGGGAGCATAGATGTGGTCGGAGGGAAGCCTAAAAAGCGAATGAACCGAGCTGCGTGGAGCGGCCGGTTGTCAGCTCCTGTACAATCGGCAGATGTGGAGCTAATCGTGGATTGTGTGAAGCGGTATAGCTGAGGTCATAATGATGAGGCTGATTCTTGTTCTGTGGATGTAGAGGGACTCTAATGTTGTGAGTTTGATTGGATTAGAAGAGTCAATGATTGAGAAGTCATTCTTGCTGATAGGATGGTTGTTTTGCTCAGCATGTAGGTGGGGAGCTGAATGTAAAGGTTTTGCAAGTGGTAAATCGGTTCGGCTGGATACACCTAAATGTTGGTTAATGCAGGCTTTGAAATGTTGTCCAGTGCTACCAAGGTATGAGGCATTGCATCCTCTGCATTTGAAACGGTAGATAACACTTGGCAGGAGTGATGGAAGTGATGTGGGAGGTCTGTCTTTAAATTTAAAGTAGAACCCAATGGTAAATGTGCTTTTGTATGAACAATGAAGTTTATATGTGGACTAGGCTTCAGAGAGGAACGTTTTCAATGCATTAACTGTAAGAACAGAGCCTTTGTTGTAGTACGGAAGCGAGAGAAAGAAGTCTAATTTACGAACGAAGGGTTTGCTAATGCCGGGATCGAAGTTTGTCTAGGAACAATTTGCAGTAGTGGTCCAGAAGATGGTGTGGATAAGAGTTATTTTTGAAAAAAAGTTAGGAGAAAGTCAACTTCGTTTGAGAAGGTAAGGTGGAAGGAGGACAAATGGTATGCCCGAGATAGTAAAGTTTTTATTGCATTGATTTTAAATTGATCGTAGCAGTGACTGAGGCCTGAGAATGTGGGTTTTCTATACACCCTAGAGGTAAGTGTAGAGTCTTGGTTTGTTATTAAAACATGTAGAGAAGCTAAAGAATTATCTGACTGGGTTTCGGCAGGGAACGTCATATTTGGTTGTTTATTATTTAAATATTGCAGTAATAAATAGAATCTGTTTGATTCTTAAATATGAGAAAGGTGTCATCTACATAACGATTGTAGCGGATCGGTTTGAAGTAATTTCGGCATCATTGAGCCAAAGAGTTTCATGATGGCATAGGAAGATATTTGCTAACGACGGACAGAGCGGGGACCCCACGAAGACTCCCTCTATTTGCTTGTACAGTCTATTGTTAAACATTAAGAAGGAATCTTTAATGGCGAGACTAAGGAGAGTTCTATAGGTAGGTTTGTCCATGTTATGGAATAGGTCCGTGTAGTCAAACTTTTATTTATAAATAATAACCTTGAAGAAAAGCTGTTTATTCTAGGTAAGTCTTCAATACCAAAAATATACACAAACATTAGGCCATAAGTAATACCATATGTTCAAGGTATTTACAATGAAATTCTGCATTATCTGTACCATATAGGATGTGAAACTATTTAGCTTATAAAGTATAAATATCTAGTATTAGTTAAGATTTACTTGATCCAAGTTAATACCCACCCTCACAGGTAAACACATAGATTAAGACAAAAGAATTTTTTCATTGCAATATCTTGCACCATATTTACAACCCAAAACACAACATTTTGAACTACATAAAAACTATTACACAGACTTTGTGAAGTGGTTCTCCGGATTCGGGCTTTCAAATGCCGAATCCCCCAAAATCCTCCAACTCCGAACCTTGCTCCTAATATCAAAAAATAACAAAGCATCAAGATATTATACATTTTCAACATGTATTCAGTTTATTAAATGGAAGAAATAGGCAGACAAAAATTACTACCATTATCACCTCACATAAAACACGAACACTGCCTTGCAACTACACAGATAATACTGTAGTGGGCAAAATAGGAGAATGATTTTCATTATTTGAAAATAAAATTTAACCATGTAGAGTAGGTTAATGGTGGAACCTTAGGGAAAGTATTCAACATATTTCTACAAAATATCTGGAAAAACATAACTATTATTTAATACATTAGAGCAATGTAACAAACAATAAGAAAAATGAAATAAAAGCAATCTAACAAACAGTAACAAAAATTGAACAGTGCAAAATAAGAGAACGATCGTCTCTAAAACATTCTCGCATTTACCCCGGTCATCTGGCAACATACAATTTCGTGTACATGACTTCTAGAACTGTCACTCTTACGATTACACCATTCTAGAAACATGGCACCTCACGTGAAAGTTACTCCTGAGATGGGGGAAGAAATTGTTAAGCTCAGGTCCTCAGGAATGACTATTTCGGCCATATCAAGAGAGGTAAACCGATCCAAGAGCGTTGTTTCTCGTGCTTTGAAGCTCTACGATGATAAGAAACAACTGGAAGCACCGGTATCTGCAGGCCGCCCTCGAAAAAACCACCTTACGAGTTGATACGATTATGAAACGCTGTACCCAGAAGGATCCTTTCGAAACTGCAGCGGGAATTTCCAGAAAGCTGAAAATCAATAACAACATAGAAGTGTCTCGCTATATAGTTTCTCATCGCCTCAATGCATGTGGGTTAAAGGCACGTCGTCCTGCCACTAAACCACTTATCAGCAAGAAGAATAAGAAAGCAAGACTTGAATATGGGGAAAGGCACATCGTTTGGAGAGATGAAGATTGGGAAAGAGTGCATTTCAGCGACGAAAGTAAATTTAATTTGGTTGGATCTGATGGCAGACGGTATGTTAAACGTACA
>LQNS02007216.1:8725013-8735683 GCA_001587735.2 Parhyale hawaiensis | reverse complement strand
GAAACGTTGCGATGAATTTTAATACAGTGTTTTATGCGGTGACCAAGTTTTATTCCCGGATTGTATTGAAAAAGTTGACAGGTGAATGTCTGACGAGTTTTAGGAAGGTGGAAAAAATTTTTAAATTGAATTACAAAATAAATGCTGATATACAATTTCTAGTTTTCAAATTATTAGTTACACAAGTTGTTTCCAGTAGACTGTACTCAGCGGTATTAAACACAAACATAAATATCAGCCACCATAAGAGAGAGTATCAGAGTCCTAGAAAGTCCGTAGAGTCTGGTGAAGGGACAATAAATTGAGAGCTACAAATCTGAAAAAAATGAGGTAAACGGTAAATATCGAAATAACCACTTCACAGTATTGTAATAAAAAAAAAATAAAGCCAGTACTATCGCAATCACCATCAACTTGAGGTCAAACGTAGCACTACAATGATCGACACCAGCGCCTTCACCGTCTGTAAATTTAGTATAGCAAGGCCGCTCCCGTGCTGCCCCTGCAACGCCCTTCGCTAATCTAAGCATTGGATTAAAACTGTTTGTCTCATAAGGGCAAAAGGGGGACGGAAAGACAAAAGGAAAGAAAGAAAGGCAAAAGAAAGAAAGGCAAAAGAAAGAAAGGCAAAAGAAAGAAGGAAAGAAAGAAAGGAAAAAGAAGGAAAGAAAGAAAGGCAAAAGAAGGAAAGAAAGAAAGGCAAAAGAAAGAAGAGTAAAAGGAAACACGACAAAGAAGGAACAATAGAAAGAGATAGACAGGAAGGAACACTTTACGAAGGACACCAATAAGTCGACAGGAACAAGGAACCCTAGCACGAGTGCGTTCCCACACCGGATCTATGCGCACGGGAACAGCAGGACAAGAAAGAAGAGGAAACATGTGAAATTACATCAACAGAAAAAATAAAAAGGGAAAGATATACCAATCGCGAAGGAGTATTATTGTCCGACTGCGAAGCTAGGACAACCCACAAAGCTGACCTGGGACGCGGTTCCCATACCCTGACATGGCGAACTTGACTAACTTTGCCCCATGGCCCAACCAATACCTAGCCTCTGAAGGGAAATATTTCCCATGATTACCCCGTTACAGGATAAAACGTTATTCCCTGCATAGAACACTATATTCTTGGACAGACACACCTTCCTAAGCCATAAGTTTAGATAATGAACACTGATAAATAATTACTTTACACAGTATAAAAACGAATGTAACCACAGGAGCGTTTTGCAACACACCTGCTCGCTCAACTCCCCAAACACAAATGACGTACGGTATGTCTTCCGGTTCCGCATCGAACTTACATGCTAACTTAACTCTTCCTACTAATCATACACCAGCCATTTTCGTTAAATGTACGGAGCTAAAAACACATCACAAAACAGCGTACTAAGTGTTAGAACTGCACGTGTCACTCAGTGGTAACTGCCTCGGAAAAGTAGGAAAGAAACAGCCAGAAAGAACAGAAAGATTAAATATGACTTGAAAGACAGGCTACATCTACATGCGGACTTTTCAGCCTGTTACAAGATACCCTAGCCACAAAGCACGACTCAAGCCTAATCACTAAAGTCTACAGGAAGCCGACATTCTCTGGCCTTAGAACCAACTCCTTCAGCCATTGCTATGACCAATTCAAAATAAATGCTATAAAAACTCTACTATATAGGGCATATCATTTATCCTCCTCGTATCTAGCATTCTCCAATGAAATAGACTTTCTCCGAACCTTCTTCAAGAATGACGGCTATCCACACAACCTCCTTGGTCCGTTAAGTTTAATATTTTTACATTAGGTGTATTTATAAGGTATAAAAGGCTGTTAAGTGCAATAGCCTAGAGGGCCAATGAGCTTGTTCTCTTGAGGCTGGGTGAAAGCTAAGGACTGGTTCTGCTAACGTCCAATGAGCTTTTTCTCATGAGGTTAGGTGAAAGGCAAGGACTGGTTCTGGTAACAATCGAAATATACAATTAAAAATTGATGCTAAGTAAGGCCAATCAAAGATTGACGCTAAGAAAAAAAAATTCTTACCTAAACACTAAAAACCAATAAAACACTAAAACCCACATAAATGCAGTAAAAACACTTAGGAATGCTAGCAGAACCAGGCTTGGCCTTTACCTAATCTTCCGAGCGAGAGATCATTGAAGACGCTCTCTGGTAGGGTTGATGGCGCCCTAAGCAAGGTTCAGAGCGTTTATCTGTCGGGAAACGTACGAAGAGAATCCAGTAGAGTAGTTAGTCGTTAGGTGTAAAGTTCAAACTTACACCTAATCTCCGCAGATGGTTTACTTCGTTTATAGTCAAATTCGCTTACGTTCAAAGCCCCCATCTAGTTACATACACTAAAATCTCTCAAATTCGAACAGCACGGGGGAAGGGGGTGACGGATTAGCGGGGATTTTGGATAACCAGGGTACCTACTTACAAATAAAAAAAAACTCTGTATTCCGTACTAATAGGGATTATAGAGAGATTGTTCATACCTTCTATGAAGCACCTCGCGCAAATTTTTCGCTCATCACCCTCTTAATCCGAAAAATGAGAAGCGCCTTGTACGGATTACAGAAGTATTTGTACAAACTCCGTACTTTACCCTATTGATCTGACAAAAGCTTTATTTGTTCGGATTGCACTTCAAACAATCAAATGTTCGGATTAGGGAGGGGTTCAGATTATTGAGGTGTGGATTAAAGGGGTTTTACTGTACAGTATATATATATTTTATATATGCTTATTATAGGTCTCCCTACCCACGGCATACACTGTGATCTTGGTTGAATAAAGAAAGGGCATACAGTGTGCTAAGAGAAATATGGAACCTATACTCAAGTGTGTTCCCACACTAGATCAACGCACACGGGCACAGCAAGCGAGGAGAGGAAGGAACAAAGCATCATCAGCTGCAGCACCAGCAACGACAGGAAATAGAATGAAGTAAAGTGGGCACGACAGCTAGACATCAAGAAGGAACAGCTAAGGCCTAGATAACCTATGGCATCCCGTGGGATCCCGACTTGTGCATTCTATGTCCTCTGAGGGGTTAAAAGGACCAAATATTCAATCTCTCGAAACAACAGCATTGTCTGAAATGTGTTATGCAGTACGGTATTTGGTCCCTATAGAGTTAGTGTTACTCGGACACTTGTATCTACTCTTGCTTCTCACATGGGTCACATAAAACTGCATACATTCTAATGACTGCAAGTTTTGAAGGCCGCAGTAGCTGGTTTATCACTCGAGCACAACGGAAAAGCACAGTTATCTAATTAACGTCGGGCATAACATTACTGATGGTGGGCGGTAGAACTTGGCATTACAGTGTCACTACACAACTACTGGAAGTAAGGACAAGAGCAGGGCAGCAGAGGCACCACACTCACCCCCATGTGCTCAGAGGTAGACACAGGCTGGAAGCCAACAAAAGCGATCTGCATGGAGAGGATGGTGCCAATGACGTAAAGAGTGCTATAGGCGACGTAGATACGGTGCGAGAAGCGACCTGTGATCATCAGCACCAGCACGTGTAGCGGGATGATGTTGATCAAGAAAACGTAGCCACCCCAAGATGATACCTGAGAAAAGTCCAGACAAAGCACATGAAGCACAAGTATGGAATATATTCTCTTAATCACTACCCAGGTAAATATGGCACGTAACACAAATTATGCCATTAAAGCCAATATTTGCTGAAGGCTTCAGAGCCGGTAGGGCAGCTAAGTTGGTGCATATGCTGCTGTGTATGCAGTTTCGGCTTGTCTAACATTATTGTATCAAAAAACTGCTTAAACTCCAAGCCGTGGCAGCTAATCCTCTACAGTGAGGGCCACTTGCTCAGTTTCGAATCTCTCCGTGAATGTCTATGAAGTTTCAATTAGCAATAGTACACATTTAGAATCGATGCATCTTAATAGATTCAGCCGTTGTCACCCGCACCAAAACACGTATTCTAAGAACGTGAAGCGCTTCCATATTTCGACTCGTATGCAGGAAGCCTAACGAAGCCGGTGTACGGCAGACACTATTTCACCGGTGGACGTCGCAAATGTTTACCTGGAAAGTTTCGCCCTTGTATTACTTGATCTAGTGATAGGCCTAAGATAGCACAAAAACAAATACTGCATAGCAACCTCACTCTTCAGAAGTACTTCAGTCACTGCTTTCTTCTATAAATAGCCTATAGTATTTACACGCCTTTGCTGACATTTGTATCTCAACGTCTGAAGAAATGATTTAGACTTTCATATTATCAACATTTCCATTTTCATCAGTGAATTTCAAGATATCAATTCAATAGCGGGACCCGTGGCTACTTTGTTTTTTATTGTTGTGATAGCCTTCCCACAAAATGAAGATAAAACAGACCCAGCCTATTTTTTCAATAACTGATTCATGTCGTCAAAAGCCCTTTTTCTGCCAGCTTAAGAGATTTCTTTCAAAATCTTGCTTTCACTTCAAAAATGCTTTAGAATGAAGCAGTTCCGAACAGCTCGCTGCACTGTATTCTGGATACAAATTTTTCCATATTTTTTTGTCGTTATGCAGCCTCAGCAACGTGAATATTTCAAGATATGAAAATTGGTAACTAGAGTCTGACCGGGTGAATCGGACCGGTAATCTGGAAACTTTGTTGCTGCTGAGACACCTGCCTGAGTTAGGGGCTACAAATACACATGCATACACATACCTTATTTGTGCACTAGCTACTATACAGAAACTGTGAATTATGTTGGACAACAAAGTGCGGTGGCACAGTTGAAAATATGCGGTCCGAGTGCATCCCGCTAATCCGGGTGAATCGGACCGGCACAGTCGGGTGATTAGGTTTTGTTGTTAGTAATGGAAAAAGAATCCATATTGATTCATTATATTTTCTCTGTATATTGACTTACTACCCACCTACATAGGCGACATATAACAGAGGCTCTCTATGTCCGAACATTTTAGTGGTAGACACTCCAAAGGATCGGTCCAGTGGAAAAAGGAGCCTAATTCTGGGTGAATAGGACCGGACATCACAAAAAATTCGGTTTGGTTAATAGTATTGGAAAATGAATAAACACTGAATCTTCATATTTTCTTTGTATATTGGCCCACTACTCCCTTACATTGGCAACATGTAACAGAACCTCTAAATGTCTGTACATTTTTGTGGTAAACCTTTTAACATACTGGTCCGATTCACCCGAAATTTTTTTTCCGCCAGGTGAATCGGAACCGATCATTAAAGTGGCATAGTGACCAAAGTATACAATACATGGTACAAAAACTCTTTGGTTTCACTGTAAAGAGCAACTCTTTGTACCTCTATGACCCAAGTTTCATGAAGCTGCTACAACTCTTTCATGTCTGCAATGAAAGTTCAAAAACATATTAGTTTTTTAGGTGTAAAGTTGAAACAAGGTGGTTTTTTTCTCAAGTTTATTTTTCGTCTTCCACAAAAAATGTTCAAATGTTTAGAGCTGCTGTTACATGTTGCCTATGTAGGGGAGTAATGGGCTTATGTACAGAGAAAATATAAGGAATCAGTATTTATTCATTTTCCAATACTAATAACTGGACCAATTCACCCTTGCGGTCCATTCGGTCCGATTCACAAGGTCAGACGCTACTGTATGTATGATAACTACGCGTAAAACGACTTCACGTCTTTACTTCCAAACTGACTTACATATTTTCAATGACAAGCGAAAAGAAGACATATTATTGAGCTTCCTCCTAGAGAAAAGCAAAACTTCCAGCAGGTTAAATTTGCCCACAGCGAATAGTGAAATGTGTAACGCCCAAACACATGGATGGACGGACGTACGGACGGGTGGAACCTCAAGCAGAATTAAAATGTAGACTAGCGGGACCCGTGGAAATTCCACGATTTTCAATTACATTCGTTTGCAATAAGGTAGTGCTCCTGTGATTGAACCTACCCCGTCTAATCTAAAATCCGCCAGACGAACCCTCGTCTACCTTACCCAGGAAATGAAGAGTGTACCGCGAGGACTCAATAGCACTAGGCCTAAAATAAAACTTAGTCGTGGCCACATGTAGCCGAAAGGAGTCACATTGACGAATCAAGGATTTGTGTGTGGGATCTCAGGCCTTCGTGGGTTAGGTGCTTAGTACTTTCCAACAAATATAAGCATCATTATATTCTGCACGTGAGAGAAACCACAGTAGGCTAACAGTTACTGCTCGAACTCTCATTTTACCGTGCTTTGTGTGTAGGTGGAGCTCAAGTAGCCGGCCAATCAGGAGCGGGAGCATGAATGAATTAAGTTGAAATAATACGGTGATATGTTAAATACAGTCCGTGCTACGATAATAGCTTCATTCATATTCAATATTACAGATTATTCAACTTTTCCATTTGCTTTGAAACTTTTCTGGCTGAAGTGTTTATGTATAGCAACACTTTTACCAGAATTTCATTTGAATCCCTACATGACTTCATGAGTTATTGTAATTAACGTGATTATTTGGTGTGCCACTCTATTAGCTTTTGTAGAAATCTTTAAAAATGGGAAAGGCTAGAGGTCTGTCTGAGGCTGAAAAGGCAAAAATAGTGAACGACAGGGCTACAGGAACACCTGTTGAGGATATTGCTGTTTCAATAGGCCGTCATGTAGTCACGGTGAAGCGCTTTTTAGCCGACCCGTCACAAAGGAAAGCGTGCTTGGACTGCTCGGACTCAGGCGTCCTGAAAGCTGTTAGTACTCAGGATTTTCATATTGTGAAAAGGCAATTGATAAAGAAGCCATGACAAACCTTGAAGGCTATCTTTAGCGAAGTAAATCTCTCTTTGAAGTTTCGAAAACAACAAGATGCCGGTCGCTGAAAAACATGGGGAAAAGTGTTGCACCTGAAAAAACGATCTCCTATGACGGCCAGGCACAAGGATTCACAGCTGAAATGGACTCGAGAGCATATGAAGACAAACATGAAGATGGTACTTTTCCCCGATGAAACCAGGGAACTCAACGGACCAGACGGTAGGAGAAAAGGATGGGTTGGAAACGACGAAGAGCGTCATACTAGTTTCCGTCGCCAGCAGGGCGGAAGATGCGGTATGATTTGGGCGGCAATTATCGGAGATGAACTTGTAGGTCCTGTGCGAGTGCCAGGTGGAGTGAAAATAACTTCTGTGGCTTATTGTCAGCTTTCTGAGTAGGCCTTGCTTCCATGGCTGTGTGATGTTCCACTGCAGAAGCATCGCAGGCTAATATTTCAACACGATAATGCCCCGTCTCACTCGGCAAAGGCAACACAAGTGTTCTTGTCATTGTTAGGATAGAAAGGTGACCGTATGATGGTTTGACCGCCATACTCTCCTGATCTGAATCCTGTTGTGAACTCGTGGGGGCTTCTGAAGCAGGTTATTTACAAGGATGGAAAGCAATTCACTTCAAATGAAGTCTCATGGACAGCTATCAAGATATCTGGCTATGCTATTATTCGTTTTGAAAAAAAAAAAAAAAACTGGACAGAATCTATCAACAAGAGGATTGAAATTGTTTTTCAGAAGAAAAAGTTCTTATGCGAACTATTAACTACGTACTTCAGTGTTTCAATACACAGTTGGAATTTTTGCTAAAATAAAACATTGCATAATCATACTTTGTTATTAGTAACATTCTTTTTATAATGAGTAGAGCTCGAACATTGGAGCATTTATACATAAAATGTTACTAGCGTTCTTAATGATCCATAATGCTCCGAACGCTATAAAGGTTCCATTTGACTGTAACTGCGCGCAAAGTTGGAGGAATCTCAAATAACTGGAGCATTTTTAGTAGGTGGTGAATCGTACCTTCAAAAGTATTGAATATAAACGAGTTTGACCCAAGCATAAATAAATATCAACAGCAATGTTCAATACTCACTGACAAGACGTCCATCAGTGTTAACGTGGCAACATGGTGGAAGTAGGGAACTTCCTACGGTGGGGTAATATGATACTTCAACGAATAAATTGACATAATTGTTGAATAAGATGTACATGATCAGCTTATGATTTTTAAAAATATAGACAAGGGTTTTGTGTAATTCGATGCAGATATTTTAACCATGTATAGAAAACGTAAAATAAAACTATTTTCAGGAAAGACGAAATCCTCGGACCTCCCGTTTTCGAGAAATGACGACCTGAAATACTTTAAGGGGAGGATTCAGGTGAAAATGAAAAGTTTTCATAGCTTTTATAAAAGTTTTTATTTGGACAAATTTGAATGAAACTTGGTATAAATTTGTAAAATCAAAACAGAAACTGTTTTTACTTTTGTATTGTACTTTTTTATTTTTTCCATTGATGAGTTACTCAAAGAAAATGACAAGGGGGGTGGGGCTGGGAAAACGCTACGCCTCCTGCAGTTTTTTCTTTTTTGAGCTACAGCGATGATTCTTTGTACTGCAAGAAACTGAATTTAATTTTCTATAACATAAAATATTTAGTTTGATTTTCGAATTAGAATAGTGAACGCCCAGTTAAAAAAAATGGAAAAAAAGAATATTTGCTTTCTATAGGGAAAATTAAAAAAGAACATGAGTAAAAACATTTTTTTTCTCCAATTTTACGTAACTATACCAAGTTTAATCCAAATCGAACCAAAAATGAAAAATCTCTTTCAGGTTATCATTTCCCAAAAACGAAGGAGTTTTGAGGTTTTTGTCACACCTGAAAATCCGTTTATTAGGCGTCCTTCTATATATGGTTAAAATATGTGCATAGAATTACACATCACCCTGACCAGTTTGATTTTTCAGGATAATTCTTGTATTGAATCTATACAGAAGATTTTCAAAAGCAAAGCCTCGTTTAAATTGTTACTCTGATAGGTGTGTAAATAAAACTTTGGTGCAAGAATCGCCCCAATAACTGCCCCCCAAGCGTTCCAGCAACTACACCAAGCTCTCCTTTATGTGCACTGAATGCTGCGGTAACTGCTCCAAACGCTCCCTTAAGTGCTTCTGATGCCTTTTTTTTATCGCTACTATTGCACATTTAGCCTATAGCGCTCTAAGCGCTCCTGTTAACCGCTACTACAGCTCTTTTTCAAGAGCTCCAATGTCCTAGACTAAATTAGAGCACTCTGAGAGCGCATACCCCCGCCAAGTGAGGCAATGGTAGCAAAAAATTCAAAATGGCTCTGAAACCATTATTTTCTTTGTATAAACTTCAAAATCTTATCATTTGTGCCTCTTTATATTCATAACAGTTTGTTCAATTTTCTTGAAGATCCATTCATAACTTTTTGAGTTATACTGTTAACAAAAGTTATGACAAACATGAGTCAAATATACGAACGAACAAACTGATCTGCACCAAAATTTGAAAATTTACTCTCTGTTATACACCTAACAACTCATGTCAATTTCATCAAAATCCATTCTTAACTTTTTGAGTTATGGCATCAAGAAAAATGAGGCAGACAAACAAACGGATGGACATATCTTCACCATAAGTTAATCATCTGTTTCTCCTAACATACTTACCAATCCCTGTAAATTTCATCCAAATCGGTACATAACTTTTTGAGTTAGCTTGGTGACAGACAAACAAAGAGACAGACAGACAAACACGACGAAAACATACAACCTTGGCGGAGGTAATAATGACAGAGAATAAGGAAAGAAACTAGGACAGGAGAGGGGATTGTCAAGCAGTTCATGGGCGTGGGCTCAGCAAGCAAGAGCCTCCATCGGAGCCTCGAATAGCTCCTCGGGCATGGGCCCCAACGGACTGACACCCCCCCCCCCTACACATCAAGCACCTTGGTCCCTAAGGGCTCCTGTTCCTGACAGCTGTTTCCGAGCTCTCCCTGGCGCATGCAAATCTGCCGAGCGTCTAGATGGCCGTCAGCATTATTTCCATTCCTAAACCTGTCAAACCACTAGCCAACAGTAAATCTTTCCCCTCAACATCCCTGTTCTGCCCTGCGGTTAAGATCCTGGAGCGCTTGCTTCTTCCACTTTTTTTTTTGAATTCTTGAAGGTGTCAGACACCTAACATGAGTTCCACCCTATGCGGTCGACCACCCCGGGCCGTCTTACCAGGCTTAGTCCAACACATTGTAGTAGTAGTCCACAATTTTACTAGCGCATCAGGGACAAAATATTTATATCACAACGAACTATTCCTGTGGTTTAACACAGGCTCGTACGCCCCTAAGGAGGCGTGAAGTAAATCTCGTTTCAGATTATCAACATAAGCCTCCTACTCGGTCAACAGCTTTAATAGTGGATTTCTCTAAAGCCTTTTATACGGTCTTCCACCACCTGCTCTTGAAAATCACGCATTCAGGCCTATCTAATAACCTCATTAGATGGATCTCTGCCTACTTACAAGGGCGCCATGCCTCCTGCCTATGGGCAGGCAAAAAGTCGCTTTTCTGCCCCGTGCTTGTGGGAGTTTCCCAGAGTTCGGTCATCTTGCTGCTCATCTTTTTCGGGGTGAGAGAGTCAAGTACGAGAGGAGACTAGTTACAAGGCTTCATGAGGTACCAAAACTGTTCCATTCTTATATAAGGAGGAAGAAAACTGGCAAGCTCTTTGTGGGGCCCATAAGGCTTGAATCTGGCCAACTGGTTGACAATGCTCAACTCATGTGTGAGTTATTTGCTGAAGCCTTCAGTTCTGTGTATGAAGGAGAGGATCCTGACCATCCTGTTGTGGG
>LQNS02007216.1:8594355-8606696 GCA_001587735.2 Parhyale hawaiensis | reverse complement strand
GTCGGAGTCGGAAGTCGGAGTCGGAAAATCTTGAGGACCAGGAGTCGGAGTCGGAGTCGGAAATTCTGGAGGGCCAGGAGTCGGAGTCGGAGTCGGACCTTGAACCCTCCGACTCCGCAACCCTGGGTACAGAGACTGAAATTTACAAACTTACTGGACGCATACTTACTGAAAGTGCCAGATAAACCTGTTGTAAGCGGCTACGTGAACTGTGAGGTTAACTCGTTGTTAGCCATCCCGCTGGTAACGGACTGCAGCATCACCTCTGCGCAAGATGGGCTGCGAGCATAACGCCACCTGGACTTCGTCCGAAGTATCAAGGTAAAGGTAGACAAGAGGTTGGACTCTCGTTTGTAGAGTCTTAGTTGATCGGAACATATTCTTTCCCGTAGATAAGCCCAGTCTGTCCTGAACTTTGGACTGACGTACGTACCACAGGCGCGTGTCTCTGAACACAGTGACAGCTTATTATGAACTTAGTTTCATCCTCCAAAAGGAAAAAGATCAGGACCACTGGTGCCAGGAACCCTCTGGATCTGAGCTACTGGAGCAAACAAGCCTGGAGTCCCTGTACTCAGGTGCTGTATTACCTGCAGCCCTCCTTCGGTCTCTCCCAAAGGGTCTAGATCTTGTCCTCTTAGATCAGGGTAAGTCTTATATCAGTTGAGCCCTGTTCTCCCATTTCCTGGATTCTTGAGCTGCCTCTGTATTGGATCAGCTTCCTTGAACAGGCACTGCTGCCTTATTGCGTGGTCTTGCCTATTCGCATAGACGGATACCTCCGCCAAGCCCGTCAGTAATAATTAACCCGGCTGGTTCCTTGTATTCAATCCAGGGTACAGCCCCTGAGAAGGTTCTTTAGTCCGCTCTTCTTAAGCGGTCTTGTGTTTAAGCTAAGTCTTAGAATATTCTACCCTCATTTTGTTTAAGCTAAGTCTTAGAATATTCTACCCTCATTTTGCTTTACATGCACCTGATTTAATACAAAGCCTTGGCTAGTCTTGTAACCGAGCACTATCTGACCCGTTCTGCTCTGGTGGCTGCAGAAGCAAGTCCCGTAGGGTCTTATGTTCTTTTGAGAACTCCTTTCCTACTATCTACTTATATTAAGGAATTATGTAGACCAGGCTCTAGTAAGAATACTGGTACTACCGGGGGAGACATATACTACTACCTGGTGTAGCTATAGGTTAGGTTTGTTGTGTGGTCCAGGAACTAGGAATTTGCTAAATTGCTATTCCTCTTCCATAAGGGAATACATTGGGACCTAGTAGAATTCGGAGCTCTGCTTCTGTCTGTAGATAAAGACACCTGAGTAGGGACGTTAAGCCCTGTACTTGTCTCTGTGTGCAGCTAGGGTGGTCTTTCTATTCGGCTTACGGTTCAACACTAAAGGTGAATTTCTGTTTTTAAATTCGTAGCATGCCGTTTCGTAACTAAGTTTTGGCCTGTTGGTTCTGTTAACCTCGTCTCTTAGAGACAAAGGAATCAAATGGGAGTTGTGATCCTGTCAGGCTACTGTGGAAAACCTCGATGCCGCTCTCCTCTACTCCCGAGGGATGCATAAAGAAGACTTGTTTTGTCTGTCTGCCTTAAGGGCAGATCCCCGGGAATTTTCCTAACTATTGAAAAGGATTTTATCATCTGAGGTCCTGCTTCAGTGCAACCCATGGTTCTGTGCCTGAAACACAGTTCTCTCCATGTATCGAAGAATAGATTCGGATACCCAAAACTTCGTAAAACCTACAATATTGGAAGGCCTCCCTTATCGTCCTGATTCTCATCTCAGGAGCGAGTGAATTTCCTAAGGGTCTTGAAAGCTCACACTTTCAGATAGAGTTTGAGCCGACATTACGGCTTTAACCCTCTTTGCTTAGTCTGGGTTACTTTCCGATCGAGCTTTGTTGATCCGATATTCGTAGGTCATTAACCTTCGAACCTTCGTCTTAGTGGCGAGGGTCGGATTTTCTTCTATTATCTTCTCATTCTGTGTCGTTACCGTACCAAGCTTCTGATCTCTGTTTACTAGTGGAAGAAACCGTCTAAAGGCGCTGAAAAATCCATCAGTTTTATACTCCGAAGAGTCTTTAAAGCCCCACTTCACCCAACTGTGAAGAAGTAGTCTTTTCTTCAAAGTTTACTTCACCCCTGGAAAACGTAACATTCCTTAGCCCTTGTGGACTCCAGCTTATGTTTCTTTTTGGAGACGTACTATCTTTCTCCGGCCATTTTCTGGGAAAAGGTTTATTGTCGGAGCGTGATTTCGTCGACCCAGAAACTTTTCAAGAGTAAGTAACTCTTGTTAATTGCCTAGTTGTTGGATCGGAGAGCCAGCCCTTTTCTTGTGGACCTTTCGAGCTATGAGACTAAAGACCCTTCCTGGGTTTTAGTTCCTCTGTCGCACACTATTCTCGTCTGTTGCTGACAGTCTCTTCGTTTTCACCCTTCCGGACAGCGGGCTGGCCCTGTTTGAAAAGCACAAGCTTTAACAGGAACGCGTTATCTGGAAACCCTGATCTATATGGTCTCCCTGATCAATACAGAATATGTGCTGAGATCGCATCTAGAGAGCTCTGACTAGATAACCACCTCAACTTGCGGGAAGGGTTCTAGCTCTTCGAGGTAGAAACCAAGTCCGGTATGTACCGGACTCCTAGCCTTGGAGACTATTCTCCTTGGTTCTGGTTGTCCTTTTGCTACCTTCATCAAAGGAGCACGGCTAGGAGACAAACTAGATAGTGCAAGGATCTAGGAGCAGTTGTGGAACCAAAAGGCGGCTAGTTCTTTTGCTGTTAGTGGGTTAACAGATCCTTAGATTTCACCCCTACCGCACTGCGGCTCTCTACTCGGGTCTGATAGGAACCCCGGTCATAGGTGTATGAGGGAACTGCTCGCTAAGAGTTCACGCCCATATTATACTGAAATGGGAGTCAGAAAACTGGTCACTAGGTTAGTCTACAGCATAGGAAAACAGACAACCCATTGGCCCAGAGTACCTTAGCGTATAGTAGTTGATACGAACAGGTTTTTGTCAATGAGAAGTTCGGAGCTGTTCTTCTGAGAAAAGCTCACACGCCACTTTGTATCAACTCTAGGTACCAGACCCAGAGGTCTGCCCCTGAAGGATCATTGCCTGTCCTTTTTGAGTAAGCACTGGGGCGTTCTAACCAGGTTCGAAAGCAACCTTTAGTCTTGAAGGAATCGCCCCGATTCAGATATCTTCTGAGCTGTTATCTCTTAGCTAAATGCTCAAGCCCTACTGTCATGCTGCGATTAGCGAGTCAACTGCCGGAAATTATTACTAGAGGCCGTAGAATTTTCAACGGCAAGATTCCTATAGATCTTAAGTAATCCAGTTCTCAAGTCATTGAACGACCTCGACGAAGCCAGTCTCTACAGGACACACTTTCAATCGTAGTCATTCAAAAAACGAACGCGCCAGCAAAGGGCCCAACTGTAAAGCCGCGGTTATAGAAAGTATCGCTCTGGTAGAGCGCTACTTGCGCTCACTCTGCCCTGGTGTATCCAGTCCCGCATGTTGTCTGATCTGTCCATCGAAATCAGACCCTTGAGGTTTTGTGCTTTCTAGACTTTAAAAAAATCCTTGGTTTTAGTTCTAGCAGGAATGCCCAGCTCTACAGAAAGGGACTTCCGCGACTGCCAGGTTGCACCCATCTATTTCGGAATAGGTACTTCACTATTGTGGCCGGGGTTGGTTGCCCCGCGAGAAGTAGGGCACTTAGGTCCTAAAGTCCCCTCGGCGGACACAGGCATGTAGCCTGGGACTGTTGCCGTGTACATCTGAGGGCTTTACACCCGGGAACCTGGGACCTTCAGCAATGTCCATAGAATTCCATAGGCAAGAAGGACATTGGCCGTTCTGGTGCTTTTGCTATACCGGTCTAGGCAGAAGGTATTTGAGAGAGAAAACCGATCTTCTTATAGAGCTTTCTATTGTGGCTCGTCAGACCTGTACTGAATCTGACTTAGGTGGGAACCGACAGCCTCTCTCCCGGTCTGCCGTTGAGGCTCACCGCGTGCCCAGACTTCTAAATTGAGACCTAGAACGAGGATATCATGACGGTCTCTACTCTATAGGCCAGCAGTGCCGGCCTTACAGTTCCCCTTACCCCGTGAGACTTAGGTGTTTGCCAGCGCCTTGGTCCCACCTGGGATCCTTTCGAAGCTCGTGCTGCCTCACCATGGAACTGGCTGTACAGTATATCGTAATCACAGCAAGAAAAAGAGCTATTTAATCTTAAAGACCCCTACGCCTCAATTTGTTCTAGTAGCCGTGTATCGGCTAAGGCCAGAACAGTCCTGTCCATAGGAGTGTTCCCAAGGGCTGGGATCGGATAGTAGCATAATTCAACCCTCACCGAAAAGTCCTGTTGGAAGTCAAGAATTTTTCCGAGAAAAACACAGCCCAGTCAAGACAGGAGATTCAACCACCAGGATACTCCGGGTCTCCATGTACTTGTTGGTGCTCCTAAGAATCAGCTGATAGTGTTATTTAGCCTATCATTTATCCGGCATGCCTTTAACCGTCTACTGTAACGGAGCTCCTTAAACCCATCGGTATATCCGATGCATGGGATCAGAAACTAGTACTTGGTCTGCCTATCCCTGATCCAGTGTGGCGGTACTCATCAAACGTGGGGGGAAGGTCGGGCCATTTCAAAATATGGACGTACCGGGTCTCCATGTTCCTGTAGCCATTCCTAGGATGTAACCAGAATTCACCGGACACGTGGGTATTCTCGATGTCCGAAATTGGAAGCTCGTACTAGATCAGCAATCTCTGATCCGGCCTGCCGGCTCGTCAATCGCGACAGTCGGCCAAGCCAGATTTGTTTGGTTGTGCCCAAAAGGGGTAGTGCAACACAAGAGCCATCCTTATGTTGGATGCTCATCGGCTTTAGCCTAATATCATTGGCCCCATTGGTCTACCTATCCCTTATCGGACCTGACGGTACTCATCAAAAGTGTCGGCATAGTCCAAGCAAAAATTCCTTGCAGCTTTTATGTCCAAGCCGGAGATCATCGGACTTGTTAGTAATCACCGGTCGTGCAAGAAATTCAAGATTGTGGGGAAAAAGTGCAGTCGAAACACGAGCAATGCTCCTGTTGCTGTTCCTCGACATGGCCGAAAATTATTGACCGCATTGGCCTGCCTTTCACCCACTCGATTCTGACGATACTAATCAATCGTGTCAGTATAGCATATACAATACTAACAAATGTTCCTCGGTCTAAGCTGAAATTCCTCGGGCACGTTGGCATTCCCAGGCCATTCCGGAATAGTTTGAATGTGCCAGAAAAAAAAAATAGTAGTCAAAACATGAGTAAAACTCATGTTGTAGCAACACGGCCTTTGCCGGCAATACTTCTGACCCACTGGTCAGCATATCTCTCCTTGGACCTGACGGTACCCTTCAATGGAGCCGCTATAGCGACTGCCCTAATAAAGGTTGCTCATTGGCATTCATCGAACCTGAAGGAATACTAGGTCATGCCAGAGAAGCTTGACTGTGGCGGAAAAGCACAGTCCAAACGCGAGCAAGGCTCGTGTAGCAGCTCTGCGGACATAGCCGGAAAAATTATCGGCTACCCAGGTCTGCATATCACTCCCCAGTCATGATGGTACTCCTCGATCGTGCCGGTATAGTGCAAGCAACACTACTTGCTCTTCTTTGGAATTAGGCGGGAACTCATTGGTTATGTCGGTATTCCCCGGTACTGCCGGAATTGTCCGCTAGCATCAGAAAGCAGTCAAGGTGAATACAAAGCTCCCGTTCCTGCTCATCAGATAGCACCAGAACTTCATTGACCAACTCGGTCTGCCTTTCACTGATCAGTCGAGAGAGAGTTCGTCGATTGTGTCGGTACAGCGCAAGCAATCCTGGTAACTACTTGCTCATGGAACTAAACCGGAATACACTGAGCACTCCGATCTTACTACCTTAGTGCAAGAATAAGTAGACTGCGCCCAAAAGTATAGTGCCAACGGGAGCAAGGCTCCTGTAGCTGCTATCGGATATGGCCATAATCAATGGACACGTCGAACTACAGGGTGTCCAGGAAAGATTCACCCTTAGAAAATTTTTGATTAATAAAGTTTAAGTGCACATAGGTAAATGAAAATTGGAATGGATATTTACATATATGTAGAGAACATATTGAAGCATTCATATTTCAAAATGACTTTCCTTTCCTTCACCAGGAGCTTAAGACGATGAATAACTGATAGGCAAGAATCCCGCACTATTTTGTCACCTAACGCGGCCCAAGAAGTCTGAAGGGCATCTTTCAGGGCTGCAACATTTGGATAGGATTTAGCGGAGAAATCACTTTCGAGGATGGACTAAATAGCAAAGTCCATTGGATTGATATCTGGTCTTGAAGGAGGCCAACGATCCTTGTCTCAGAAACCACTGAAATGGTCCTTGCACCATTGCTGAGTCACATTTGATGTGTGGGAGGGTGCCCCGTCTTGGGTGAGCACATAGTTGTTTCCAAACTGTTCTGACAACCAGGGCAACACTTTAGTTTCCAACATTTCCACGTAAACTTGACTAGTCACCTTAACTCCTTCAGGAATGAAGACCAAAAGAGATTTGAACCCATTGGAGGCAACTGCGGCCCAAACCATAACCCCAGCAGGTTTAACTCGGCGAAAATGACTTCGACTACCCACCGGCCAGTCTTTAGCATAATGGGCGTACAGTCGATCATTCTGCTTATTAAGAACAGCCTCCACAGTGAACATCTTTTCATCGGACCAGATGAAAACTGTGTCTGTGGCCCCCTTGAGTTCCTCCAACATCAATTTCCCCCTATCAAGTCGTTTTTTCTTTGATGCCTCTGAAAGTAGCTGCTCGAATTGCTTTTTGTATGCCTTAAACCCTAAATCATCTTTAAATACCACATGCATCCAAGATTTTGAAATCCCGAACTCTTTAGCAGTTTTTCTTATGCTCCTCGAGGATTCCGCTTCACTCGCTTCTGACTGGCTTTCACCACTTTTTTGGTTCGAACAGTTCATGGGCGGCCTGGAATTTTTTGCTGAAGGTTGTATTAGTATCATTACAACGTTTCCAGACATTATATACAGTCTTACGCAACACATGGAGCTGTTTTATGATGTCTTTGTTGGCGATACCAGCTGTTTTAAAGGCAACAATTTGATCTCGTTTTGCTTGAGACCCCATTTTGGTAGAAGTATTGTCTACAAATTAGTGAAACAAAAGACAATCATTCAAAAGAGTTCTGAAAAGCGCAATATACAATTCTATCAATTATTAAACGTTATGTGGCTATTTTAAAAATGGCTAAATCTTTCATGGACACCCTGTACGTTTCAATCATCTGTCATGTTACTCGTCGAGTGTGACAGTCTAGAGCAAGCAATACTAGTTGCTGCTCATGAGACGAGGCTGAAATGCATCGGGCACATCGGTCTGCATTTCATTATCGGTCATGAGGGTACTCATCGATTGTGTCGGTATAGAGTAAGCAATTCTAGTTGCTGCTTAACGGACTAGACTGGAATTCAACGGACACTTCGGTATTCCTACAGTCATGTCGGAAATGTTTGACTGCCGGAATAGCGCAGTCAAAACAAGAACAAAGCTCATGTTGCTATTCATAGGAAATTACTGGAAATTAATCGGACATGTCAGTCTGCCTTTAGCTCATTAGTCATGAGCGTACTCCTCGATTGTGCCGGTATAGTGCGAGCAATACTAGTTGCTGCCCATCGAACAAGGTCGAAATTCATCGGACTAGGCTGAAATTCATCAGACACAAACAAACAAACAAACAAACGTCGGTATTCCTCCAGTCATTGCAAACTTGTTCGATTGTCTCGGAATAGCACAGTCAAAGCAAGGGCAACGCTCTTGTTTGCTGCTCATTTGACATAGCCAGAAATTTCATCGGACACATCAATCTACCTTCCACTCATCGGTCATGAGGGTACTCGTCGATCGTGCCGGTAAAGCGCAAGCAAAACTAGCAGCTGCTCATCGAACTGGGCTGGAATTCATTGGATATGTTGGTATTTCTCTAATCATGCCAAAATTGTTCGATTGTGTCTGAATAGCGCAGTCAAAGCAAGAGCAAGGCTGCTGTTTCTGCTCATCGGACATAGCCAGGATTTCATCGGACACATTGGTCTGCATTTCACTCATCGGTCATGAGGGTACTCATCGGACACGTCGGTATTCCTCCAGTCATGCTAGAATTAATAAGTTACCGGCAAGAGAACACATCAGTAATTGTGACATCTGGATGTGAAAGCAGACAATCGATGGCAGTAGCTGATTAGGCTCGGCAATCACAAAACCAGAAAATGTTTAAACCGGGCAATCCCTGGTCCTCCACTGTTCTGAATAACTGTGCCTAAAAACATTCAGCTTCAGTGACTTCTTGATTCCGCCAGCTCTTCTCCAAGTGCCATAAATTAGAAACTGAATTACACTGCTTCCTTTGATCTACAAAAGTGATGATTTTAAAATCAGATTCCAATCTAGAATATTCAAAAAACCCACATTAGACACCTGGAAGCATCTAATGGCTGAGTTAGCAGATCATAAGTTGACTATGCCCACCAGGTGGAGGGAATTCTAGAAACGAAATGTGGTATTTGAAGGCTAAGCTTCTGATCTTAGGTCAGTGCCGCCAGAAAAGAGATTCAATTTTCTGAATCAATAATTTAAACTATTACAGTTTTCATAAAATAGGAGAATTTCCAAAACCAATTAGCCATTTTCCCTGAAGGGAATCCATCATTGAGCGCATGATTAGAGAACTTCAAAACTTTTCAACACTGATTTTAAAATTTCAGAATTTGTTCATAAGTATTCAAAGTTTCGTCATTATTGAAAAGAGAAACACAAATTCGAAACTTTACAAAAAAGCGTTTTTAGCAAAGTTAAGGATTTAAACAAATCTGAATTCAAGTCCATAAACGTCCTAATAGCACCAGCCAACAAATCTTACAAAAGTTTTTAGATTCAAGACCATTGCTGCAGGAGTTTAGAAACTTCTGGGCCAACGGCCGCGGCTCACCGGAATCTAAACTTTCATCCTTATATTGTAAGCTAAAATTTACTTTAATAAACCTACAAAGTACAATTGCATATCATGATGAAGACTAAATGTCAACAAACTGGACGACTTGTGACCAAGTCCTAATGAAGAACTTAATTAAAAAAACTTCACAAGTAGCTAAATGCCTACAAAGGCAGTGAGTGATACCAGATATGCTGTAGCATAAGTCCATATCAGGAACTAGGGTAAGAGTTTATCCCGTCGCTCCAATTTAAGACTAAGTCCCTTAGATCGGATGAAAAAATTTTCCCAAGTAAATAAGGTTGGAAGACAAAATTTTTTCAAGTCCCAAGGGCACTAGCTGAATCTGAGTCCCACAAGCGGGAACAGTAAAACTTTCTAAGTTATTCAGGCACTAAAAATTGGAAAACTAATCTCATATAAGTAACTAAGACTAAGTCAAATACGGATCAGAAAATGTCAAACATTCTCAGGACATAAGGCTATTCCGAAGCTAAGTCCCAAAACTCCTATACCAAAATATTTGTATCAAAAGCACTTCACTGAGCAGAAACCAAGTCCCAAATGGGACATTAGAAAATTTTTCCACGTCCAAAAGGACCGACTAGAAAAATTTTCTAAGTGCCAACGGTATCTCACTGCACTGAGACTTGAGTCCAAAAGAGACCAAACAATGCCCTTTTTCCAAGTTTACAACGCACAAGAAGAGAGGAACTGGAGATGTTGATCGCACCGCGAGTCGTAGTGGAATGAGGCTCAGAGAGTCGGGTGCCTCATTGTACCTGCACAGGAAACAAGAACAGAGTTGTCACATGTTTACAGAAGTTCTTAAACTAGCATGCACGAGTGAGAGGTTAGTATAAATTGCCGTAAGAGTATACTACAGATATGCTTAGACAGTTTGCAAAGAACTAACTACTGAGGAGTCTGCTGTTATACTTGCACAGGAGCAATACCTCCCAAATTTGGCTAAGTCAAAAAAAAAAAAAAAAAAAAAGGCAAGAGTACTTACCTGTTAGCTAATTATAAAGTGTGACGACTCCCCTGTCCTCCTGATCTGGAGTAACCCACGAAAACGCTGGTCGTGGTGTTATCCGACAGAGGTACTCTGCTGGAAGCGAGCAACTGCAAAAGTACAAGTACCTATCTCAAATCTCAAACATGTGTGACACACAGCAGTTGAGACAGTATTCATATATTTGAAAATTAATTATAAACTACCAGTTAATGGCAGCTCCAACTAAACACGCATATATCTAGCTAATTACTGGATTTGAAACAACAGTTGAGATCAAACCCTGAAACTGATTAGGTAAAGGGTGCTTATCGGACAACGATAGTAAAGCAGGACACAATCTCCTATACAGGACTACTCTTTCAATGATAGGCTGCACATGATTGTGCAGAAAAAAAAAGGTATTGCTTAGGGATGTGGCGATTATTCGGCTTCGGCTTCGGCAGTGCCGAATATTCGGCAAAATGCCGAATATTCGGTTTCGGCCGAATACAAGCTCAAACTTTGCCGAATAATTTTTTTCGGCAATGTTTATTCAATTATTTACACTCGTTCAGTGTTGACTGTTGAGCAAGCTTCACCGATTCTCCCGCTGTGCGTGTTTATCTGATTAATTGTAATGTCTCTTCATGTGCAGATGTTCAAATATTGATATTGTATTCACTAGGTATTCATTCAAATTCTATATTTCTTTTGAGACGTCTTTGTTTGTGATTTGTGATAGCTGGAATTGAAAAACGTAATATTGCTGACTAAAAATTCCGCTTAATTTTCAAAATACCAAATCATTAGAATTTAATAGAAGTAGCCTATAATATGGAATTACTTCCATTTAATGTAAAACTGACAAAAGTAGAGCGATATGCATATTATGCAAGAAGAGTTTATCAAGAGGTAGTACAGATCCACACAGACGTTAACAGGCTAAGAGTCCCGACTCTCCAGCCCTGATTATGTTCGTGTTGAACCACTTGAATGTCTAGCAGGATTTTGAATTTGAACTGGGACGGGCGTGATTCTGGATCCTTTCTATCTAAAAACAACTGGTGCAAAATATTTTCGAAATAAAACAATTTTTAGAACTGCCTAAGTGAGGTCAATGTTGCGTTAAATCGTAAAAACAAACATTTAAGAACATCCTGTTTTACATCTCTTGTGAATAGAATATCACTTCAAGTTGGCCGAAACGCGTAATTTCGTTTTAAAACACTTGACTTCGTACTTAGAAGACTTCATATGGTGTAACTCTGGAGCCCCTGAACTAGAGAAATAGCCTCGTAAAGGATGCTGTCCAAGCGAAGACGGCAACCATTAAGGTTAGCCATTGCTGAGTCCGGCTAATATGCGCGGACCTGGAGGATAGCGACGAATTGTTTCTCGCACATTGTTCCATACATCGTAGAGGAAAAATGCACTTGCGGGTGGTTGGAAAACCACAGTCATGCGTTGCAACCACTTATAAGTGGGATTGCCTCTGTTTTTCACTGTTGGGAAGAGGGACGGCTGAAGGAAGTAAGTTGGAAGAGGGCTTCGAGCCCTCCCACACTTCGCGAAGTAATCAACTACTTGATGGGCCAGGACTCGGCACACGAAATTATATTGAATGGGTGGGTCTGTTGTTCAGTGTCCACTTCTCCGGATCCTCGAGTAGCAAGGCGTACTGATGCCCATAACATTAAAAGATCTCTTTTGATGGATATAATCATTGTCAACTTAACCTGTGTCTCTTGCTGGTGACTGACGATGTGGATATGTGTAGACGCCATATCGATACGCCGTGGTATATACTCCGACCCATCCGCTTCCTCTATAGCTGTAATCATCTCTTTTTTTTTCGAAATGACCCAGGTCACGAGGCGCTTACTCAGTATTATAGGAGCCAAGCGAAGACGGCAACCATTAAGGTTAGGCATTGTTGAGTCCGGCTAATATGCGCGGACCTGGAGGATAGCGACGTCTGCAGCTGAGGCCTTCGCCGGAAGCAGTGCTTCGTACCATGCCCTCATACAGATGGATTCGGCAAAGATAATGAACCACCCGTTTCTTGCCACATTGGTTGACGACAATCTAAAATTTCTCCTGGAATAAAATCCGTTTGACCTCGTAGTTGACTTTACCACCGGAATTTTCACACTTCCCTTTACCGAGTTTTACTGGTATCAACTGTGAGAATTATTGTTATTATTGTCGGAGGGGGAAGTGTTAGACAAAGATTTGACTGTTTGGGTTACTGTCAGTTGTTGACAGTAAT
>LQNS02007216.1:8529117-8549175 GCA_001587735.2 Parhyale hawaiensis | reverse complement strand
GCGGCGACTCTAAATAACTTTTCAAGGAGCGAGCAGCGAAATTATTTATTTCTCCATTCTGATATAATCTTCTCTACGCCTTGAAATGGTTCTGCAGGGGCATCGGGAGTGAATTCAATTCTCCATTTGGAGACGATCTGCATTATATCCGTATATAATTCCATGGAACAATCGTACGACGGGTTGCGATGTTATCTTCGGAACGTCTGTAATAATTCTACCACGAAAATTGCGCAGCGTGTCAACGTTCCAAAATTGGTAGTGAGCTTCGCAGCAAAATTTGTAAAATACTCATGTGGGGAATCTTCGTTCGCCGGGTTTGCACTCGAGGAAAGTTTGAAAGAAAAGGATTGCTTGTCAACGTAGGTGAGCTCTAGTTTAAGGGTCAAGCAATAAAAAAAATGGAAAAAGGTGAGATATCTCCAGAAAAATAGAAGGATAAGTGAGACGTATAATAAGATGCGTTTAGGTAATTGCGAAATTTTTAATGTAGACTGTGCAAACTAAGCAAAAATGCAAAAGAATGCGTAACCACCAGGAAGATGAGTAACGTAAGTGAGTTTGACTAAAATGTTCGCAGGTAATTGCCGGAGTTTTGTAGTAGACCGTGCAAGTTCGATCCTAAGCTTCAAATTATAAGCTTATAATGCAACACGTGGGGCTTTCTTAATGTATCGGAGCTTTTCAGGCCACAGCTCTCAATGGATGAAGAGGTGTCTTTCTCAAAAATGATCACTTAATCAATATTTGCCATTTATTTAATGCACGTAAAGAATCTTTAACATTGTTGACAAGTCAAGTGTTGTGATCATTGTCTTACTAAAAACGTGAGTTGTGTTTTCGTCAAGGCCTCCACAACTCCTCTATGTTGTGAAACGTAAGTTTCACATCATAGGTGGACGAGGTACTGTTTTTATTCCCACGATATTAAGCGATACCCATTTAACTCACGAACAAAATTAATTTCGTCAAAAGCTTGAATTTTCCGATGGTGCGTTGCTTTCACCATTACGAGATCAAATTAGAAAAAAATGTTGTTTAACTCTGTTTTCCCCTGCCTAATCCGTCTTTTGTTGCCAAGCGAGATGAATAAGTATCACAGGATGTTTTACAAAATTTCAATGATGCGAAATTTGTTTGACCTTTTAGTCTTGCTCAAATTTCTGTCTTTCTTTATTGCAATAAATTATTTCATTGCTTATTGTGTGTATCATTTAGCACCCTTGCTAGAACTCACAAGTAGTAGGTGTAAGATGTTTGTTTTTAATTTATTTTATTCATTTGACAATTTAAATAATTATCATTTGCATTAATTTGATTATTATTTTTATATCATGTTGGGGAGGTCGCCCGCCTCTCCAAAATATGGCGTCCTAGTTTTATGTAATTACCATATTGTTTCCACAACCGCCGTAACAGTCTGTCACCAAGATAACTGAAAAAGTTATGAACCGATTTGGAAGAAATTGACAGGGATTGTTAGCCATGTTAAGAGGAACAGATGGTTAATTCTTGGTGAAGATATGTCCATTTTTTTTTGTTTGTTTGCTTGTCTACCTCATTTTTCTTAATGCCAGAACTCAAAAAGTTATGAATGGATTTTTATGAAATTAACATGAGTTTTCAGGTATATAATAAAGAGTAAATGACTAAATTTTGGTAATGATCTGTTTGTTCGTTTGTCAGTGTTTAAGTTT
The DNA here is from genome assembly GCA_001587735.2 of Parhyale hawaiensis. Classification (NCBI taxonomy): domain Eukaryota; kingdom Metazoa; phylum Arthropoda; class Malacostraca; order Amphipoda; family Hyalidae; genus Parhyale; species Parhyale hawaiensis. The sequence continues at coordinate 8,547,478 of LQNS02007216.1, read as the reverse complement.
TTATGCTTGTTAGCACAATAACTCAAAAAATAATGAATGGATCTTTATGAAATTTATATGAGTGGTCAGTAATGTTAAAAGACATAAATGATTGAGTTTTGGTGTAGATCGGTTTGTTCGTTTGTATGTTTAACTTTTGTTTGTCAATACGTTTGTTAACAGTATAACTCAAAAAGTTATGAACGGATCTTCAAGAAAATTGCACAAGTCATTATTACTATCAAAAGGCACAAATGCTAGAAAACAACGATGACAGTTTTGGAATCCTTAAAAGATTCATAAGAAAATAATAGAGCTGGATTTTCCATATTTGCCCTCAAAATTTTGTTAGCGATCGAAAGTCGCATATTAACAGAAAATGAAGTAGAAAATGGAAAAGACATCTCCATAGTTTTTTAGGAAGCTTTAAAGGAATCAAGGATTCCAATACTGTCATTTTTTCTCATTTTTTTCTAGCATGAAAACTCATTGAGTTCTATTCATTTGAAATTTAAAAATTATCGCAAAAACTAATGCCTAAATAAAAAAAGGGGTAGGAGCCAAATGGGGTTCTTTTTTGAAAAAAATACATATTCTGAGCAAGTTCAGAACAATCGGTCCACAATCGATAATTTTAAGCCCCTCCATACCTCCCTCAAAAATGTACCAGGTGCATAAATTCTGCCCAACTTTTTTTAATGTTCTCATCACATGGAATAGGAAAAGGCATGGTATAGCTGTAAACAAGAAATGTACATAGAGACCTCCACCCTCCAGAGCCAGAACTAATATGGAACTCTCTCGATCACTGACCACAACATACCTTGACTGTACATAGAAATTTGCAAATAAGGCTAATTGTAAATAGATTAAACTTCGATCAAATCATTTCCAGGCAACATGAGTACATCAAATAAAAAGTAAAAGGTTATCGTTGATGCAAGAAATGCGTTTATCAGCAAGAAACACAAAACGTAGCTAAGTATATATCAACTGTGGACGACGATAATTGAAGCTTGGGACAGCAAAATGACTTAAAGTTGGCTAAAATAAATTTTGCAGTATACTGTTGGCAAGTGTTAACGCATACGTGTTTCTTTCAAATAGATACATTCCTTGCGTCTCCAGGAACAGCTAATTTTTACTTCATGTCGGTAAGTTGAATGAAACAAATTTTATCGAGGATTGATCAACTTGCTATTAGCCTCATTTGCGAGGAGTGGGCTAACTGTCAAGGTATCGTGTGGTCAAAGGCTCAGTTTAAGAGGCCGGCAAATGTGGTGTTAGTGTATATAAAAGATTTTGTACTCATATATATACTACTAACTACAAACAGACTTGTTTCCATCAAAGTTATTTTTGCGAAGACATAGTACAATAATCGTATGAACTGCATGGGCATGGATTTGATATTTTCTTGCAAGCTATGATATTTAATCTGTACATATAGAAACGGCAGCGGATATGACAGTATTATGTCCCAATGTTGAGCCCAGCGCAGGGCCAGCCCAGTCAGAACATGTCGGTTGTCCCGTCGACGATGGAAATTATGCTAAAGGTGCGTTTCTTTTCGATAGATTCACCAAATGTTCCCTAGGACTCAAGAATAATAGCGAGTATTTTGTGTACCGATAAGATCACAACCAATATAACTGTCATCGCAAGGGTAAAGATACAATTTGTGAAATTGAATGGTTGTATTAGAACAATTCAAATGCTAATGATGATAACGAAAATGTTTAACAAATATTTACACTTTACCATCCATATTTACAAATGAAAATATGCACAAAGTGTGTCGAAAATAACAAGTTTAAACACAACACATGAGCACAAACACGACAGAGCAGGAAGACCACAAAACCATGAGAGTTTGCAAAAGAACATTACAGTGAAGGTGATGTTATCGATAATAGAATTGAGAAACGCAGTAACAAATGACGGTTCCATACCACACATTTTCCCTGCTTACTCTATTTCCAGACACTAGCATCAATTTTCTGTATCAAGTTCAGTTTATTTTTTATGTCTCTCAAAATATAATCAAACGGCTACTTCACAGTTTATAAATTGTTAATTTCTTCAGTGAAATAATAGCTTGGATGAGCTATTTTGGCCAACCGAAGCCTCTTTAGAGCATATAAACTCATATTCTTGCCAACAGTAGAGTTTCTGTAGCGTAAGAGCCAACCATTGCAAGAGGACACAGACAGCCAAGTCGTCGCTGTCTGGCAAGTACCTCCCGGCCTGAAGACGTGTCCCGCTCACGGCCTTGCCTGACCGCTGGTGGAGGACGCTGCCAGCTAATTGTTACCTCAATACAAGACTGAAAAAGACCACAGGTCGCAGACCGATGGCCTTCTTGGCTGCTGTGGCCGAGTTCTATGCGGCAGCAAGTAACACCCTGAGCCCATGTCTACTCCCTCCTACCCTGCAGGCTGACACTCTCGCCCTGGGGCACATACAGAGCATGTGTACCTCTCTCTTTCTACAACAGTTGACGAAGGAGCGCTCAAGTTAGTCGCACGAGTTCCAAACTCTTAGACTTTTAAAAGATATAAATTTATTTAGTACATACAGAGCTCCAATTGCCACAGCAGACTGAACAGTTTCGGCGCGATATAGGCGTTATGCCACTGAAGCGCGAGTAAAATTTCTACTACTACAGACTGAACAGTTGGAGAAGTCTTAGAAAGAGCAGTAACAAAACAAGCAGCATCCAAACACTGGGCAGTGATAACCTTAAAGTCAACTCACACGCGATGACCAGAGCTCACAACAGCCGCATTCAGAGCAGCAGCAATACAGAATCCCCCAAACTGAGAGGAATGTGCGGTACGTGCGTCTAAAACCTATACACTGTACGAAGAGTATCAGTCAGCTTGACTGGGACACACAGCACCGCAGTCAGCCGGACTGGGGCACACAGCACCGCAGTCAGCAGGACTGGGACACACAGCACTGCAGTCAGCAGGACCGGGACACACAGCACTGCAGTCAGCAGGACTGGGACACACAGCACTGTAGTCGGTGCAGAGCCTGCCGTTAGAAGCTATCGTGCACGCAGCTCAGGGAATAATAACAGTAACGGGTAAGGCAGAGAGATTAAAATTATTGCCATTTTGAAAAGAAATAGTATCGGGCATCCTACTGTGACGCATAGGGAGCCGGGATCTACGCAGCTTATTGGTTCACATTTGAACAGCGATTGGTAAGAAGAGCTTCAGTTTTATTATGCCGTCACGGCTATCTTTGGTTGCAGTAACCAGGCTAGGAGAAAATGATAGTAGATAATGCCATTAGTATCGTTTTCACGAGGTTACAGCTCGTATATATGTTACAGTTAATGCGCATAGTCAGTTAATATGCATATTCACTAAAAAAACAGTTAATACGTATATTGCCTATTTCACTCCGGGAATATAATACCTAAAAATCCCAGTTATTATACATATTACCTGAAATTTGGGGGTATTTTTTATACATATTCCCTAAACTTATGTGTTCACTCACTGTTCAATAGACTTATGAACAATATGACTATAGTGACTACTGCCCTTTATCACGCCTGCTTTGTTACAAATTTTCATACAAAACATGAAACATAAAATACAATAAAAATTGATATTCATTCATTTCAGCACATCTTTATTCTACAGTTCGATTTAAAAGCCTTTTCTACCTTCCTGAAAATTCCAAAGTTATTACTTGTCAGTTTGTTTAAAACAATTCGGGAATAAAATTTCGTAATAGCACTAATCACTGTATTAAAATTGTCGACAACGTTTCGGCATAAAACACTAGCCATCTCAGGTCTAAAATAATATCTATAAACATAAGAGAAACAGAAACATAGGTCAGGAGTCGTATACCGATTTGGTTGCACAGAGGAAGGCTGTAATGCCTCCTACATTGGTTATACGAGAGGTAAACTTAACGCTGATGTACGATTTTTACATCTTTATTCGTAAAATTTTACATTTAAAAAATCGAAGACAATACTAAAAGTGACATCTGTTAGGTTTTGTTGTTACCTGGCCGTTAAGAATGGCATCTTGAGTTATATTTAATCTGAGATTTAAAGGATTTGCATCTGTTTGTCTGACATCATCTTATTCCGTTACAATTACATTTCACAAAAGCTTGACCTCCGCAAGTAGAAACCTCCTGGACTGCGTTTCTCAGTGGAAGTGTCTTATGTATATCCATATCTCCAATGGAGTACCGACCGTGCCCACGAATGTCAGATTGATTTCTACTAAATTTTCCAGCATTTATGGTTGCAATTGTGTACCTACAGCTCGTGTGAATCTTTTTCAACAATCGCCCCAATCAGATTTTAAATTGTTAGGATTAGTTTTTCATTCATTAACATTAGGGATTGGTAGTTACATTCTCACCAACATTTGCTGTTTTTTTTTCTTTACAGCAAACTAACTGTAAATACTAGCAGATGAGCCTTTAAAAGAGTTGCTAGTGAAAAACTGCAATGCGTTTTCTTCTTTACTCCCTTCTTCTGATCACGGAGCATTCCGCAACACAAATTGACTTGTGACCTTGCTGTGAAAACTTCTGTCTCTGATTGTAAAATGGAGTCTGAAGCTAAAACATGGCAACCTTTGGTGGAAGACTATAAAAGTGGCATAGCAAAAACAAAAGTATTAATGACACGCGATGAATAATTTGAATAAAAAAAAAAAAACACGAAGTGGCTATTGGTCTGGCACTGCTGGACCAATAGGCATGCAGGCCATTGGTCCGGCACTGCTCGACCAATAGACATGCAGGCCATTGGTCCGGCACTGCTCGACCAATAGACATGCAGGCCATTGGTCCGGCACTGCAAAACTGCCGGATCAACAGTCTGATGTGTAGGTCAGGTTAGTTCGGTTCCTGGTGAGTTGGGGTTAGGTTATGGAAATAAACTATTGAAAACTCAATCAATTTGTGAGTTCTTTGCATCAAGATTTTACTGAGTGCCGGACTAGTAGCCTCTGATCCCACGTCAGACGCTTGATCCGGCAGCTTTGGCAGGGTCGGACCAATAGTCACTACCTAAAAAAATATGAGCCGCTGAAATGCGGTGACACTCAAAAGTTGATAGAAAACGCAAAAAAGAAAACTCTCAACCAGCATACTTTGTCTTCATTGAGAGGGCATACAGTAATCTCAAAGGGGCACACATCTTGACAGGGCATTGTGGACGAGACAAAATGATAAACAATACCGTCACAAAAGTATACAAACATTATACATGAGTCCATTACTCTGTCCAAGGTGGGATGCAATGAGTGTCAGAAGAAAAAGAGACGACTTACCACTAAAGGGACAGTCGTGCCACCAATCCTGACCAAAGAATTTGGAACACGATCCCAAGTCGATCTCATTGATATGCCGTCAATGCAGGGGCGATTTTCTTGGCTTATGCTGTACCATGGCCATTGGATAAAATCATTGTTCTTTACTATTTACATCAAAGCGTGCAGCAGAGGTAGAATATCAACTATTGGACATTTTCTGTTGTTTGGTGCTCCTCAAGTTTTGCAAAGAGACAATGGGTCTGAAGTCATAGAAGAATTGAAATTGCTGTGGCCCTCAAGGAACGCCCAAGCACCCTCGAAGATAGGGATCAGTGGAAAGAGCGAATGCTGACATCAAGGACACGCTGACAGCCTGGCTTGCTGACAGTGAGACCACTGACCGGACTGTTGATTTGAAATTTGTCCTCAGTTGGATTACGAGAACACCATTTGTAGCATTATTTGGAACGAATGCCAAAATTGGACTGACAGCATTTTCTTTGCTTGGTGAAGTTAGTTCTCGTATTGAAAAGGAAGAAGTTCTTCTGAATTTATTTGAGGTAAATATGCAATTAGCCACTTTGTTATCCCCAATTTCTCTGTCTGGTTGTTACCTGTCTCTCTTTCTCCCTCTGTCGATGTTTATCTTAGCAAGGTTATGCACGCAAAGGTCATTTGAAGCAGCATACCCAGAGCGTATTTTTTATTGCCGCCAATTTTAAATTTGAATACTGTCCTTCCTAATCACTGTATTTTAATGATTCTGGTCTTAAACTGCTCCCAATAAGCAATTCTAGTGTGGTCAGTGCTACTACAGTGCAGCAAAAAAATAGGGAGCATAACTCGAAGAAGTTTCATTCTATTTTATTTCATTCGTGTTTTAGGAGCAAGCGGTTATGGTGCAAGGTATTTCTGAGCGGGTAGAAATCTTAGCTGCCGTCCAATGTGAAATTTCCAGATCATCATCACCGATGGCTGCTGAAGCCCCTGCAAGCCATGGTACACTAGCTGATGAGTACACTAATCCTGTAGATACAGCAACTTTGGATACAGCTATTTCTCTACCGTATGGACCAGAAGAACCAGGACCTCTGTTGCGTGTCGTCCAGGATGAAACTTCCGGATCAGCAACACTGGCGCCCATTGAAGTCACTGCAGGGCCTGATACACCAGCCATTTTTCCACTGTCACTGCGACGTAATCAGGGCTTTAAGAAGAGAAAAAGATCGAGGGAAGCCCAGGAGCTATACGCCAGAAAATGGTGCAGAAGAGTCGGGAGTCCTGACAGAAGCAATGTTGGTGCAATGTTACTGTTCTAATCCCTAATGTTGATGGAGGAAGAACTAATCCTAAAAAATGAATTGGAGTCCTTGTTTACAAAGATTCACACGAGCTGTAAAAGATGGCAACAAATGGACGGAAAATTTTGTAGAAATCAATCTGACATTTGCGGACGCCGTCGGTACTCCATTGAAGATATGGATAAGCATAAGAAATTTCCACTGAGAAAAGCAGTTCAGGCGGTTTCTACTTGCGGAGGTCAAGATTTTGTGAAATGTAATTGTAACGGAAAAAGTAGATGTCAGACAAACAGATGCAAATGCTTTAAATCTCAACTGAAATATAACTCAAGATTTCATGCTAAATTGCCAGGTAACAAAAAAGCGAATAGATGTCACTTTTAGTATTGTCTTCGGTTTTTAAATATCAAATTTTACGAATAAAGATGTGTTGGAAATAAATGTATATAAATATTTATCGTATTTTATTTTGCATATTTTATTTGAAAACTTCTAGCAAAGAAGGTGTGATAAAGGGCAGTAGTCACTATAGTTATATTGTTCATGTCTATTGAAGGATGAGTGAACATATAAATGACAACAGATTTCACTTCAACTGTTCATTTTCCAGTCTAGGGAATATGTATAAAAATACCTCAAAATTTCAGGTAACATGTATAATAACTGGAATATTTAGATATTATGTATATTACCTTAGTGAAACAGGTAATATACGTAGTTTATTAACTGTTTTTTTAAGGAATATACATAATAACTGATTATACGTATTACCTGTAACACATATACAGAATGCGATCGATCATAAAATTAAGTTGACGTACATGCAAGACACAAAATGCTGAAAACATTTATCACTTTGAGATCTCAATTTACTTAGCGTTAACGGGGAGGACTCATAGAGACTAAAATGAAACTTAACGATAACCGCATGTGGCCAAGTAACGTAACATCGTCGAGTTGAAGTATAAAGTAAGGTTGGGGCTCAGGCTTTCGTTATTTGGGCTCTTATTTCTAACCAAGAATATAAGTAGCTTTGTATTATTGACACCAGAGAAACCATAACTATAGTTTTTGTTCAGACTTTCTGATTTGACAACCATTTCATCGTGTTATGCGTATGGGTGCAACTCAAGTGGCTGACCTGTGAGGACTGGGAGATTGACTGGATCAAATCGAAAAATACGGTGAAAACTTAAAAAATTCATGAGGAGCACTGCGAACTGAATCTGAAGTAAATAAAGCTTCACTTCACAGAAGAAGTTAAATCAGAGCACCATACCTGGCTACATTTTGCCTCTGTTGTGGAAGCTTTAACAAGCCTCAACTGGACCACTGCAATGCTCTATTAATAATTACTAGCGTGACCCGTGGAATTTCCATGGTTATTTATTGTTCTCACTGTATTAAAGGTAGCAGTCCAAAGCTACGCTAATATACCTCCTTTTCATTTGACTCAATGCAGCTCTTTTAGCCTAATTTACCCAATTAATAACACCCGTGATGAAGGGCGTTTAAGCTCAAGTCTGCTGAGCACGTGAACGTTTCTCCCTACCTTTAGGATTACGCTGCCGGGGATGAGGCTTCGTCTTGTCTAGTATTATCGTGTTCAAAACCCCCCGAGGCAGCTATTACGTTACAGCGAAGGCCCGTTGCTCAGAATCGAATCTCTCTCTTAATTTTTATTGAGTTTCAATTCTCATCGATTCCTATTTGGAATCGATATGTGTTCACAGATTAAGCCTTTCACACGCGCACAGAAACATTTGTTTCAAGAACGTGAAGCGCTCCAGTGTTCCGACTTGTTTGCAACGGGCTTAACGTAGTTCACCGGTAGATCTCGTAAATGTTCTGCCAGCAAAGAATTCGCACTTGTACATCATGATAGAGACATAAAGATGGCAAAAAAACATAGCAGTCTCACTCTTTGGAGGCACTTTTCTCATTGCTCTTCATCTAGATGCATACGCCTTCGCTGAGCTGTGTTTCTCATCTTCTGAAGATGATTTCATTTAGCCTTTCACAATTTGCAGAATGCCATTTTTCAACGGTATATCTGATGACTTCAGTTCTATAACGTGATCCGTAGCTGTTCCATAGAGTATCCCATCATTTTTCTGCTCTATTTTGTGCGATAGCTTCACCCCAGTATAAACCAGACTCAGCCCATATTTTTCACTATTGGATTCTTGCTGCCGAGACCTCTTTTCTGTTAGTATACTTGATTTCTTTAAACTTCATACTTTCACTTTAAAAATGCTTTAGAATATAGCAGCCCAGAACAGCTAGCTGTGCGCCGTATCCAGACAACGGATTTTCTCATATATGGATGCCATTCAACACCAGCAAGGTGAATATTCTATGAATTGGAAATACGTATGCATGATACATATAAAATGAACTTCTTGTCTTTGCATCGAAACTGACTGAAAATTTCTTCAAGAGCGTACCGTAAGAAAACAACGATGGTTGAAATTTCTTCTTGAAAAACACCGAGCTTCATACAACTTGAAGTTTCCGCTTATAGTGAAAAGCGTAACGTGCAGATACAAGGACAGACGGGTGGAGCCTCAAGCAGAATTAGAATATAGATGTTTATGGTCGATTAGTATGTGTTCTCTTCACTTTTTTATGTATTTAAGGGCTTGAAGGTTGCAATTGGCATTTTGTTTGATGATATTAATTAAAATACTCCAAGGCTGCTCAGCTGCACCGTTCGTCGATGGTGACGTCATTGATGATGTAACTTTTCGATGTTAGTTTCACGTGACTGAGTCCCCCTGTTACGCTTTTTGCTTCCTGGTGCAGTTCTTATACCCAGGTGCTATCATGTGGACCGTACATGAGAAGTGATTTGAACTTGTATTTGGTAGCATTCACATTCTGATGGACGAGAATAGAAGCAGGAAATGTCAATGATACGAGTGTATGTGCTACGCATTCTTACAACGAAAGGATAGCCAGCCTCAAGATGGCGTTGCCGAATATATTCAAATCGCGTCATTCACTGTTTCTTTGTAAATCTCAGCTATGTAGACAAGTTATTACAAACAAAACACGCCGAAGTAGATAAAAAAGTTATTTCGATAGCCAATTAACAACTTTATTAGAAGAAATATTGACTGCTGATAGAGTTTCGGCTGTAGAGTTTAGTTCACTCCCCGATGACGTCACAGCTCAGCCCTACTAGTTCTGTTAATTCCTTTCTGACTTACCCGTTGTGTTACAATGCCCTGGCGCAGCCTGTGCAGTCCTACCGTCAGGAGGCAGAACAGACTCCTCTGCGCACTTATCAGCAAGGCGCTACCAGAGCTAGGGCGCTGCAAGGAGGCCGGTTAACACCCGTTGCCAGATTACGAAGGGCCAGGTCCTGTACATGGGTGAAATGAAGTAGATATTTGGACCATCTAATGACAGTACGAAGAGCAGTAGAAATGGATGGTAATTTGAGAAAGTATCTCAAGTTTTCTAAGAAACTGTTTGCCTATATACAATCTAGACGGTGGTGGAAACACCATAATGTGAGCTGTAGCATTAAAAAGAATGATTTAAATACATACTAATTTTAACTTTGTGAAAACGAAGTCTATGCAATGAATTATGTACTAGCAAAACGCACAAGTGAAACTTATATTTTCTAAAATACAGAAAATAATCGTCATTGATTCAAAAATTGTGATTTAGTAGCGAAAATTGCAGGTTAGTGAGCATCAATACTATGGTGGAGCAGCTCTGCCTGTGCTGGCGTAGGGCTGGAAGTGTGCAATAGAACGAAAATGCTTCTTCTACGCTAGTTTTATGAGATGACTAAGTTTTAGTGTCTGGGCGTTGGGCATATTCTAGAGCAAGAACTCTACGTCAATGATATTTTCTGACATTGCTTATTATGCATATTAATTTTTGGTTGCATTTGGCTTTCACGTGCGAGTTACACTGTTTGCAGCGTTATGCTTACAACTATCTGGCAGCAGGAGGAACAGGGTTAACAAAGACTAAGCATTTATTAGTTATGAGCAATGGCAAGGTCTTCAGATAACACGAGTCTACAAAAAATAATTTTCATCTGCTTCTGCGAACTCACGTACTGTCACATGTTTACTATTGGGCACTGATTTTAAGGTTGCAACTGAAACTTGGATATCACGTCAAGCGTTTTAGATACTCGTTGCTAATATGAGCGATATGAGATATCCTCTTAGGAATTGCATTATATAAGACGTCACTCAATATCCAGTGCGGTTATGCAAAGATTAGCACTGATGAAAGCCGTACGTGATTACTAAAAACTGGACTTGATAGACAAAACCAGCTTTCAGATTGGAATTCAAATACAGTTGAAAGAATCCCCGAATCAAACTTCGTAATGACCTGTCCAATCGTTACCGTATCAATATGATCCTAAAGTACAGAATTATAATTTCGTCTCTCGAAGGAATAGCAGTGTAAATATATTTCCTGGAAGATTGGACGTCTTGGACCATCGTTGTTTAATGAATTAATGGACATCTTCAAGATCTTAGTTTTTATTGACCCGAGCTTTCGTTTTGCTCAACGCAAAACGTTTTCAAGGGCGAAAAGCAAGAATGCGAGAGCAGTCGTATCTTATATACCCACGTTATGAAAATTCAATATACCTATGATGTAATAAACAAAAGCCTACCTAGTCACTTAGATTCATGTGCCTTACATCATAAAAAATAAAAAGCTTTACTCTGAGGAACGGAGTACATCATGAACGCAAGAACTATCTAACGAGGGAGAAATACACATCTGAGAGTTCGTCGTATCTATTGATGCAATTATTTGATATGGTCGAATAACTGGATTCGATTATCCGTCGAGACTTATCATTGTTATTTTGACCGAGAAGTTTAACGTCTTGAAAGTTAAAGCCGTGTCCGAGTTGCGCGTGCTGGAAAACTTAAAAATTATTTTCTCTGACTCTCAATGCTCGTTGGTGTTCTTGAAGTTGTTGTTTCAATTGTCAGCCGGTTTGGCCAAAGTATTTTGCGTTGCAGTCATTGCATGGTATTTCATAAATTACATTAGTTCTATAAGTTACTGGGCTTTTATCTTTTAGGGAGCACAAATTCGATTTTAAGGTATTGGTTGGTTTGTTGCTAACGTGGATATTATAAGGCTTTAGTATGGAACTAATTCTTTCTGATGTGCCTTTTATGTACGGAGTAGACACATAGCGTAGCCGCATGGCTGGGTTATTTTCAGATGGAATATTGTGGGAGCTCTCATATGTCTCTTGTTGTGTCACTTTCGTGTTAACACTGTCAATGAAGCGCTTACGGTAGCCGTAATTGCTCAAGGTTTTTGATATTGCACTCTGTTCGTTAGAAAGTTCTTCAGGACTGCAGATGTTCTTGGATAATGAACAAAGAAGAATAAGGTATGTACTAAAGAATGAAGAACATCTCGCAGACGACCATCTGATACAATGGAGCGTGTGAAAGAACAAGTCAACAATCTCCTAAAATAACTACGAGATAGAAACATCATCACACAAGAGCAACATAGAACGCTCTATGTCAATAATGTGACGATTCCTCTATTCTACTCGTTGGTTAAAACTCCCAAGCCGAACCGACCAATACGCCCCACCGTGTCATTTATTGGCTCACCTACGTATAAGTTGGCTCAATATCTTTCTAAGATGCTAACACCTTTTCAAATGTTAGCCAAGAGAAGCTGAAAAACACCGTAGAAGTAAAAGAAGCTCTAAAAGATTTAATGGTACCGGCTGATTTTATACTTGCCTCCTTCGATGAGAAGTCGCTCTTTACGTCCATCCCACAAGACCTGGCCCTCTTTTCAATTGACAAAGCTTTAACGGAAAATTAATAACTACTGCGTGAACAAACACTACTGAACAAAGATCAGACAAAGGAACTGCTAACTGTTTGCATCAATGCTTCAATATTTTAATACAACAATAAGATCTACAAGCAGAAACATGGGTTGCCAATGGGCTCTCCTATTTCCGTCATCTTAGCTGAACTAACAGTGCAAAATGTTGAAAAATAAATCCTGATTGCTTCACCTCTACCAATACTCATATGAAAGAGGTCTATAGATGACGCCGTAGCCATAATTCCGAGAAATTCCGTGAATGCAATGCTGCAATTCATCAACAGCATACAATTCACGGTAGAGACCGAACAAGGCAAGTGCCTACCTTATCTTGATCTACTAATCCAACCAAAAGAGTCAGGACAACTAAATTTCACAGTTTACAGAAAACCAACGAACACCAACGATTACCTGAAATTCAGCTGCAACAATCCTCAACATCACAAAAGATGAGTGGTGTCTGCATTGTTTCGAAGATCCAAGAGAATCTGCAGCCCTGAAGAACTTTCTAACGAACAGAGTGCAATATCAAATATCTTGAGCAATTACGGCTACCGTAAGCGCTTCATTGACAGTGTTAAAACTAAAGTGAGTGACGATCGTATGTACCTATGCCTTATAATATCCACGGTAGCAACAAACCAACTAATACCTTAAAATCGAATTTGTGCTCCACTAAAAGATAGAAGCCCAGTAACTGATAGAACTAATGTAACTTATGAAATACCATGCAATGACTGCGACGCAAAATACATTGGTCAAACCGGCAGATAATTGAAACAACGATTTCAAAAACACCTACGAGCATTGAGAGTCAGAGAAAACAATTCTTAAGTTTTCCAGAACGCGCAACTCGGACACAGCTTTAACTTTCAAGACGTTAAACAAATCGGTCAAAATAACAATGTTAAGTCTCGACGGATAATCGAATCCAGTTATTCGACCATCTATATATTAATACGCTAGTACCTACCTACATACCTACCTACCTACGTACGTACTTACCTTTTGTGTCACGCTCTTCATCACAAATAGATAGAAGGAAATTAGAGCTCTATTGAGTTTAATTGTTTATGCTCCCGAAATTTCTAAGAATAAATCTTTGGGAACCTGCTTCGTGGTTTGCTGCCAAAGGAATTTCACGGGTCCAGTTAGAAAGAGCAACTTATAAATATAGTCCAATAATCCACTTAAACAAGCGCGGCTTCAGTAATTATTGTCAGCAAAAGGCTGGTCGTATAAGATATCCTACATCGAATCTCGGTGTTGTTTGTGATGTAGACGGGGAATTGCAATGGTACAATGCGAAGGTTTCACTGATCTATCTGAAGCGCCTTAAGCCAGACAGTGAACGTTGCACGGGTTCTGCTAACTTATATAAATATTACACGGGTTCAATGATACGCGGAGGTCAGCAGTCCTGTGCAGCTGGACAAAGTATTTTTAATAATTTTATGCCCCTGGGCTCTTCTGAATAAACGGGTTGGGATCTGGAAACTTTCCATGTGGGGGTGGGCACTAAGAGTGCTAGCAAAATTCAAAGGGGGGCAGCGAGACACAAAAGCTAGGCCCTAAGCAGTGCATTTTTTTCAAGGCCTCATATCCAGTGAAGGGTGCGTGTAACTTTTTAGGGAGGGAGTGTGTCCCCCACGTTCCTTCCCTGGCAACTCCACTGCAGGGAGTTGTGGATATTATTATCAAGCAATAGGATGGACTTAATATATCACACATCGAGTCCCTGTGTTGAAGAATAAGTGTGGTGTTACCGAACTAAAATATGACTGTTTCACGGGTCTGTCTGACAGGCCTTGCAGAGCCGTGAAAGTTTCACGGGTCCAGCTAGTCTATATATTAATACGATAGTACGTACCTTGTACCTAACTACCTTTTGTGTCACGCTCTTCAATAATAGAACAAATTTTGAGATTTGGCTTCAAATATGAATCATTTCCCCAGTATCATATCTACCTACGGGTTTACATTTTTTCACATTCTATTCGCTTTGCAGCCAGCGGATGGCATTTCTAATAAGCCAGTTACGTAGCTATGATACGGCACCGGTAAACAGAAACAATAGCGTTTTTTTTTGCTCTGGAGTCTTTTTTGAAGCGATTGCACTGCCGCCACAGCATCCGCCTTAACAGTTTACAGTGAGATGCCTGAGCAAATGCAATGACATCTTGGGCACAGAAGATGACCCTGTTGCGAGTGGAGAAATTGACCGAATATGTTTTATTTTAGCTACTATGTAGCATTCAACAAAGCAGACAAATTATGGGCTACTGATCAGTATCCACGGGTTCCGAAATGATGAGAAAAATCGAAACACCGACAAAAACTGAAATGTGTGACTTCATGGAGCGCTAAATTATCTGAAAACTGTTTGAAGCAGAGCTTAAAAAAGGCCTGCAAATACATACTGTAAGAGAATTTTGCAACATTTACCGTCGTATTTCTATGTTTTTATCAATACACAAGAGCGAATTCGTTGGTGACTGAACAATTACGTTATTAAGGGATGAAATCGAAATACTAGAAAAAGTTGGACGAGACGTGAGGTAGACGGACTGCATGAGGATAGCCTGGGTTAAGCGGGAGACGTTAGTTCAGACGGGGTGGTTTAAGATATGGGTGCTACATCAGGTTACATAAGGTACCCAAGTGGAAATATTCACTAACCGTGGAATTTCCACGGGTGCAGCTAGTATCAACTAATTGCATCAATAGATACGATGAGCTCTCAGGTGTCTATCGTATCTTAGATGTCTGTTGTTAGATAATTCTCTCGTTCATGGTGTACTCCGTTCCTCAGAGTAAAGCTTTCCATTTTTTTATGCTGTAGGGCACGTGAATCTCAGCGACTAGACTATTGTTTATTACATCATATGTATATTGAATTTTCGTAGAGTGTGAATATAGGATACGACTGCTCGTTGTACATATATATGCTCTCGCATTCTTGCCTTTCACCCTTGAAAACGTTTTGCGTTGAGCAAAACGAAAGCTTGGGTCAATAAAAACTAAGATCTTGAAAATGTCCATTAATTCACTAAACAATGTAAACATAATAATACTAAGGAACGTTGATGCTGGGCAATGAGGGGCTTCAATTTCTGTATGTACTTATTTAAGTGTAGAGAGTTGATTAACACTAAATTATAGATAGACTCGCAGATTATTCGATAGAAGATGCGTCAGTATAAAGCATTTGATTAAACTGGAATCTGTATTGATAATAGGATAAGCCAGTTAAATGCTAATGCATAAATTAGGCATATTCAGGGCTTCCCTGTGCATTTATGGTGGCGAAATAAAGAGCCGATCTTCAGCTGGGAGTCTGGGAGGACGCTAGTGCTACCAGGAGAGGTGATAAGCGAGTGTCACTTAAAATCTGAAGCACTTCAGTGCATGTCAGTTAATTAAGTATTTGAGCAAATATTTTACGAGCCTTTGTGACAGATTACCGCCAGTGTTACGAGGGGAGGGGGGATGAGTCATTGGTGCTGTGATGGGACATTAGACTGCAGAAACTGTCGTGTGGAGAGCCAACAACAGGAGTGTTGTAAGGACTAGAAGAAGGAAGCAGTTCAAGTAACTAATATAATTATTTTTTGAAAAAGTTTGAACTTCGAGCTCGCATTACAAAAGCAGCTTCAATGATAAGTTGCAAGTAGAAGAGACTTAAGTCAGCTGTAAAAAACGATCTAACGCGCTCTTCAGAACTGGCAAATAAGACCAAACGTGTGATGCTCAAGGAATTCGTAATGTTTTCGTAATAGTGACTCAGTAAAACGCAGAGCAACGATACCCAAGATAATTGTAAGGTAACGAGAGCACAATAAACAGTTCTCTACACCAGACCAGGGTTGAAACAACACAAAGTGTTCATTACAAAAGGGCTGATAATATCCCCGAGTTTTGCAAAGCCTCCTACCCACGCTTATGAAACTATGTTGTTGTATATGGTCTTCACGGCCTTGAGAAATTATTGTATAAAGAGGAAGGTCCACGTTACATACGTCGAATATTTTCTATTTAGAGATAACAGTGCTTGCTTTGCAGATGTGCATGGAGAATTTATTCAAAATTTTACAAACTTAAGACGTTGAATGCATCTCAAACCTTTTCATCACTTAGCACTCAAAAGAGAGCTCTAAATCCTTAAAGAAATATTATGCCGAGATATGTCACGTATGAGCAGGCTACTGACTCATTTTAATATGGTGATGATGCAGACACAAAACATTAAAGCTACGAAGAGGTGCAAGGCCCACAACATTCAGTTTTCAGTCAACTATTGGCCACGAATAAGAAAAAAAAGCCCTTCATGGTTACAGGGTACAATACTTAGATAAATTTCAAATCTACTCTGTACAACGGGTGTGGTACAGCGCTAACTGCTGCATGCTCTAATGCAGTACCTAATAATTTCGTTTGTTATGCAAGACATCAGTTTATATATTTTTTAGGAGCAATTTATTCTTTTAACAGAGCCACTATAATGATGAATGGGAAGCCGCCAAAGCATCAGGTGGCTTATTACTAATGTGTAATGCAACATGACTGCTTCTGCGCTTGGCTGCAGACACAAGCAGGATGCAGGAGGCATCAGGCGTTACCTGACAGGCGCGTTTTACGAGTTGTGCACTTCAGTGCGGACAGGATGGAGGTATTCTTTCGGTTTTTCTTTTCCTGGTTTTACACAAAGGAAAGTAGAGTAATTTCTGCTCGGAATTTATGAGATTGGCCAGTGAAAAACTTCGATACTTGACTTGCCTGAAACTCGAGACAGAAGCCGTGGATTCGCCCCACTGAATCGACTTAGGGTACTAGCCATAAGTCGATTACCTTTGAGACTTCTAAAACTGCGGCATGATTAGAAGCGAGGTCCTGCAATTTTTCTGCATACACCGTACCGTTGATGGCCATTTGTAATGTTCTCAATTGTTCAAGTTGATGGCCAAGTTTGGTAAAGTGTTCTATTGCCATTAAGAGCCCGCTTGGGCAACTTCACGGCTGTATACATACTGTTGGCCACGACAACAGCTTCTCTAGCATTAGTATATTCTGTCAATCATTCGCGATTTTGTTTCTAAGCGAACGCAGAGTGTGTCTGTTGACGGCGTTTTGAGCGCCTTAGTCGAGTCGGGGTTGTGTCTGGCGTCCCTCAGGGGAGTGTGATTGGCCCGCTGTTGTTCGTTCTCTATACTAGTGACATGTGCTCTTCGCTTGAAAACACAATGATCAACTATGCCGACGATTCCACTTTGATGGCAGTTATACCTGCTCCTCGCCTTCGTGATGCTGTCGCTCAGTCTCTGAATAGGGATTTGTCACGAGTAGTGAGTAATGCACCGAATCGGACACTTTTGAGGGTAGGTTCCTGCTCCACCTACTTCCGGTTTCCCAGGAATCGCCCACTTTCGGTTTGCGATCCCCCCCCCTGACCCACGCTAAACCGGTAGTGCATTGGCCGATATAAACCGGAAGCTCTCGCGCGAGGGAAGCCGCGAGGGTAGGTTACCTTCAAAAGTGTCCGATTCGGTGCATTACTCACTACTACAGTAGTGGCGACGAGATAGTTGTTTTTGAGGGTAACCTGCCCTGTTGTTGTGGTTACGTAGGGGGCGGCTCTGGAGGGGGTCGGGCGTGTGGCGGAAGGTACGAGAAGGAAGGCAGGGAACACAAGAAGTCAGTCACTGACAAAGGGCTGTCTCACAGAGAGGTAGGAAGGAGGGCGGTGGGGTGGGCGGGACACTCAAACAGGTGGTTGACGGTATGGGGGGCGCGGTGGCACTCGGGGCAGGAGTCGGAATCCGCCAGTCCGATCCTATGGCGGTATGATATTAGGGCAGAGCAGAAACCTGAGCGCAACTGTGATAGAGTGGAACGGGCCGCACGAGAGAGAACCGCCTCGTCGGG
>LQNS02007216.1:8515185-8525722 GCA_001587735.2 Parhyale hawaiensis | reverse complement strand
GAGCTATGCATGTTTTATAAGGTGTACAATAATGAGAGGCATTGGTTGTATTCTTCTCTCCCTGCCCTCAAGGTTTTTGGGAGAGCGACTCGTGCTGCGCGCGGAGCGCACTCTTTCACTTTGGAGGCTGTCGTATGTCGAGCTAATCAGTTCTGTCGGGGCTTCGTGTTCTGATCGGCTAAGGTTTGGAATTTGTTGACGGTATCGGCATTTGGTCGTATTGGCCTGCAGGCGTTTAAGTCAGCTGTTAACGGTTATTTGCTGGATTTCATTTAGCAGCGTTTTGGGCTTCCCGGTGTTGCAAGATTCTTTATTTGGGTTGTATTACCTGTCCGTGACAGCTCAAGCGTGAAGTTTTAATAATAATAAGCTATTAGGTATTGAATAACCCAAAAACCACACTGGCAAGAGTAACGCACGTCAAGTCAGTGTGGACTGTGCTTAACGATGACCTCGATACTTTTGAATTAGCAGTCTTGATCTGCAGCCAGTGAAATGTTAGTGATGGATTGAGGCGACTCACGAGGTGACTCAGGCAATTTCATGAACAGACTAGTGCCCTAGCCTTCAACTTACTAGTAGCACTTTATGCTATTTGAGCAGCTGTAGAATTAAGACCAAACCAAAGTTCCAAGTAGGAAGGCCGTAGGTAGGAATGCATGTGGCTCTCGACCCTACACCTTCAGTAAAGTGGATAGGCTTCGCTTAAGCCCAATACAGACGAGAAACAAAAAAGTCAAAAGCTGAATTTCCCAACAAATTCTGTATCATACTGAGCGAGAAAGTTGCCTGAAGAGCGAATTCGGCAACATTCGGTCAATCTTTTTGGTGGCATTCGAGCAACTCAAAGCGACTCGCAGTCCAGTTTTCCTTAATATCTATTCATAGTACGGTATGCAACGCCTGAATTTTTCCTAAAACTTTACTTTAATTGGTATCGATTCCATCTGTAAGTTAAAAAGTATGAAAGGAATTTGTATCTAGGCTACAACGGTTGTAGCCGTTAAAGTTTTGTTTATAAGCGTCAGGATCGTAAGAAATACTCAGTCGCTTGTACTGTGTATAAATAGGGAATAAAAAACCGGTTGATAAACGAGCAATAAAAATACTGAAGTCAATATTTTCCATTTCGATTTTATGCAACTCGTAATAATTTTGCCTTATGGCAGTGCAACTGCAACAACCTTTGCCCCGCTGCGTCTACATTGAAATGTGCCAAGCTTGACGATCCGAAAAAATTGTTCCGTCGAAATTAGCTATGTCGCTCGTCTGTGCACGCGTTTACTCTTCCAGCTCTGGTCTGATAAAAGTTTTACCTATGAGGGGGGCGCACTTGCACCGATCAGACGACCAAATTAACGGGCACGATGTACTGCCCGGTGATCATAATTGCGAGGAATATAGCATTTCGGTCACA
Organism: Parhyale hawaiensis; assembly: GCA_001587735.2. Lineage (NCBI taxonomy): Eukaryota > Metazoa > Arthropoda > Malacostraca > Amphipoda > Hyalidae > Parhyale > Parhyale hawaiensis. The sequence continues at coordinate 8,524,305 of LQNS02007216.1, read as the reverse complement.
AGCAACTAGTGATTGATTGTTCAACTGAACGAGACAGCGTATAGCTGAACACTCAGATCTTCTGAGCTCAGACCAGCTTGTGATGGTGCAGAGAAGTATGATAAGCATCTCGTTTAAGATGAATATCCCTTAAACACCTCATTAACGAGCATTACCTCATGTCGTTATCATCAGGATATACTTTAGACATAGGTGCATTAGCATTTTCATAACAGTTCTAGTATTCTGATAACTAACTCCAACAATACGAGGACCAGAGCTTTCTTGATTTTTAGCTAGTTAAAAATCGAGATATTGAGTAAAAGAAAAATAATACTGTTTTGCTAACTGCCATACTTTCAAGCTTACTATACAAAGAAATATAGACTACTGCTGATTTATTCTTTACGGTGCGCACTAAGCTAGAAAAATACAGAATGAATGAATATCAGCTACTAATTTTTGCCGTGCACTAAGAGTTTGCGAGGACCAGGAAATAGAGGGAAGCTCCGGGCCGGCAACATAAATGTTACAGTGAGCTCTATACTACCTCAGAAGCACCTAACTGAACCATAGCATGGCACAACTAAGGGCTGAAACAACACCATCCTTACCATTGATACAGCATAAATCGGTGATACACTGATTCTACTACACAATTCAACTGCAAACTACAGTATAATGCGGAGTAATGAGCAAATATAAGAGAATATTGTATTAGCAATGTCTTGAAATACACCTTGAAGCTTGGACTGTCCTACAGACTATGTAATGGGTAAAAACTTCTGATTGCATTTTGAAGCGGGGAATGATAAATATTTTTAATACTGCTAAAGGTAAATTGTTAGAGTGACGTAGAAATGTAGGGCAGTAAGTAAAATCACTAGAGAAATTAACTAACAACTACAATGGGTTATAAGTATGATCACGAAGAGGCATAAGCTGCAGTTGATGTTGCAACGCTTGTTGAATTTTAGCAACATGATGTACAGTTAGCTCTCAGCTAAGGCCTCTCTAATAAATAAAGCACCAGCAACTGTGGGAGTCGTCGCTTAATTTACTAACTCCTAATATGGACCATGAAAACTAAAATATAAACTGACTTATGGCACGCTCTATTGGGTCGTCAAAGTCCATTTCAGCCAAGAACACTTGACTTGTCCGGAAGTGCAGAGTGGAGCCGTAGCTTCTCCACCTTAAATCGCGTTGGAGGTGTTAGAATCAGTCCGATTATCCCGAACCGATTGAAATTTCTAATTTCGCAGTATAAATAAGTTTGTGGAAGTCTCACAGGCATCTGAATAAGGGTCAGTGCCTCAAGCTTGAATCAGGTCGAAACCAGGACACCTGTCTGAAGATTCGAACAAGTCAAGCCTCAAGAGCTTAATATCGGCACCCACTGGAACATACCCTTAGAGTTAACGGATCCATGATGTAAGAATTGGTTGCAACACGTGTGTACGAGTCGTTTTATCGCTGACCATCAATTGCGCTAGGATAGGAACTTGTAGCAAACAAACTGCTATTGCACTTGGTTGCGATCATCGTGGACTTGGTATAAACTTGACAGTTGAATTTGACATTAGAAAGGGAACGGAGTAAAGCAGCTGGTAGTAAGCTGTTTGCTTAACGAGGAACAGATGATTTCTACAAGTAGTTGATCCACTTACAGCCATAGTATCCTTTCTCTATATTATGGCAGTTACATGCAGAGTAAAAGAGCTATTATCTAGATACTAAACAAACAGATAAGTGCTATTTTCTAAAATAGGCAGTAGATTAATTTTAGACTTCGGCTTCTACAGCAGCCCCCTGGATTAGAGGCTAAGGTGAGCACCCTTAATTTTTTTTTACAAACTATGCCCTTATCACACTTCGGTTGACTAGGCCTCCATTTCGGTAAAGTAAAATATTGTAATGAAATAATGCGGAGGTCTGTGTTTGCATTAAAAGACTTACTATAAAGTTTCTAGAAGAGCATGGGCCAGTTGTCAAAGTCTGTATGCAATGGCTACAATTAGTCTATCGCCAGGGAAATTAAAACTCAAGTTCCGAGTACAGAAAAAAGTGAAAACCTACTTGAAAGAATATTTTGTTTTGAAAATGCAGCGAAAATGTTAATAGCAATACAAAAAACATCGGAGGCGTAAGTAGGTATATTCTAAGCTACTGTAAAGGTGTAAACCAGCAATGCATACTTGCAAGATAAGTTCACACCATTTATTGCGCAATACTTCTCCAAGTTCGTTGGGTGTGATTGGATTCCTGTTTTTGAAACTGTTCGTCCTGTGGTCTCTTGGCTATTCTGACTAGACGTTGAGTTTCATGCATAGAGAGAAAAAAAAAAGTGGCACTAGCTTGCTTTTGTATGACACACGTCGATATTAATTGCATCATGCAGTGCTGCAAGGCATTATTTGACTCATATAGGCAAATTCACTCAAAGCGACTGCCAGACATACTTTGAGATAACATAAATAAGAGCACATGAGAGTGCAGAATACACGGAGCATCCACACGTTCAATAGTTCTTGTGTTTTCTCCATTTGTTCACTGTTGGCCAGTTAGGCAGTGAACGTTACTGCGAAGTGATGAACGCGGTGGGAGTGCGTGCTACAGCAGGGGGGGGGGTATTGCTCCAGTGACGGCATCAATAATTTATGCTGAACCCAGGGGAAGATAATGTCGTAGACCTCTACAGCAAGGCAGTCTTCACTGACATTAACACAATCCAGATGGAAATGACCTTTACGCAATGGTAAATGTTGGCCAAAAGTGTGTCGTCTGAAGCACAGCTGCCGGCGGACGAAGCAAATGGCGGAAGATGTCAGTAGTTCACAATGATTTAAGGTGCCAGTAATTAAAATTGTAACGTCGACAAAACAGTATCTGCATACTGTAAATCAGAACGACCTGAGAGGCCGAGAGTGAGAAGAGATGGGAAGCTTCAGACTGTCGGAGATAAAGTTAAAATCTAGCCAGATGAAACGATTTTCCTGAAGGAGGTCACGGCGTACGATAGAATTTTGGCTGCAAGAGCAAGCGCTACTCCGAAAAAGTCATCGAATAAAACTCGTCGAAGGGACAGTTTTGGTATATCTGTCATCTGACGGTAGAAAGACCTTTCCGTTATTCAATATAAAGGAGATGACGGTCGATTCCGAAGTTTACATCAAACTTTTAGATGATACTGTTCCGCCACAGTTAATTTGGTGCAAACTGCAAGTTCACGTAGCAAGGTGCAAGTCCCACGAGAGAGCCATTCACTGCAGAGGTTTTGTGCAAATATATTTGGTCACTGCACAGTCCAAACGTCAAACCAGTGGACTTCGCCACTTGGAGCATTCTAGAGGGTAATATTTTGGGAATATAGTTCAAGAACCTCGCAGCTCTGAAGAAATCCTCGGTCTCTTCATGGAATTAGTAATGAAGGGAAAATACTCGGTGCTCCTGCGACTGTTGTCGGGTGCTTGCTTTGGCGATGGAAAGACATACTGATTAACCCGCACTGTGAACCACCACCTGCTAATTAGCATTTGACTAAATTGTAAGAAACTCGTATACTTTTGTTCCTCCATTACTAATAACTGTATTAAATTGAATGAAGGGAAAACTTAGCACGAGCTCACTTGACCATTCACTACAAGAAAACAAGTGGGCACCGTCAGTACTCTGGTTAGTTAAGGTGTAGGTAAAAGTAAAGTCACCCTGACCCCATAGATCAACTAGTTAGGTCAACCGGCACTCGTTTGTGTTGCAGATAAATACCCGCTACGCCTCAAGGCAGCGCGTAGCTGCAGTTGATTTCAAACAATCAGAGTTATAGACTGAAGACTCACAGAAACTGCCGTCCCCAATCGTCCCAATTGCTAGTTAGGTCTGTACTTTCACACTGAACTATGAATGTCTTGAAAGCTGCTACTGCTGGAATCCTGAGCATCGAGCTTCATCTCCCTGGCGGGGAAACGAAGCTGTAGGCACTATAATAACATACGCTAGATGAATATGAGTTCTAGAAGAAAAGAAGTAATTTGTAAAAGTAACAGAATTACTTTTAGTAACGTAACAACATGCATGCAGGTTCTGGAAGATATAAATAGTTTGCTCTTAGGCGCAGTGCGAACTTAGATTGATGGATATACATACACTTGCTTTTGAAACAGAAGAAATATTTTGCGACGGTTCAAAAACAAGTGACTGATTTACTACACACGTGTAGACTGTGTTGGCAATATTAGTCTGGCGACAGAAGACTGGGACCTTTGGCATTAGCGTGCAAAATATCAACTTTATGGCGTTACTAGCAGTGCTAATGGCGAGCTGAGCAGCGGCAAAGCAACAGCGTGCATAAACTGCCTATATGGCTATACTATTAAGTGAAGTCCCTTCCGTGATGAGGTAGACTAGTAGACTGGACATCTGTACAATGGAGTAGAAGAAGAAAGCGCAACAGACAGACTATTGCCTATCCGCCCAAAAAATGAAACCCAGCAGACAGACAAACAAACGGACACACGCACACATAGAAACAAATCATACTCACGGTTACAGAGCATGATGTGAGCTGAGCGATCAGAAAATAGTACAACAGCAGTATGCACAACTTCCCTTCTATCAGAAAATAAGCGGACTATGTACATTATATGGCACGCTATACATAACAATGGCCAAAGATGACATTTTTATTACACGATAGTGGTATTGCTGTCTATTCTACTAGTAATATAAATGAGACAATTATAAAGTCCTTAAATAAATCCTCACATCGGCGATGCTAATATATGGAGAAGTAACCCATGCAGTTGCAGCAATTCCCCGGTCCGACTATACCTTGAGCTGCCGGCCATGTACAGTCGGCCGGGGGCGCGAATAATTCATCACGGTGCACTGCAGTGAGTCTCGCCATTACGTAAGTATATGCGTAAGAAAAATGCTTGACGAGCAGCTATGATTGGTACTATTACAAGCAATAAATATATTATATTACGGATTTTACTACGTTCGCAGTCGAAGCTGAATATGGATTAGAATGATGGCTGGTGTTCTACACTGGAACTGCTGGTGAGTGCGAGATAATCGAACACTAGGCGTCAATTTAGCTACCGAAGAGACACAACAGCTTATTTAAAAACATTATAACATACGTGAAAAAGTTAGTAACAAGTGCGGGAATTATTCAAGTATCGTTCTCAACTGGACAATGGGTCTTATTAAAACAATTATAGCTAAGAGATGCATTCCTGTTTCATTCAGTTTCACTATTGATTCCTTGGAAATCTAGAAGTACTCGCAAAGAAGTTTTAGCAGTGGCTGCAGAAGAGCAAATAGATTATGGGACCGGCACGTGCGCTAGAGTGACTCATTATTTTGCGCAGGCCTAAGAAAGAGACGCTGAAGACGCAGAGGCGGCGGCGGCAGGGCGTAGAGCAAGCTGTGTTGGTGCTGACATCGCCAGGTGAAGTGGCGTAGCCTGGCTGTATTCTTCAAACAATACAACGTTATCAATAAACTTTAAAACTTGTATTAAGATTAGGTTTATGGGATAGCATAATAAATAGCAAATATTCATGGTGACAAACTAACAAGAAATGTACTTTTATACGAGCAGCATATATATCGCAAACACGGCGCATAGCATGTAACTGTTATCATTTCATTATTACAGAACAATTCCTGATACTATCAGCGCTGGGCGCGTCACTCGTTTGGGGTCGTTGCGTCAGCATCAGTCCGTCACTGCCGGAGGGATTGTTGCGTCAGTTCGTCGTTTTTCTTCAGCAAAAAGTTGCGTCATTTCGTTTGCGTCATTACATCACTGGTGGATACTGTTATTTTAACCGATCAACTTAATATACATGAAGAATCATATAAATGTATGATAAAAATACAATGGAATAGACATTTTATTAATCAATTATTTACCTCCGCGAAGGAGGTTATGTTTCCGTCGAGTTTACCTTTGTTTGTATCTTTATCTGACACCAAGATATTCAGAAACTTATGGACAGATCTTCACAAAATATACACGGATTATTGTTAGGCATATGACGAGTAACAGATGATTAACTTTAGGTGAAGATCCGCTCAACCGTTTGTAAGCTTGCCTTCATTTTTTAGTATCTTAACTCAAAAAGTTAGGGATGAATTTCTATGAAATTTACTAGAGTTGTAAGGTATATCACAAAGAGTAAATGACTAATTTTTTCTGATAATCTTTTATGTTTGTTCGTTTGTCTCTGTTTGATTTGTTGTTAGTTAGCAAAATGACTCGACAAAAATTGTTAGCAATGACAAAAGATATTAATGATCAAACTTAGTGATGATCGGTTGGTCTGGTTGTAGTAGTGTAGTAGTACAAACTTTACCAGCGCATCAGGGACACAATGTCTATATCGCGCGAACTATTCTTGTGGTTTAACACAGGCTTGTGCGCCACTAGGATGCGAGGTATGTCTAGTTCTAAAATAACGATTTTTGTCTCGGCTTTTCTGTCGGGAGGCCTCAGAGTGGTCAGTGCGCTGCTGACAGGAAAAAAGCGCAAGTTATGCGTTTCCAACTCCCAGGCACGGCTGAACGCTTTCGCTTAGTTACCCCGCACGGGCGAAGGAAACGAAAAACATGAAGGTAGAAGTCTAGTGGGAATAGGTCGGCCACCTCGATCAGTGGCCCACTTTCCAAAACAGAAAAGGAAGTGTTGAGACCCTACCTAACTTAACAAAACTAACCTAGTCAGCAGGAACTGAGGCAAACTGCAAGATCTGTGGAAAAGGCACTAGTGACCCATGGGTGCGTGAGGCCCAAATATATTGTGGCAGGGACAGGGCCCGCCAGAATATACCCCTAAGGGCTTGGTCTGCTTGTGTGTTGACTAATGTTTGTCAGTAACATAACTCGAAATGTTATGAACATATCTTCAAGAAAATTACAGACGCTGTTATTACTTTCAAGAGGTCCAAATAACAGATTTTGCAGCTGACGAAAAGGAAATTATAGTTTCAGAGTTTATTAATTTGAATTTTTCAGTTATGCTGCCTCACTTTGAGGAATTATGCGCTAGTGCTCTAGTTATTTTTAATTTAGTTGGTTTACTATATTATTGTTACTGTATCATCATCACAGTAGCTATCACAGAACACCTACAAACTGCAGTACATAAATATAACATTAGACTTGTGAAAACTAACAAGTAAAAATTTACCGAAATATTTGACAATAGGTTTTTGTAAGTTAGTCCACTGAACTGTGTGGACTGGCCTCAGTTACTGAAATATTTTTTTAGATAAATTTACACGATTATCTCCTCACTCGAACCCAAACCATTTACATCATAGATATTGATGCATTGTACACGAATTTATCCTGTTCTTGACGAGCATTCTCAAATGAAACAGATTTTATTCGAATATTTATCAAGAATACCTGTTATCCACACCCACGTGCAGATTGTTACTGTAAAATATTTCTGAAAAAATATTTGATCCTGGTATTACTATCCTACTGTTTATAAATTAAACTTTTCCACTCCCTTCTATACTACGGTAACACCACCAACAAAACAAGTAAACAAAGAGCGTAACGGGAGGACTCACGTGAAATTAGCACCAAAAAGTGACGTCATCATCGACGAATCCATGCCTGAGCAGCCTAAGAATATTTTAACTAATTTAACCAGAAAAATCGTCTTAAATTGCAATTTTCATCTCTACGGTATAAATAGATTAAAATAATATATACTAATTTAGCAGTGCATGCTGGTGGAAACTTTCACAGTAGTAGCACCGAATTTGTTCCCTCTCGGTGACCTGATTTAACTTCTTTTTCTTGATTGCAGCCTTATTTACACTTCATATTCAGTTCACAGTGCTCTTCACCGAACATATTTATTCTTTACCAGCAAATATAAGCACTATTATAGCCAATTCTGTACGCGAAAGAAACCACAGTAACAGTTAGCCATTCCTCGAACTTTCTGTACTTGGCGACAACATTTCACGATATTTTGCAGCTCAAGTAGCTGGCCAGTCATGAGCAGGAAATTGAATGGAATAAATTGGAAAAATATGGTGATGTATATTAGAAAACAAACTATGAAGGCCTGAGGTCCCACACTCAAATACTTAGACTCGTCGATGTGATGTAAATTTGCTGCGTTCGGTCACAGCTAAGTTTCATTTCAGTCCTAATGAGTCCTCATGTTGCATTCTTTGCTTCCTGGTCAAAACAGTCGACTCTCAGTAAACTTACCACTTCGAGGCCTACCCGCATAAAATTTTCAGGCTCTCCTACAAAAACACAAATGCAATAGAATCCTGTTTTAAATTCAAAGGTAAACCTCCAACCCCTCTTCTGTTCAGTATTGCCTATGAATTCCAACGCAGGAGCTACGACGCTGCGTATGTGGGCAGCACTGGACAGCATTACAAAGCCCAGTATTCAAGTATATCCAGCAAAACAGGTTAACCAATTGAAAACCCTACCAATTCAGCTTCCTGTCTTCATACAGAACAAACCATTCATTTACAGTAGCAGGAGAGACTTCTCCATCATCGACGTTTTCAGCCCAATAGAAAATAGAACTCACAACTCTAAAACTTGATCTACTGTAAAACCATAAAATGAAATTTAGCTTCAATATGACTACATCTGTAGCTCTTATTACAATCCTTAACTGACTTTTTTCTTCCGACTTTACCACAACTGCTGCTTCCATATCGCCCGACTGTACTAGGACTGATTGATATTTGGATTTTTCGAGCACACCCGGGTCATTCCATTCGCAATTTAAGCGCCCCTTAGACAAGATCTCCGTTCCCTGCTAATATACCAGAAAAATTAATTCTTTTCCGGTTTTTCATTCATTATTGTTGATTTTGAAGATCGGGGAAGACATCCCGAAACGTTAAATGTTAATTAATTTTGTAAATAATTATGTTTCGTTGACGAATTATTGGCAACAGCTGTCGGAAATGCCTAATTTTCAGAATATTTACAATTTTTTTGTCTGTAAAATGGCTGCCGAAGCTGCGATGTCATTAATAGAACCAGTTCTATGCTCCTAACCTTGAGAAGTAATTTATCACTGAACATGAAATTCATGGATTTATCGTTCATAATCGTCCAAGATATCGTTCCCAATAAAAC
>LQNS02007216.1:8416900-8439254 GCA_001587735.2 Parhyale hawaiensis | reverse complement strand
TATATCACGACATATTTGTCACCAAACACAGAGTTTACCTTACGCAGGAGCTCAATCTTACTGGAAGCACGTGACACCAGTCGCCTATTATGCGGCTCAAACATAAGCTTCTTATCAAAAACATCCCCAAGAATTTCCCAAGAGCTAAACCCCTGGAGCAGAGCGTTATCTTCAGAAGTGGATGCTATGGTAAAGTGTCCGAGACTAACAGTCTCAGATTTAGTGTTTACTGGTATTCAGCTTCATACTCCACGCTGAGCAGCATACTCTAATACGCGACAGGTCCCTATTTAGAGACAGGGCGACAGCAACACTCATGCTGAGGATAGGTATCAGTGCTATCAAAATTGCATCGTCAGGACAGTTTATCACCATGTTCTCTAGCGAAGAGAGCTTATCACTAGTGTACAGAACAAATAGCAGCGGGCCACGTACCCTACCCAGAGGGACGCCTGACACCATTCAAAAACCGTCGAGAGACACACTCTGCGTTCGCTTAGAAACACTCTAATCGAAGTTGCGACTTGTGGTTATAAACATCACCATTGCTGTGATTTTGTCGTAGCAACTACGTTTGTGGTTGTCATGTGGACACGATTTTAGCGATTGTTTAAATTTATAACCTCTTAGTTATGTTTATAACGACAACTTCGCTACAGAAACATGACTCTGTACTGTCTTTTGTTTTAACTATTGCTCGAATAAAAATATTGCTAATGCCTACGTTGAACGTCAATACACAGAACTAACGTAACTGTCGTTAGGTAACACCGCCATATTGCCACTGACGCTTGCTCTGACAAGGCGCACTGCATACACACCACAGTACGCTGCACTGTGCAGTATTGGCAGAAGTACATTAGCGAATTTGCGTTGCGCGTGCTCCTTCAGTTTTAAATGTTATGCGGGGATAATTTACAATTTTTGCTGAGAAAAAATTTCTCCTTGCAGATTTCTATGCATAGAAAGGCGAGGAGTGGAAAGTGGCACAGATGAATGACTGCGCGCTGACGCAGGCAGAGTGGAAACGGAATTACAAAGGCGCAGATCAGCAGCTGATGTGCACATCCGAGACATTCAGCGAATATTGTTTGTTGCAAATTTTAAGGAAGTTTTCGGGAACTAGCTCATATATGTAGCCTCCAGGTACATTCAGTGCAATAAGTTGCTGGTTGTTAAGCGCAACCTACAGGCCGCGGTTAACGTAACGTAATTACGTAACTTAATTACAACATCTGCAATCTGGCTTATTTTCCGCCTATTTCCTTAAGAGCGGGCACAAAGTAAATAAATAAAATCACGAAGCTTTTATTAAATTAGGATTATTGAACCGCAAAGAACAGTTGACATTCGGCGGTTTAGGGTTAAAATCCTGAAACAAAGCCAATAGCAAATTAAGGGATGGGTTTGCAGATGTTATGGGTGTAAATACTTACGAAGCACCCGAGAAAGTAATGTACATGTACAGTATACGATAGGTCATGAGATGGTAATGCCGCGCAAGTTGGTCAACGATTGGAGCACAGGTGCAGACGCCTAACTATTGTTTCGCTGTTTTACGTTTGCAAATGGATTACACTGCTCTGTAGTGATATTCTTATGAAAATACACAGTTCTGTACGGTTCTTCCAATAAAAACAGCCCAAAACTAGCTGAAGCAATTATAATAAAATAGTTTAATCCATTTATCAGTGTAATATATGATGAAGCAATCAGCCTGTTACACCTCTTCTTATTCTGGCAACAGCAAAACGATGGTTGTGCGCCAAACTTTGACCAACTTTCGCGGCATTGACATCCATTTAATAACCCATCACACTTTACAGGTGCATTAATATCTCGTGTGCTTAATAATATTTATCATCCATAAATATATTAATTACCTGCGTCAAAGAGGTTCATTTTCGTCGAGTTTGTCTCTCCGTCTGTCTGACTGTTTGTCTGTTTATCACCAAGATAACTCAGAAAGTCATAGACGGATCTTTAGAATATTTACGGGGAATTTTTAAGGATGTTAGGAGGAACATATGATTAACTTATGATAGAGATCCGTTCATTCGTTTGTCTATTTGTCTGAATTTTTTCTTAATACCATAACTCGAAAAATTACAAACGTACTTTTAGGAAATTTACATGAGTTGTTAGGTACATCACGAAATTTTTGTGATGATCTGTTGGTAGGTCTCTGTATTTGATTTTATGTTTGTTAGCAAAATAACTCATCAAATTTTTTAAAAGAACCTGTATGAAACTCTCAGAAATCACTAAAAATGTTAAAAGACATAAATAATAAAATTTTGGGGATCGGAAACTTGTGCCTTTGACTATCGTGAAAATGTTTGTGAGAAGTATAACCCAAAAAGTTATGAACGGATCTCCATGAAACTTATCAGAAATGTTAGAAATATTAAGAGACACAAATGACCAAATTTTGGTGACGACCGGTTAGTCCGTTTGTGTATTTGACTTATGTTTGTCAAGATGTTTGTCAGAACACAACTCATGAACTTATAGATGGATCTTCAAGAAAATTACAGAACCTTTTATTACTGTCAAAAAACACAAATGATCAGATCTTGGAGTTGATAAAGAGGACATCATAGTCTCAGAATTAATATTAAATTTTTCTTAACGTTGTTTGGCTCGGTGGAGGTATGTGCTCTCAGAGTGCTCTAGTTTACTATTGGTTTTGTTTCAGGATTTAAAATTTACCTGAAGATGGCCACCGTAATTAGTTGAAACGTCGGAGACCCTTCTACCGCCTGTATCTTATACGTGGCAAAATTGTATTCTCACATATTTTTAAAAAGCTGAATCATGAAGCTACTCGAAGCTTTAGGAAGAATGAACAAATTTTTAGAGTACATTGTCATTTAAGTAAATGCTGACGTATTATATTTTTTACACTGAGCAGACCCATAGCTTCTGGTGAGGCAGAGGGGGCAGCTACCCCTCTGAAATTTGGTGGGTGACTTATTATTGACAGTACAATAAAATACAACTTACCGGAAACTTCCAGACTTAATTTTCAAATAAGATATTTGAACAAAAGGAAGCTATCCCAACACTTGAGGGGATACGTTCGAACGAGTCAGACTGGTGAGTGGTTTTCAAGTATTAGACTATGACCATACTGAAGAGTTTTAGCCTCCGTCTCCACAGCAAAGGCGATGTAAGGGCAAGTGTACCATCACACAAAACTTGCAAATCCACACAATTCAATAATCGATTACGTTACCCCGAATAAGGCTTCGGCTTGCACAGAGCTCTACCACTATAATAAATATCTAAAATACGAGTCGTTCCCTGCAGTTTGTGCGTAATGGCAAGCGGCACTGCATGGTCAGGCTTTGAGCATACCTTCTTTTTCTAAGTTAGTTTCAAGTTCCCATGAATCATAGTTTTTTGGTGACATTCAAAAGCCGAAAGCTATAGATGTGGCAGCGTAGCAGCCAAAGTGAAGAGTTGCGTGGCTGGACAAACTTTTGTGTTAATACGTGTTTGCCATAGCAGAGGAAGAAACTAGGGGCACCAAGCGATTGGCAATTGAAATTGGTTCAAAATCCAAAACAACTCAAAATTTGTAAGAGGGCCGTGTCAGCGAAAATACGAAAATGTTCATTTTGGGGATTTTTCCCACTTAACTGTAGCTGTACATCAGACGGACACGTAGACGAAGTTATAAGCAGCCAGTGCAACCCTAAGTGGGTAGACAGGGGCTATCCCGGGGGGGGGGGGGCTATAAAAGTTCATTCTTTGACTTCAAAAACTTTTTTATTGTTGGGTATATCTTCCTAAAACTTGCTAAAGATATGTAAAATTGGAAAAAAATGGGGGTTAGACTCATGTACTGCTTCTGATTATCCAGATAGAAAACGAGTTATGCAAAGAAAACAGGTTTTCCGTTTTCTTTCAATAACTCGTTTTCTATGACGAAAATAGGAAACACTACACCAGTCTAGCTCACGTTTTTCCCGATTTTATATAGATTCCAGAGAATCTTTTTTTAAATTGGAGTAAGAAATTTTACTGTTCAAAATTTCATTGATGGGCAACTTAAAAAAAATTAAAGAAAATAAATTTATTTATACGCCGATTTCAATGAAACTTGGTACAGACATGTAAAATTAAAAAATGATGTGGGTATAACAGCGTACTTTTTCCAATTTTTGCGATAGAAATAGAGTTATTGCAAGAAAACGGAAAAATAGCTTTCTTTCAATAACTACTTTTCTAACGGAAAATCGGCTGAAAACGAGTTATTCATAGAAAACGGATCCACTCATTCTCCGGCTGTCCTAAAAAGTACAGTTAATCTTCTTCTCCGCAAATGGACGCCTTCATTTTGAGGCAAGAGCAATGCGGTATTCGATATTGCAATCAACAGCTTTGCTCTATAAGTTGTAGCGAATAGAGTTTTGAAATTTAAATTTTAAGTATCGCTTCCGTGGACATTTATTAGCTTTTTTTTCGAAAAATTACCAATTTTTGAAATTCATGAATAAATGAAAAACAAATTCAAATTTCAAAAATCTCTTCGCTACGAATTGTGGAGCAAAGCTTGTTGATTCCAATTTCGAAAACCGGATTGCTCTAGCTTGGATATTAAAAGCGTCCATTCGATTTGAAAAACGTATCAAAAATCCGTTTTCTATCAATAACTCGTTTCTATAGGTCGAATGGAATAATGTCAGGAACACAGAAAGACGCAGAATTAAGTTTTATATAAGTAGATAAAGTTTCAGAAACCCAGCTGCAATAAAGAAAAATTTTGAAAAAAAACGGACACGGCCTCCTTAAAATCTTGCATGAATTAAAGTGAAATTTCGCAGTTTACGTACCTAATAGTGGTTTGTCATGGCATCAACTTTCACTTATGTGAGATTAAATTACTTCAGAAAATAACAAAATTTATACATGCAATGAAGCGATTTACACAGTTTGTATGCAAGTTTCATGCCCTGCCAAGACTAGTTTTTGAGATACCTCCTCTACCTTGTGGGTCTTCGGATGAATTCCAGGTGACATTCCGCACGTCAACCCACGTGTGTGGAGTCACGCTGCTGGGTGTCTTCTGAGAGACCGCAGTTAGTGACCAAAGAGAAAGCCAGCAGCGAATTATCTCCACAGTGCACGTAACCGCTGACCGCTGGTCTATCTGGTATTCTTCTTAAATGAGAATCCAGCAAATTTTTGAATTCTACAATTTTGATATTAGGGGCGTTCCGAATATGTCGAGGCATTTTGTTAAACTATCGTGCTCCCCGTACGGTCAAGCTATTAGAATATTTTGTGGCCACGGCTTTTCCACCATCTCTGCTTGGGATGCGTGTATCACAAGTCCTTCCAGTTCTATCTGAGTGTTTGGCGACAATACGCTCATTCATATTCACAGTGAAACGTTAAAAACTTTTCCAATCCTATATAATCATAAATCGCTCGAAACTTCGTTGTATTGAGTACAATTGGCGACAGTTAAGTCGTTTGTAGTAATCGTACTACAGCACGTATCGAATTCTGGCTGTGAACGATCTTTCACGATCAAGTTGTTCTCGCTTGTTTCTGGTAGACGGCATCCAAAATGGGCAACAGTATTCTATTCTTGGAAGAATTAATTGTTTCCATAGTGCGAGCATTATATCTAATTCGCGTGACGAGAAAGTTTGATAAACACATCCACTTCATGTTTTTTCCCCAGCAATAACTCTAGCAATATGTTCTTCGGATGTAGCATCGTCTTGCATTTTCACTCCGACGTGCCTTAAAACTGTCTTTCAATTTCATGCCCATTGCTTATGGCATATAGTGTAGATTCAAAGAGTGTTTGATTCTTTTGCGTATCTTAGCAGTTAGAATTTTGTTCCATTAAATGTCATATTATTTCTTACCGACCACAGACACATACTTTCCAAATCTCGCTGCACATACAGCACATCTTCCATAGATTGCACAGCAGCTGGTTTTTGTGTATCTTCAGCAAATGATGAAGGGACTGCATAGTTACACCCGTACCCCAAGTCATTGATCATGATAAGAAAAAGAACAACCCCAAGCACGGTGGCTTGTTGTTCTACTCTGAGTACCGGTTGTCTGGATAACACTTTGTTGTTGACAATTACACTTTGGGTTCTATTTCAAGCCACCGAAAACGTTTTCCACGGATACCCGTACGGGTAAGTTTTAGCATTAAGATTCCGTGGTCAACCTTGTCAAAAGTCTTAGCAAACTCTAAGTATATTACGTCCACATTCTTTCCTTGACAGAATATCTCTACGATGGAATCATAATGCTCCAGCAGTTGAAAAGTAGTGGAACGTCTATGTTGAATTTGATGTGAGTAGGTAATTACTCTCTACATGTTGCACTAGGTGTTTACGTAATACCCTTTCGAACGTTTTCACTACCTGGCTATTTAATGAGACAGGTCTGTAGTTAGTTGGATCTGTACTATTTCCAATTTGGGAGATTGGGGTAATGATTGCGTGTTTATAAGTACTTTGTATAACACCATCGTCCTATGATTTGCACCACATGAGGCAGAGCGGGTAAGAAATTTTTAGCTCGTACATTTTGAGTTTTTTTTTTGCAGGAACATCATCTTGTCCTAAAGCACCGTTTACGCTAATTTTATCAATGACTGATTCAATGCTTAGTTTTGTAAATTCAAAATCCATTAGGTAGTTATCAGTTGCTTTTAATAATTGAACATCAAGGTCACTTGTCTTTTTGCTGAAAACTTTCTGGTATTGACGGCCCAGTATTTCACTCACCTCCTGATCGTTAACAGTCAATGATAAATTTGTGCCCAATAATGGTCCTACTTTTGTTTTCGGAGACGAATAATACGATGCACAAGCGAAGACGTATTGTTTTCTGTTAGCTTCTTGATTGCTTGCAGTATTTTTCTGTTTCTTTTCATCATGAGATTTTGCAAGTTTATGTTCAATCTCTCCCAGTATTCGCCGGTATTCAATTTGTCACTGTAATGATGACTTTTGGCATTTGATCAATCTTGCTCTTTTATTTAGTAAGCTTTTGTGGAATTTATGGTGGCGATTTTTAGGACATTTCCTCTATGTCGGTGGGAGGTACTTCACGCACTTTTCCAACTGAACTTTTTCAAAGATTTCATTCATTGTTTCATTTTGAGTAGAGTCATTTAGAAGAGCGTCCCAGTTCACAGACTGCAGTTCATCATTCAAACCTTCCCAATTTATTTGATTTGGCCTACTGAAAGCATTGAAGGCTCGAAGACTATTTATGCTATTTTGCCCATTATTATTCGAGTCATTCGCTTCATTGCTACTAAACTGGGTTGTGATACCAATGTGTTTGTGATCAGACAAAGCTGTATCTTGGGTGCTGATGTTGTCTTTCCTTGTTGGTGAAGAAATTGTCACTAACGAAAGTTGTTCCATTACCTGAAGTAAAGATAGTGCTTGTTCTCTCTCATTGTATATGAAAACTTCTTACTAAAAATGAAACCACCTGTTTCATCAGGTAGCTACGTCTGGCCGTAGCCATTTTAGAAATGGATAATTGAAGTCACCTGTGATGATTAGACTGTACTTACAGCAAAATGCTCAGAAGCACATTTCGGTGGTCATAGCACACCACACGTGTCAGTTTAAGTTTTCTAGTATTGCAATTAGAATTACGCACATGCTATTTGAGAATTTCTATAGAACGTGTGGGCCACGCTGTTCTTTCACTTACAACGCTACTCCGCCGCATTTACGGTTTTCGCGGTCACACCTGTGCAAAGCATTGTTTTCCATTTTGACCTCAGCATCACAAATACTCTCATTTAGGTGTGTTTCCGTAATTGCTAGGAAGAGAGAATTTACTTCACATGCAGTGTCTCTAAGTATTTGTTGCTTTTTGTAGTTTTTTGTCCGTAGGCTATGAATATTGACCACATACAATTTCTTCAATATTTGGCTACCGTTTAGTTCTTTTGTGTCATTGCATCGTTTCAATGGTTGATTTGGCAGTGCATTTAACCTTTTATCTCCATTTGGGCGCGATTTCCCGTTGTGGTGGGGGCCAAGACGGTTTCGGTCCTTTTTCCAGGTAAGTTTCCATTGATAGCATCTTTTGATACATTTTTTGTAACAAATTTTCTATCTTCTGAATTCCCTGTTTTATATCTTGGTAAGATGCACTCGTGTCAGCTTGGTACTGTACGTTGATACCAGGCTTGTTATCATTTCTATACAATGTTTTCTTGTGCTTCGAGACTCTTTCTCTTTGCCTGCTATAATGACTTTGTCTCTGCAACGGTATCTTAGTATTTTCACCGTGGTCCCTTTGATGCCACGAATGGGATTCAGAATTAGAAGTACGTATAGTACCAATCAACTAAATTTCACGATATGAAGGATCCAGGCATTCTCCTTTTCGGAATTAATTGTGACAAACAAATGGGTGGAAGAAACCATAATTCTTTTGGGATTTGCAGCCGTAGGTGCCGTATTTTTATGAACCTTGAACATCTTTTCGGATGGAAAAAGTGACACCTTTTGCCTGAAATCCCGTATTTACAGATGTTCTTTGCGTAGAACACGCATATTTCATTTCTCTTAGTATTTTTTTCATCAGATTTATTTTTTACAGTTGAATTACTTCTCCAGGTAGAGACGCTGTTGTGCCTGTTGACTATTGTCGTTTCTATTTCGTCCATGAGACGATACCTCACTTGTTACCATGTGAGGTTCTCAATCTTTTGAGTCATTAGCATCGGAGGAACTGCGTTTTTGTTCTTTTTCTGCGCTGCTTGGGCAACCTTTGCAATACCATTTAAAACTCTCAGGTAACCTGTTAAAAACAACCACTTCACCTTGAGTTAAATTTGAACATTTAGCGCAATAGATGTATTCACAGGCTGAGCTCACGATTTTCTTTTTTGTCTTTGTATTTTCATAATTCCACAAAGCTTGCTTTGGTTCTCTCACGGTCCGTCATTCACTGAACATTCATATCCAGGTGGGCATGCGGGTTAATGATAGTTTAGCACTCTGATTGATTGCAAGGCAGGAGGCGTGGAAAAAAATTGCTCGCAAAGGGAACACATCACTGTTTTGCTAGGCTTCACATCGTGGCACACAGAACACTTATGAGACTAATCAATACTGTCTGCAGTTACATTTTCCTGTTCACCAAGTTCAATGTTCAAACTTAGAACACTGTGCTCTGCTTTTCACTTATTTTTATTACTTCCTCGCCCCTAAGAAGTCTGATGGGCGTGGCTAAGAACCCAAAGCAACTTTGCCAAATCTCACTTAAGCGCGCGGTATAACTTGTCTCAATCGATAAAATTATATTTATATTTGAATTCTCACAATACATAAGGTAATGGATTAGATTTGGAACTGCTGCGTTCAATTCAGCCCCGCCCCTAAAGGACTGCTTACGCTGGTCTGACTATAATTAGCGATACGTGCACTTCGGACCTCGCGGATTATCTTCGTAGGATTTTATTGTGGGTTCTCCACAAAGCACCGGCACTCGATTGTTTTATGGCCAATGACTCAATGGTCATGATAGTTTACGACGCTTGTGCAGAGCACCGTAGTTACACAATCTCACTTTACTACTTCTGTCAGAAGACTGATATATTAAAAATGTATTATTGATACACATATTTCTTCAGGTACTGAAGCCGTCTGTGGCTTTGAAGGGGAGGCTCCACTGCTCCATTTATGAACTTAGTTTAATTTTTCTTGCATACCTGATAAAAGGTTGGTGATAAATGTGGATTACAGTTAAGTAATGAGCAGTGCTACAACTACTTGTTCTAGTGCACAAAATAATACAGGGTCTGATGTACTAAAATCCCTCAATACTATGATCTCAATGTATCGAGGCCCAGGTAAGTTGAGAATACATACTGGATGAACATGGATATGGAGGAGTTTCAATAGATATGGGAAGTATACGGTGGCTGGACCCATGGGCAGAGCCGGGAAACAAAGAATATAGCGAGAAGACTCAATGGGACTAAAATAAAACTTAGCCGTGACCGCATGTAGCCAAATGGCGTCACATCGACGAGTCGAAGTATTTGAGTGTGGGACCACAGGCCTTTTTAGGTTGGGTTCTTCATCCTTACCAACAAATATAAGCAGCGTTATATTCTATACGCGAGAGAAAACAGAGTAACAGTTATTGCTTGAACTTTCTGTACATGGCGACAACATTTTACAGCGTTTTGTGTGTAGGTGCAGTTCAAGTAACTGGCCAGCCAGGAGAGGGAGATTGAATGAATTAAGTCGAAAAAATACGGTGATATGTTTAAATATGTTCAGCGAACAGCACTGTGAACTGAATACAAAGTGTAAATAAGGCTTCAGTTAAGAAATGAAGTTAAATCCGGTTGCCATACCGGCGCAAATTTCGCCACTAGTGCTGTGAAAGTTTCCACCAGCCTCCACTGCAATTTTCTATAGATTATTGTTTGTTGCTCAATTAGTATATATCCTCTTCATTTATTTATGCGCTTAAGAGATGAAATTCCCAATTTATGATGATATTTCTGGCAAAATTAGTTAAAATACTCATAAGCCGCTCAGCCATAGATTCGTCGATGTGACGCCATTGATGAAGTCACATTTTGATGCTAGTTTTCATCAGTCCTCCCGATACGCTCTCTGCTTCCTGGGCGGAGCAGTGGCTGAAGAGGTGGCAGCTACTCGCTGGATCCCAGTAACGAAACAGCGGTTGTGTTCGCTCATGGCTCTTGTTGATTAAATGCACACCGTGGCTGTTTTAAGCCCTGTTCACAGTGAGCTTCATGGCGCGGGAGAAGAACGAGTTAGAACACTGGTTTGGAAGTTTCCCAAGATTTTAAATTTTCTTTGTTGTGTTTAGGAATTTTTGACATTTATCAGCACGCATTGGCATGACATATACCGTCTGCAAGCTATAAGGAAGCCATACTTTATTGAATATTTCGGAGAGCTACTATAACACCCAATCACAATCAAAAGTGAAACCAGTTCGCTACTCTCATGTTTCAATCACCAAACTTACTGGCGGTAGGGTTGGAACGTAATTTCGGTTACAATGGACATGAAACAAAAATTTCTCCAAATTATAAATGAGAACTTAGTTCTCATTTATGAATATCGAAATGATATCAATCCAATTATTTTAAGCTTGGTAACTATGAATGGGGAGAAGACCATGAATACCAGTTATTCATGGTCTTCTCTCCAATCATTTATACATTAGAAGTAGCAACAATCTACTTAGATCGTAGATAACCATGATCTCACTTGCTCGTTTTCTTAGCTCTCAAGATCAAGGCAACTGCTGAGACGGCAGGAAAACCCCGAGCAGCAGAAGCCCTTGTGCTTGGCCACGCTGTGCATGAGGCTCATTGTAGACAAGGACTTTACCTGGGATGTATATGCAAGTGTTGCTACTTTGTTAATGCTCTTTGTTAAGTAGCATGCCAGCTTTAAGACAAGGGAATATAGGAAAATGTAATGCATAGCAAGTGGAACTGAAGTCATTATTTTTACGACTGGCATGTATTTTTTTGCAATTGGAAACAGTATTACAGAAATTTATTAAACCTTAGAAAAAATACAGTACCCATCTTTCTTACTGATTGACATACTGCAGAGTATGGCTACTCCGGTTGTGCTTCTAAACACTCCTGCTACAGTATTCGGCTAGAGGTAGGACGCTCAAAAGTTTTGGCAATGCGGTAACAAAACAAAATGAAGAGAGGTACACATTTATTGAGCATCGCACTCCTTCAGCAGACTCTCCTACAAGGTCTAAGCACTGCAGGAGCCATGTCATTACTAGACAAAGCAATCAGAGTGCTCACAAGAATATTTACTTTTGAGGTCTGAATTTATCCATTTAATATGGTCCTGTTCCCTTTGAAAATTGATCCTAGCAAGGCTTTCATGCAAAACTCGCCAATGTGTGGCGGACGGTAAGCTACAATTTACTTACCATCTACATCTTGTCCTGACCTCGCACCATGTGACTTAAGGTGATTATTTCAGTTGACAGAAAAACTTGTTGGCACCTGGAAAATAAATTCAGTGCTGACAAGCATAACTTCTGGTCAGTACTCTGAGTGGTTGGTCAAGTGAATGGCACGCCTCCAGAAGTACGTAGACCTTGGAGGAGAGTCTGCCAAAGGAGCGTGAGGCTGTATTTCCGTTATACGTTTTTGTTATCATGTTCCAAAACTTGGAACGTCTTTTACGTACTTTTGACATCTACGTAGTGACCTACAGGCCTGAACTTGGGACGTACAACATGGAACAACTGCTCTACATACAGTATAGGTACCAAAGACATAAGGAGAGCACTACATACCTGCAAACAAGATTGTACGAATTCATCGATGGTGATGACACCATCCCCGTTTAGGTCAAGTTTCTTGAAAAGTCTTTCGACGTGCTCCCTCGCCTGCTTGTCTTCATACTGAAAGAAAAAATACAGGAAAAATAGTGTAATATGAGAAGGCGGTAGCATGATCCACTGTAGAAGACCTCAGCATAGACGCTAAATGACCACAAGCCATCTCGCAGTGAAAAGAGACAAATATTCTTCTTAAACGTGATACGGTTAAAAAATTAAAGTAGAGGTTCAGCCTTAACGGCAGAGTTTCGCATATCTAAGGCAGCATTTTAGAATAAAAAACAACCTTGACATGGACACATGGTGTCGGATTTCAGCGTCTGTCGGCCTGCGGCTATAGTTTGAGTCGGTTTCGATTCACTAGGTAATCACCTATCGTAATTTTAGCTGTCATTAAAATCTATACAATGAGAGGTGTTGCACGTCTGGTCCAGTTCCTGAGTGTGCTGTGTCTTACCATCTGCTGCACTTTAAGCATTGGTCAGTAACAGAGGTGGGCGCGCTACAGTAGAAATGTAGCGGCGCTACCGCTACAAGCTCAAAAATGTAGCGGTGTTACCGCTACAAAATTTGAAAAGTAGCGGCGCTACTGCTACAGCACAATGTAGCAGCGCTACTATTAGCGCTACTTTTTGAAATATGTGGTAAAACTCTAATATCAACATTGTAGTCTTGGAGAGTCACCTTATTTTCATCAGTATGTGTGCTTTCCTGACAGGCAAGATATGAGGCAAAATGAGATTCAGAAGAATCTTGTGTTGGTATGCGTTGTAGGAAAGAAGTAGGAATTGTGAAAAGAAAATTGAGCGCGAAAGACAACGTTGTTTTCATTTAGCTTCATAAATTCGTAATATTTGGATATAAACGGCCACGGATCGCACTGCTTAACACTTTTTAATTGCCTCATTCTCTTAGAAATTCTACTTCAGTATTTTTAACTGCTCAGTTTCAACTTCTATTAGAGTTACTTCATTTGCGTATCTTTTTGTAGGGACAATTTGAAGCGAGCAGAAACGTGAGAAACGTTGCCCTACGACGTCAGCCATATCACACGGCTCTGCAAGCGACACTGAGCGGTACTCCACACATTTCTGCGTACTGTGCTTTACTATTGCGGTAGTAGATTTGCTCGATCAGCCAGTAGCGCATCAACAAACGGAACACGTATGATACTCGTTCCAAACGCATTCATTCCTTATTAGAAGACTTTTGAACTATGAGTCGGTATGACTTACCGTCACTTGAGTGTTGAGTCATATTGTTCTATTACCTCCGCCAAGGAGGTTGTATTCGTCGGCTTTGTCTGTCTGTTATTCTGTCTGTCACCAAGATAACTCAAAAAGTTATGGACGGATTTGGGCGAAATGTAGAGGGATTGTTAGATATGATGAGAGGAACATATGAT
The DNA here is from genome assembly GCA_001587735.2 of Parhyale hawaiensis. NCBI lineage: Eukaryota > Metazoa > Arthropoda > Malacostraca > Amphipoda > Hyalidae > Parhyale > Parhyale hawaiensis. Next base: position 8,425,462 of record LQNS02007216.1, on the reverse strand, counting down.
TAACTTTTGGTGAGGACCCGCTCATCCGTTTGTTTGTTTGTCTGCCTCATTTTTCTGAAAGCCGTAACTCAAAAAGTTATGGACGGATTTACATGAAACTTACACGAGTTGTTAGGTATATCACGAAGAGTAAATGACCAAAGTTTTGTTATGATCCGTTTGTTCGTTCGCTTGTTACTGTTTTTGATTTATGCTTGTTACCACAATAACTTCAACAACAATGAATGAATCTTTATGAAATTCATAAGAGTTGTTATCAATGTTAAAAGACATAGATGATTAAATTTTGGTACAGATATATTGGTTCGTTTGTATGTTTGACTCATATTTGTCATAATGTTTGTTAGTAGCATAACTCAATAAGTTATGAACGGATCTATAAAAAAAAAACTGCAGAATCTGTTAACACTGTTGAAGGGCACAGATGTTTAAATTTTGGTGTTGATACAAAGAAAATCATGGTCTCAGAACCAATTTTATTTTTTCGTAGCCGTTGCCTTGCTTGGCGGAGGTGGGCGCTCTCTGAGTGCTCTAGGTATTATTACTTCTATACATCTTAAAATATTACTTTAATACATTGCTTTCATGAATATGGGTATATGATTAGTTACCCTTTCGCCAAGTCAAAATTATAATATGAAATGTCTTTCCCTACAGATTGACACGTTCTGAATCCAAAAATCGCAGCTGCCCTTTGGGAAACGCCCACTTTTCGAGATATTTGACTTTGAAGTTCTATTTTTACCTCCGCGAAAGAGGTTATGTTTGCATCGGGTTTGTCTGTCTGTCATTCTGTCTTTCTCTCAGTCTGTCACCAAGATAACCCGAAAAGTTATGGACGAATTTAAAATAAATTTAGAGGAATTGTTAGGTATGTTAGGAGGAACAGATCCGTTCATCCGTATGTTTGTCTACCTAATTTTTCTCAATGCCATGACTCGAAATGGTCTGGACGGATTTTTATAAAATTTTCATGAATTGTTAGGTATCTCACGAAGAATAAATGACAAAATCCTTGCGATGATCTGTTTGTTCATTCCTGTGCTTATAGCTGTGTTTGATTTTATGCTTGTTAGCGCAATAACTCAAGAAGTTTTAATGGATCGTTATGAAACTTACAGGAGTCCGTGGTAATGTTAAAAGACACAACTGATTAAATTTTGATGCAGGTCGGCTGGTTCGTTCGAATGTTTGATTTATGTTTTTATGTCTGTCATAATATTTGTTAGCAGGATAACTCAAGAATTGTCAAATTAATCTTTATGAAATTTACAGGAGTTGTTAGTAATAATAAAAGACATTAATGATTAAATTTTAGTGCAGATCGGTTGGTTCGTATGTATTTGCGATTTATGTATGTCATAATGTTTGTTAGTAGCATAACTCAAAAAGTTATGAACAGATCTTCAAAAAAATTGCAGAAACTCTTAAAATTATAAAAAGGCGTAAATGATCGGGTTTCAGAATTGATACAAAGAAAATAATGGTTTCAGAGCTAATTTGAAATTTTCATTACCATTGCCTAACTTAGCAGAGGTATGCGCTCCCAGAGTGCTCTACTTCCCCATCTAATACTGGAGAATAATATTCAATCGAGAATCCTCAACATCCCGATGCCATAGACAGGTAATAGGACATATTTTAAGATGTTTTACACGAATGACACTCCGCTCGCAAACGCCCAGCTTTCGAGATATTTGACTCCGAAGTTACCAGTGTTTTCCTATGGTAGAAAATACCCTAAACTGTGTTAAGCTAACCTAACCTAAGCGAAACTATTACAATGGCTTCCTAAGCGACAGTGCCATCGCCGGGTATGTTCTCTCATAGGCAAACAATAGGAACTTCAAAGAGAAAAATCTCGAAAACCAAGCATTTGCGAGCAAAATGTCATCTGCGTAAACGTCTCGAAATGTGTCCTACCACCCATCAAAACGTTGAAAATTCTCTACCGAATCCTTTTCTTTAGAATAAGATAGGGGAAAATAGAACTTCAAAGTCAAACATCTCGAAAAGTAAGCATCTCCCCATAAAACGGGGTCGATTTCTGGATTCAGGACGTGTCAATCCATAAAGAAACACACCTCATATTCATCAACCCTACTGGACGAAAGGGTAAATATTAGCCCAATTTTTACCTCATCGAGGCATGTTAACATCAAATGATATTTTAGCATTTTTGTAGTTTTGTTTGTATAAAAGTAAAGTTACGGTAGTAAAGTACCGCTACAAAGTAGCGGTGCTACATACGCTACACCACAGCAAATATGTAGCGGCGCTACCGCTACTAAATTTGTAGCGGCGCTACGCCCACCTCTAGTCAGTAAACAAAACTGCAACATTTGAAGACCCTATAAAATTTGCAAAAATTCTGTCTGGTGCTTCTCGAATTTTGACAGAATTCTCTTGGTCCAGCAAGCCATGTAGCTTCTATTTCCTCTGATATTTCTTCGCTTCTTTGTTCACAATTCACTTGAAAATGAAACACTAACAGGCTAATGAGATGTGAGGCCAATCGACAAGGAAACTGGTCGTAAATGAAAGCTAATCTTCTAACGAGCAATGCTGGAGACGGAATATAAGTAATGATCGTGTGCTCAGTTCAATATAATGATGCAGTGTCGGCGCGTGGCACAGAAAGCAACAAGCAATAAAGCAGACGTAACTTTCGCTAAATGCCTCAGATGTATTTTCCTGTGATTAGCGAACCCAATCTTGGTGATTCTTGAGCGTACGTTGCTCTGCGTATGCGCAACTGAACGAAGTTTATCTAATTGCCGTAGGCAGCTGCTTGAACGATTTGTTTGCAGAAGAACTAACTGCAATACAAATGTAATGGAGCTGGGGGGGGGGCGGTTTCGAAGCTTGCTTTAATTGTTTTCCTTATTTCGAGGCATCTAGAAACAAAACTCGTCGCTTTCTATTTTTTTTAACTGGAAATGGAAGCTAGCTATTGCTGTGCCTCCTTAATCACTATGGAAACTAAGCCCACTGCGTTGGACACGCCGGTGCGGCAGCAGGAGGCAGGCCGCGCTTTGCTGCAGAGTCCACAGCGCTCGACTGATGGTGCGGCGCGGACCGCAGGGGCACATAACGTAGCTAATATTATGTCAGAGACAAGCCCACTCGTGGCGAGTGCGTCAGTGCCACAAGTGAAGAGTGCAATTCAATAATTATTGTTCTTCTTGACCTGGAGCGGCTTACTTCCTCCTCCTCATTCTCTTGGCGAGTTCACACCGCGTGGTATGCATGCAACACCTCGCACTGCCCCGTCCACCGCAGCAGAGTTGTGCCGGGTACTAATAATTTCTACGCTCACTCAGGTAGAGACACATACAATAGATACACACATGCAACACAGCTGATAGGGGTTAAGGGTATCCTGGAGACATCTGACTCGCTTTGAACGGCTGCAGGAGTAAAAGAAAAAGGCTCCTTAAATTCTGACCACCGGGGCAAGTCATCTTCATATTGTATAGCATCGGTTTACTGCAGTATAAGACAAGAAAATCAGAACGTTTGTCACAATGAACGAGAATTGTCTCCGACAACAACACTCGATCGCACAGAAGTTATTTCTTATGATAAAACAAGGATCTTGGAAACAGTAAATTCGGATGAAAGTACAGTCATGCAAATTCCGCGTTAAATGGGAACACTGATAAAATAAGGCGAAGAAACTCACCTTTTCCTTCCAGTAGAATTTCACTCCCTATAAATGATCTAAGTAAAGCGTATAGTTGTCGAACAGGCAGCATCCTCGCCAGTCCCTCTCATTCTTCTGTAAGAGCTCATGCAGAGCAGTGCGGCGTGCCGGTATCTCTTACCGATTTTAGTGTTATAGCATCTGCGACTGACCATTTTGAACTTCGAATCTTAGAATCAATGTATATTTCTAAATATAGACCGATTTTAAACCACCTAAACAGTGCCTATCCTCTGTATATTACCAATAGATAGGTTTCTCAACTGTTTACCCTTGATATCAGTATTTCTTTTCAATTTTAGATTAGTGATATTTGTCGTCCAATGTTTAGATAATTGATTGTATTGGCCTTAATTTTTTGTATTTTTTGTATTCTTTACTTATTTCAGAGTACTGATGATGGGTTAGATCCCGAAACGCTTATGAAGTTGTAATAGATTTTTTAATCTACTATGATTGCTTCAATTACCTTGGCTCTTTTATTTTTCAAACACGGCTTTTATGGATGGATATTTGCGTCCTCCAGAACAGCTGCACAGAACGTCTTCGACTAAATCAGTTGGATGCTGGAGCTAATGTGGCTGATAATTTGCTGAAGTGAAAACGAAAACCACTCAATAAATATGCAGGCTACGAAACAGTTAGACTGGCGAAAACGAAATACAGGTGGCTCGATTCCATCCGGGCTGAGGATGACTCATAAACAAATTTCACTGCTTTTTTTGTGTAAAAAGTACATGAAAGCTAGACTACTTACTGATTGGTTCTATCAAAATTGGACACGTTCAGAACTTTGGTGAAATGACAGTCTCAAAAGTGCATGTCCTAAATTTCTCTATCGAAATATTAATTACTTTTCGTTTGTCAGTGCTTCAGACTGTAGCTTGGCTAGCAGCTACCAACAAAATTTGGCAAGAGAATGTATGTTTCAGTCATTGTACAGCGCATTGCAGCACTGATTTTGATGTTTAGATTGTAAGTTTTGACCCCACTTGTCGCCTGCAATATTGCAGTTAAAACCAGTAGTCACTACATTCGACAGCACTGAACGATACGTTTTCAAAATTATACTACATAGCCTCACATCGAGTACGCGTCGAGTTAGGATAAGAGCAAGTTTTTATCAGCGTTCCATCGTAGTGCAGGTATAGCATATCCAACTGCGTCCTTGGTTGAACATTCATCGCTAGTGTTGTACTAGATTGAGAAATAACATTCGATTGACATTGCGAAAATGAACAGTGAGTGGGACAGTGTCGAGACACAACGTTGGTCGGACCTAGAGCCGTCGAAGTTCGGTGCTACGCTGGAGAGTAAAAAGTGGATTCAGATATGAGGGCATCGCATATTTTTCTTATCATCTGAGGTTCAGGATGGCCACAGTTTCCAACCTGACCTAATTTTTGCCTATCTGTTTTCTCCAAAAGGGACAGAAAACACATAAATAAACACATCAATGAACAAAAAGAAAAAAAAAGAAGAAAAGCGGTTTGAAAGCCCACCCCTCAGCAACACAACGCATTGTTAACAAAAATCCAAATTGATCCTGAATCCAGGACTTCTTTTTGAAAAGCACAAAGAAAAACAGATAAACAAACACACAAATGAAGGAACAGATCATTACTAAAATCTGGTCATTTATTTTTCCCAAGTTTTTAACAGTTCGCGCAATTCTAAAGAAAATCCGCTCATAATGTCTCGAATTACGTACAAAAACAAACAAACGTAGAGACTAACGGGACAGGAGCAGATCATCACAAAAATTGGTCATTTGCTCCTTGATAGTAACATTTATAGCATTACCTAAAAATTTCATGAAAATTCTTTCATCACGTCTTGTTTTAGATTGCCCAGACAAACAAACAATTAAACAAGTGACTGAACGGATATTCATCAAAAGTTAATCATCTGTTTCTCCTACAAGCCCTAACAATCCCTTTGAATGCATGGGGATCCGTTCGAAACTTTATTAGTTATCTTGGCGACGGACAGATAGAGGGACAAACCATAATGACTCGTGGCGTAAGACCATCACCCGTGGTGGGGCAAATTGAACGGTCATTTTCTATCCAGCTAGGCCTAGTTTTTTGGCATGGGTCACATCTAAGTCCATCCACCAGACTCCCTACAAAAATTATGAAGATTGCTCAACTCCTACCTATTTTTGGGTGGACAGACAAATATATATTCATTTTCTTGAGATGGCATTATTTTAAGTACTGGAGAATACGATGAGAAGCACAGTCAGCTTCCCACAATATTGATAATAAAAAGAATTCTGTTTTAATTCGATAGGTACCTTAAATATTTTATACTTCTGAAGCTGGGAGGCATTCCCGAAACGTAAAGTTTTATATGATTAGTCGACTTAATATTTACAAGTAGAAAATTTTCTGAGTCCGGTCTCCTTTATTATGCATATTGATGACTTAGCTTGCATCGAACTGCTATTAAGATCTGCTGAAATCATGAAAATTGTATCACTTGAACTGATCAATTCTTATGTCTGTCCAAAGAATAGAGACTATATACATGAGCAAATATTTATTGCAGATACTTGTAAGTTCAGTGGATTAAAATTCCTTAACACACAATTCTTTCGCGGCAGTGCCACCTCGGCAGCTCTCATGGATCTTATGGTGAAGGTTTGCTGGAAGTCTGCAGCCTGAATCTCATCAGACGCCACATCCACTCGGTGCTTGCACGCTGTTCCAGAGTCTCGCAAAGGCGACTTTTCAATTGCTGTCATTTAAGCTACTGACGTCATTAGGAGTCAAACCATGAGCACGCGGGCATATCCGTATTGTGACTTGAGGCGCAATTGGCCCATACCCCCCCCACCAGCCTGGGTGTGCGGCACATGGCGCCTGAAGCGGCGTGGGGTGCGAGTTGAGGTTTTCGTTTGTAACGGAAATTGTACATAATGTTCAAGTGATTTTGCATGCTATAAAATTTGTAGCATTTGGGTGCACTTCTTTCAAGGCTGTATATGCAAGGGGAGGTGATGAGCAGCTAGTTAGGGGTTGGTTTCGTCTAAAGGTTGTTACTGGCGGTGCTCTAAAAAAAAAGGTAATTCATTACATATATCTAGAAAAATACACATGACCAATGTAATGAAAATTCGTATCGTAGGTCATCGAGTAACAATAATTTATATTTAGGAAGATTTATGCATTTAATCATTGAATTTTGCAGTTAATAAACTTTCTGTTGTGTACTTACTTATTTGCTACTTTTGCTACTAAATACAATTTATTTTTTTTTATTAAATTGTGTCTAGTAGATAGATTATACCTTAGTAAAGCGGAATTCTAGTTTTAACAAAATATCATAAGAATGTTATGTGAAAAACAGATAACTGAGTTAGCAATTACTATATTTTTAGTGACTTCTTGCAGCCTCTGTAAGACACACAGGAACGATTGACAGCTTATAGCGGTTTACCAAACCATATTAGAGGTTTAACAATGTGAGTGAGAAAGTGGACTAGATTTACTATTCAGTACCTCGCTCAACGTGTTAACCGAGGAAACGCGACATGCCAGGCTACGTGCCGACAGTGCCGCAACTGTCGTCATGCCAAGCCTAACATTTTGGCATGCGGTTTGCACCACTGGTGTAGGTGCGTCCAAATGCTGCACACTGTATGGCTCACAGCATGGAATCTATCAACTAGCTACGTTACAAAGGAACCTTCCATCACAGCCTAAGGCGCTTTAGGCGCCGCGTAGCACACCAACATGTGCCCGGACTCTCTCACTCTCATCCGGCGCGTTAAGTCTCGGTCGCGCATCCACTTATGGTCGAACACATATGAGTGGTGTAAGGATTGCAGGGACGCTGAGGTAGCAGTACTACCTTGTGCTTCATCAAAATCTTCCTGAAACCGAATGCCCTCGTACGACTTTCTTCGGCTATCAGTATAGAGCCAAATTTCTTAATCTGGTTCAGTTGCCTCCGGTACGGTTTCAGCCGGCACATAATTAACTGTCCAAAACTTTCTTTAAAATCTCAGTCGCTACGGCCCTTTTACACCAGAGCGAGTGCCACCGGTGCAAGATTATTGGGTTACCCAGGAAGCTCGTGGCAGTCTATCTTTCAACTTATTGTAGAAGATGAGTAAGTCCGAAAAATAGGATTTGAGCGCACCTCCATTTAGAGTGCAGTTCAAGTTACCGTTTCGTGGAATAAGTTTGGAGATCCTTCAACCTGAGTTACTTTTGTAATAGTTTAAAATGGAAAATATAAAGATTATCTTCAGAGCTTGGTGCTTTTCTCTTCCCATAAAGGAAAAAATGCCTCGCACGCAACCAAAGAAATATGCAAAGTTGACGGTGATGATTCTTCATTTGAAAGATCTGTACGGCAGTGGTTCGCGAGGTTCCGATCTGGAGATTGTAGCCTTATTGATGAAGTGCAGAATCACGCCACCTTCTACAGATAAATACCTCACGTTGCACTACCCGAGAATTGGTAGAGAGCTTCTGAAGCTATCAAAATCCGCCGTTCATGATCACCTGGTAAAGCTTGGTTCTTATATGGTTGATTGAAAATGTATTGGCCTATATTTATTGACATTTTCTTCCCTTTGAAAATCGGCACGGGATTTCCGGCCAGCTTAAAGGCCCACACTCACGCTCAGTGAAAACTGAAGGCTTTCCTTCAGGCCTGCAAAAACTGACCGTGCATGGGGCTATTTTTGGCTTGTCAGGCGGCTTGTCAGTGGGCCTGACAAGAATCAGATAATGCTTGATTTTTTGGGAGGGGCTTATGTGCACTGAAGGGAAAACTGAACGTGAGTGGGTAGCCGTTAATGAAGGATTATATGAAGGTAAAGAACTTTTCATGTATTATGT
>LQNS02007216.1:8350968-8371016 GCA_001587735.2 Parhyale hawaiensis | reverse complement strand
TATTAACTACGGTGATAATAACGGGTACGAACATATATTAAGGAAATTGTGATGGTGTAGGCGACGCAGCAGCGGTAGCAGCAGAAGAAGGAGCGAGAGAAGGGCAGCAGCAAGATACACATTACGTGTGCCGGGAGAAATGCCTCGAGAAAGGACAGGGTCCAGCAAGATGTGCCATGGTGAGACAGAGATCTACATCCGTACATACCGCAGATGATGTACGATGACGGTGGGGGTGAAGATGGTGATGCCCAGAGGAAGACGCTGTTTGAATGTCAGTGAGAGAAGATGGACTCAGGGACAGGGTGGTCATCATTGAGGAGGACGCATCGCGCTCTACAGACGCGTGGGGTTCCTGCAGCAAGCTCGGGTCCAACTGCTGTAGTTTGCAAGAATCTTTGAGAACGGGCAAACTTTCATCGTGGGGTGCTTTTTGGGGCCAGGATTTCTTTTTAGGCTTGGTGCCTTTAGCGGGACTGGGCACATCAATGGAGCGTTCACTGGGGGGCTGCAATGGCGAGAATTAAGTATTGATCAAAGAACAATACAGTGCAAATGAATACGTCGACTGGAGGGCACCCGGCAAGCTTTAACACATATTTGTATCTTACGAACTAGAAATTTCAGTCATAAAATGACATTCAAGTCTATTTATGCGAAGGAAGGAAACCAGCTGCAAACAATGCGTCTGACTGACGGTATTTGGATATATGTACTTTGGCGAAAATATACTAACTTCAAAGGGCAGCCGCTCTCAGGCTGACGGAAATTTTAAAAGGTCAGCTACAGTGTATTATCTAGCGTTTCCATTAACTTCTCATGAGGTAATGGTATTGATGATTGCTCATTTTAAGTGTAGAACATACATACCGAGCGTCGGTAGAACAGGGAAAACCACTGCAACTTAGAGAAAAAGCAGAGGAAGAAGCAGCACAAGTCCTAAGGGGCAACGCTGCATCGCAAGGAAGTGCGCGCAGAAGTAACCTGTATTAACTTGAGCGGCAGGTCGTTTGCATCGAGCAGATGAAGAGATACGAGTCTCTCGTTACGGAAAATGAACATGATATTTATGGTCTCTACTGATTCTAACGTAGTTGATGATAGCTAAAGTTGCAGAACTTAGATTATGCAAATTTTTGAATGAAGCTGTAAAAAAAACTTTGCATTGATTTTGTTTTCTACCCAACAATAACGAGGTTCTAATATCTCAGATGAGACGTAAGAAGAAAGAGCCAATAAACTGAAGAAACTGCAAACATACATTAGAGGAAACTCCAACATTACAGAAAAACAGCACGATATAGAGGCGTTGCGGCAAAAAGGAGGAAGGATCGACAAAACCATTTGTAAAACCTGAAAACCTCTGCTATTCAAATATTATTTCTTTAGCCATAGACCACACCATACATTGACTGGACACTGCAATTGGGCCTCTCGCAATTGGGCCTGGAGGCCGATTTACGCAAGTGTTGATAAAATGAGTTCTAATAATCACAGAGACCTCAAACAAAGAATAATTTCTTCGTCGTACCATAAGGGATGAGTTGCTGAGCAGGGAATCTAAATTCACAGTCATACATCTTCAGTAGGGGATATATATCATGGCTTTGGACACCAACAATGATTGAAAATTCATAATTCCTAGGAATATTAAAATTTTATAAAAAATGACTCAAAGATACTACTCATAATATACTTTAATATTACATGCATTTGAATATTTTTCCAATGACGAATTTGAAGCGATAACCTCGGAAATTGATGTATGTAGAGTTTTGGGGGTCCTGTGAATCACCCAAAGGATCCCCAAGAAACCCAAAGGAGAAGAAACATCAAAAGCAAGCGAAAAATTTTTAGCTGCTAAATACAATTTCTAACTAGTAAACAAGTTCTAAATAGTGAAAACTAGTTAACTCATGGACACTAACTAGTGAAAACTATTTCTAATTAGTGAAAAGAAATTCTAACTAGCTTCATCGGTTACAACTAGTTTTCACTAGTTAAAATTAGTTTTCACTAGTTAGAACTAGTTTTCACTGGTTAGAACTAGTTTTCAATAGTTAGAACTACTTTCACTAGTCAGAACTAGTTTTCACTACTCAGAACTAGTTTTCGCAAGTTAGAACTAGTTTTCATGACTTGGAACTAGTCTTCATTAGTTAGAAATAGTTTTCATCAGTTACAACTAGTTTCCACTATTTAGAACTTGTTTCCTAGTTAGAACTTCTTTTTTACAAGTTAAAAATTTTTCACTTCCTTTGGGCGTTTCGGTTCATTTGGGTGATTCGTAGGTTCGAGATACATCAATTTCTGAGGCTATTGCTTCAAATCGATCATTGGAAAAAACTGAATTGCATGTGATATAACCGTACATTACGTGTAGTATCTATGAGCCAAGTTTTTCTATAAAATTAAATATTCATATAAAAATCATGAAGAATTTTCAATTATTCTTGGTGCCCGAAGGTATGGCGTATATCGCCTACTGAAGATATACGATGGTGAATTTAGATTCCCTGCTCTGCAACGCATTCCTATCGGTACGACGTAGAAATTATTCTTTGTTTGAGCTCTCTGTGATTACTAGAACTCATTTTATTAACACTTACGTAAATCGGCCACCAGAACCAATTGCGAGAAGGCCCGATTGCAGTGTCCAGTCAGTGTATGGTGTGGTCTAAGCTTTAGCTAAAAAGCATTTACTTGGAGCGGCCAGGGCTGTCTCTGAAATATTCTGACAGCAAGATGACACTCACCGCCTCGTGCGGCTTCGAGATCACCTCCCGAACAACTTTCCAAAGTGCGCCATAACGGCCTCATGCACGTATTGACATCGATCTCAATGAAGTTCAGTCTCTAGAGCAGCCCCTCTTATAGCAACCATTTTAAGTCTATTCTCAAAAATTGAGAATATTCCTCTATTTGCATCAGGCTGCTAATTCGTCTTCGGTATAGTTCCATCGGCAATGAGCAAAGCGCCCAATCCACCTCAGCACCTCCAGGGTACTTACCCCAGGAGCTAATTTCCTCTTTGGTGTCAAATTCTATTATTTTAACACACTTGACATATGTCATCTCGGAGATGCAAGCAGATCCTGAAGCAGCTCGTACGAACAACACCATTTATCAAAAATGTCCAAACCTTTACTAACAGCGACGAGATTAGTCGAATTTTCAATATACGGTCATTATAGTAAACTCCCAAAACCTAGTGTTTGCACAGTTTTAAGTTTTTATATGTTTATAAGTACCTGAAGAGGAACACAAACTCAAGTTATTGAAAATATGGAATAACTAAACAAGGATACTTTGCTAATGATATAACGGTAAATTTTCTCACACAGTAGGCACATGTGAAATAATACAATACAGGGAAGGAATGACATGGGCTTGCATTTTTCATAACTTGTAGCAATCGTCTCCTTTAATTTTGGATGAGATTCGAGCAAGTTGCTGCCGAGATATTCTCCATTGTTTAATGGCTGAGCTCCAATTTCGTGTCATCATTCAACAGTACGCATATCAAGAACAAATCTTCTTTGCACAAGTGAGTTCTAGCGAAGTTTAACCGAAAAGCACGGCATGGATTATGACGAACTACCAGTTTTACTACAATTCTCGGTGCCAGTTTCTGCAGAGTCTCTGCAGTGTCAAATTGACTTAACTTTCTTTTTTATCATAGAATGCACTGTAGATCTTTGGTTAACGTTGCGCTTAGAAATATTGCCATAACTTTTTCCAGGCAGTAAGGTGCCAATTATAATCAGTCTTAAGGAAACACTAAGCTCTTTTGTCTTTCCAATCCAGTTCTTACACCACTGTGCGTTCTTTGGATTTATTTAGAATAAGTGTACGCAAAAATAGTCGAAATCAGTCTACAAAGTAAGTAAAATAGCATATAATCAGTTGCATGATAGCATTGGCGACGATCTTCCCGACTGCATGAATAAAACCTTCATACCATGTAAACAGATTTAGTTGCAGACATATGTATTTCATTTAACCTGTTTTTCCAAAAACTAATTTAAAATTCCTTTTCATGCACTTGTAACACTAACACTAGGTTTTGAGAAATTAATAAAAATATTAGTCATATTATTTCTTTGCACTTTCTTGAACTTACCTGAACCCTCACTGATCATCAACATGTGCAGCCTCCTTGTTATCCTGATTCTCCCAATACACATATATCAGCGCCACACGTATCAGCCACACACGCCACACAGATATTTAGCGCACAATATGCAAACAAAAGAACCACGCACTCCGTACACCAGCTCATCGACTCGCCACGCACTCCGTACACCAGCTCATCGACTCGCCACGCACTCCGTACACCAGCTCATCGACTCGCCAACACTCCGTACACCAGCTCATCGACTCGCAACGCACTCCGTACACCAGCTCATCGACTCGCCACGTGCTCCGTACACCAGCTCATCGACTCGCAACGCACTCCGTACACCAGCTCATCGACTCGCAACGCACTCCGTACACCAGCTCATCGACTCGCCACGCACTCCGTACACCAGCTCAGCGACTCGCCACGTACTCCGTACACCAGCTCAACGACTCGCCATGCACTCCGTACAGCAGCTCATCGACTCGCAACGCACTCCGTACACCAGCTCAACGACTCGCCATGCACTCCGAACACCAGCTCATCGACTCGCCATGCACTCCGAACACCAGCTCATCGACTCGCCACGCACTCCGTACACCAGCTCATCGACTCGTCACGCACTCCGTACACCAGTTCAACGACTCGCCACGCACTCCGTACACCAGCTCATCGACTCGCCACGCACTCCGTACACCAGCTCATCGACTCGCCACGCACTCCGTACACCAGCTCATCGACTCGCCACCCACTCCGTACACCAGCTCATCGACTCGCCACGCTCTCCGTACACCAGCTCATCGACGCGCCACGCACTCCGTACACCAGCTCATCGACGCGCCACGCATTCCGTACACCAGCTCATCGACTCGCCACGCACTCCGTACACCAGCTCATCGACTCGCCACGCACTCCGTACACCAGCTCATCGACTCGCCACGCTCTCCGTACACCAGCTCATCGACGCGCCATTCTCAAACCAGTCGACACGCCGTAGCGGAACCCTGCCACCTCCCTGTATTTCATAGTAGTCAATTGCTATGCCAGTCCATGAGTCGGAGGCTGTAAAAAACGTGTCTCATTACTTCACGCAACTAACTGACTTACAATTTTTCATTCTTGCTACGTTTCAGCATAGAGAGCTCGTCTGTTGGGTACAGCAGAAACGAAAACTGTCTTCCAGTGGCAGTAGTAGTAAATACTTCACTATCAAATCAGGAACACATGGTCTATATCGTGCCGAGCAGTTCGTGCGCCACTAGGACTCGAAGTACAGTACGTCTCGTTTTAAATTATAAATGATATTTGTTTCGGCTTTTATACCGGCAGGTCTCAGATTACAAGCGAACTCAAATTAATTCTAAGTGGTCAATGTGTTACTGACAGGAAAAAGGCGCGAATTATGCATCTCCAACCCCCGGCACGGCTGAACGCTTTCGCTCAGCTACGCCACTTGGCGAAAGAAACGAAAAACGAAAAGAAAATAGAAGAAAGAAACACTCGTGCAGACGGTCCCTTCCTTGGCCCTCCTTACGGGAGAAGGTTGAAACCTAGCGGAATAGGTAGGCCACTTCGATCGGCGGCCCACCTCCCGAAACAGAATGGGAAGTATTGGGAGCCTACCTAACCAAACTAACCTTCTCGGCAGGAACTGCTGCCAGCTGCAACACACCCTGCGGAAAAGACAGTCGGGACAGCCCTTGGGGTCCTGAGGCCCATATATATTCTGACAGGGATAGGGTACGCCAGAATATACTCCTGAGGGCTCTTCCAGTGGTAATGCTATCAATCGAACTACCAACTACTCGAACCAAAATTTTTAGTATTATTTACACGACCTTACTTCTTTTTCCCCGAAAGCCAGAGGAGTAATGCATCTGTATTTTTTTGAGGGTTTACTCGACAAGACGAATTTTCAAGTCCTCGTTTAATTTTCAACATTTTTAGTTGAAACTTAGTTAAGAGCGAATAAGATTCGCGTAAATAAGTAACATTTAACAAAGTCATCCTTCGTGCCGTGGTCCCATTCACAAGCTTTGCACCTGCCCATTTTTATTCACGATTCTCGCACAATCCCACATCTTGCGCCACTGTACCCGTATGATAAGGAGCTGTTGTATCGCCAAATTCTTCTCACAGTCATCTATTTTCGTCTGCACTGTGTTGAATCTCTAATACACACAAGTGGCTGCATCCATTTCAGAACCTTCACAACTGATACACGCTGCATCATATGCTACCATCACAATACTGTCAACCCTTAGAAAATTCGCGCTCAAATGCGATACACTTGAGTACCATGTTGCTCCCAAGCAAAACCGTAACTATTTTAACAAACCAACTACACTAAGGATCACCAGTGCAGACGTCAGGTCACACTGGAAAACATCATTTCACATACCCACAAAGCACTGTAAGAGTTAGCGTCGCCAACATGCCTGTGATATTCAATTTCCACAGAAATAAATATACAAACAATCATCAAACAATACAATAAACATTTGTATTTTTTTTGTTTATACATTTATACGCTTATATATTTGAATGTTTCGTGTCACCCTCTTAACGAAATAGGAAGGCAAAAAATAGGCCAGGTTGCAGATTTTGCAATTAAGTTGCATTTCATGGAAATCGGTAACCAGATTGTAGAAGATGGCGAAAGAGAGATCCTTAGGCTTTCTCTCAGTGCACTTCTTGCTTGAAACATTTCTTGTAATTTAAACAATACCTTACAAATTCTCTTAGCTTTATGTTCATCTGTCCATTGTTTGTCACGCTTTAAGAAAATAGACAGGTGAAAATTAGGCCAGGTTGGAGACTGTCATCATCCTGTCAGGCTTCCTTGTAAAGTAATTGGTAGAAAATAAACCAGGTTGCAGTTGATGGCAAACGTATCTTGATAAGCTATAGTTGAAATTCATACAATGAAGATATCTAAAGCTTTTCTTACCGCTGCCATGGCGTTTGATTTGTACGGTTATTACATTCTCAATGCATCGAATCTGTGCCAAAGTATGGGGCGGCCTTATATTTGAATGCTCTTCTTGCATTGTCGAAGTTGAAATCGAAGCACTGAAGATATCTGAAGCCTCAATTAGCACTGTCATGCATCTTGATTCTTAGTTTCTTCCCACAGATAATTTTGTTACATCAGGTATTCTCACAACTTTAACGCAATCGTCGACGAAACAGCTTTCGTTAAACAAAAACCATATTGGGCGTATACAAGGATGATGAGATGATGATACCTAGAAGGTTGACGCACGTGGAGGGCCCAAGCTGCAGTGCACCCAGGGTAATGAGCTTGTGACGTGATAAAAAGCTAGTACGTTCATAAGCAATTATTTTGCATTATATCTTCATCATTTCATTTGGGCCTCCAAAGTGTCCTACATGTCCTACAATTTTTATAGATGCACAAAAATCGGTATCATAACTTCTACGAAATTTTTCTTTAGCTCTCTGAAGGATAAAATTTCATTATTATACCAGTTTCTTTTTCCGCAACAGGCACACACCCGATAGGACAGTGTGTCAAATGTGGACCTAAGCCGTGCCGTCTCGTCGTTAACGGATCCTCCTCTCCTAATCACAAACACTGCAGCATCATTGGATAACTTACGGATTGAACATTCACCACTTGCAATAATATCGTTCCGTAAGACAGTTCAGGCGTGGGGAATATGGTTAGGTAATTTTTTGCAAGTTAGTTAACGCGAGTCGGATGCAACATTTACTGCTACACTGCTGTAATGCGCACAGCGTATATAGTAGCTGAGGTATTTTTTTTATTTTACCGAGCAATTGTATGGCTTCTGCGTATCATGTATAGATTTTTGCTTTAATATTACTTAGTCGGAAAGAAAGAAAATTATTTCTCTGATGCTTTAATGTTTTCCATTCAAATGTTGTTAAAAAGTTCTCCTATCTCGGCGTTTAATCATACGCATCTGAACCATTTTGTGTTGCAGCTGTTTGAAATTATAGAGGATAGCAGGTCGTTGGTAGAAGACAAAAATAAATCGAAAACATGAAGGTTTTTAACCAAATGATTCCTTCATCAGAATGCCACATTATTCATGATAAAACTCACTCGATTAATTGCATTTTGAAGATGATAAACTTGACTCCAGAAGTGCCTCTGACACATTCGGGTATTTGCCGGGTTGAATTCATCTGCTCTTTTACAAGCCTTTTAGCCGACGCTCTTTCAAATTTTATCTTTCAGAAAGCTAAAAAAAGTTCGTAGATCCTTTGATACATTTTTGTGCAACTATAAAGATTGTAGGACGCTTTGGAGGCCCAAATGAAATGATGAAGAAACAATGTAAGATAGCTACTTATTAACGTGCTTGCTATTTATGATGTCAAAAGCTCATTACCCAGGGTGCACTGCAGCTTGGGCCCTCCGCGTGCGTTAACCTTGTAAGTACCATCATCCTTGTGGCGTATATGACATCCTGGTATATCCACGATACCAACCCGAAACTATTCTGAGTGTTGCTGAACGGCCTGCAAAAAGCAATGAATTTCTCTCCATGTCAAAGAAAAAAAAGTTTTGATACCTAGCAGCTGTCTAGCCATGAACGCTCATCTCTATGTGCTTGTAAGTTGGCAATTGTATTAACGAAAGTATGATCAATGAAGTAGGGTCATCACAAATACTTCACGACTTGTTAGTTAAAATTTTCTTGTTTGGCCAAGTCTAGATATTATTCTCGTTAAAACAATGTTCAAGGCACAACGCTGATGTACTATGTAATACCGTTAAATCTCAAGTTTCACCTATTAAAATTGGAGTCCCTCAAGGAAGCGTACTTGGATCGTTGCTTTTCAACATTTTTATAAATGTTATAACTACTCTTGGAATTCTTGGAATGAAGTGTGTTCTGTTTGCTGATGATGCATTGTTCTACACTACTAAATGCAATTTTCTCTCAGCCATAACTGATATTCAACATATTCTAAGTAAACTGTCACAATGGTTAATTTAAAATAGACTGATTGCCCATGAGGATAAAACTAAGCTGATGTTATTCACTCCATGTTCTCGTCCTGACTTACCGACGATTCACTTCAACGGTAAAGAATTGGAATGGGTGTCTAAGTTTCGATATCTTGGTTTGACTCTTGATGATAAACTTAGTTTCAAAGCCCACATTGAAGAGTGAGGCCGAAAGCTCAGCAGAGTTCATGGTGTAATATATGCAGTGTCTAATTATGTCAATCGTGATTCGTTGAAACAAATTTACTATTCATTAGCTTATTCCTTGCTAATTCAAAATATTATCATCTGGGGCGCAGCCCCTCATTGTTACAATCGTAAACTAGAAGTGGTGCAAAATAATATACTAAGGCGAATACTTCGTGTTAAACGAGATCGAAATATTATGCCGTTGATGAATCGTAGTGATTTGTACCGCGATTTGCTAATGTTGCAATTTCAAGATGTGTATAACTATTCGCTTCTTACGTCTTTCCGTTTACTCATACATAACCATCCTCTTGTCTTTCAACAATATTACGGATCACTCATACCCCATCAATACTACGAGATGAGACGCTCCATTCTCAATCTACCAAATGTGCGTGTTGATGTAGAGAAATGTTAAACTCTTTTCCAAACAGTATCACTTGTTAATCGAATTCCAACAGACCTGTTAGATCCAATATCTAAAGACGCCTTTAAAAAGCGGTATAAAGATTATGTTATGCAATTGTATTAGTCTAATTACTACTTGTTACCCAAAACTTTCTACAACTTCTCTATGGGTTATGAAGATATATTACTGTAATTATATTGAACTCAGAAAATTTTCATTATTGTAATGTTTATCTGTGTGTAATAACCCTATCAACTATGATATAACAAAAGCCCCAGAAAGAGCTGAACTGCGCTTAGAAACTGCTCGTCCGTGTTTTCATTAGTCTGTGGCGCGGGCACTCTAGTCCTAATACAACAAAACTCTTCGTGTATTTACTTATTTCGTATCTGCCCTTAAGGAAACAGGCGAAAAATAGGCCAGGTTGCAGAAGACGGTGAAAGTGTGATCGTTTTCCCTTTATCTGAATGCACTTCTTGCTACAAGCACTTTTTGAAATCGGAACAATATATGTGCAGCTCCTGGAGTCCAATTCTATAACTTTTTTCTCTAAGGTCACAGCGTTTAAATTCGGCAGATGATCAACAGAGCAGTAGACAATTATTTTTTATAACTTACGGGCGTTCTCTGAAAGAGCAGATATTGCTTCATAGGCCAAAATTTCAATACTTCAATGAAACACATATTTGGGTATGGAAGACAATACCATGAATACAGCGCACTCACATTGCATAAAAGTTGACTGAAGTTGCATTCAAGTTTATTGCAGTGTCTTATTCAAGATTTTACTTTGGAAAACGCACGTTTTATTAAGAAAGAGCATAGGGAACGTAAAGGAAGAATGAGACTATTACAGTCTCAAGTTCGAAGACGTGCTAGTAATGGAGAGCAATGAAGCGCCTACGCGAGACAGTGACAAGACAGACTTGAAGCAGAAAGAGGGAAGTAAGAGCTGCTCATAAGTGCGAGCGGGAAATGTGGAAGCGGGGAGTTAGAGGAGAGAGCAAACATATCGATTATTGCTTCAATTTTTTTTTTTCACGCACGGGTCCATTAGTCATATTATAATTTTTCTTGTTAATCCATATGTTCCTTTCTTCCTTAGTTCTTGAGTTCCTTATATTCGTTCATTCCTGCGTTAGTACAACCGTTACGCTCTTAGTATTAGTTAGAGAAAAATTTGGTTAACTTAAATAACCATATCGGTAGAGAAGAACAGGAGTCAAGTTTGCATTCTTTGAGCTGCCACTGCTTAATGGTCAGAGGTAGAAGATTTACTGTTGACTTGGGACATATTTTCGCGCTTTGTATCCATCATACGGATCTGAGATATTACTGAAAAATAGTGCTTTTGTTCTCTTTAATTTTCACAGGTTCCAGCTATTTGGATCTCTCCTCCAGCTTCTCGGCCATCGCACGAAGTCATCGAAATTTGACCACACAGGAAGACAAACTCCGACAAAACATTTCCTCATTGGCGGAGGCAATGCAAAGAAAACGAAAAAAGATGAGCAATAGGAAATGAGGTCTGCGTATTAACAATAAAGAACGTTTGTTACTACAATTGGTCAAGCGTGCTTTAGTTTGTGCCACACATTCATTGCATAGCTACTGTATATTAAAAGAATAAAAAAAAACGAATAGTAATTGATGATCGGGGAATTTCAATAGGTTTCCCCATTGAATGCGCAAGAAAAAGAGATGAGAGAAGAAAAATTTGTAAGAAATGGAAAGCAGGTGAAAATTTGAGAAACAGTCATGAAAACTGAGCTGTATGAATAGAACTATACGAATAGAAGATAACTCCGAAAAATGAGATGAAAAGCTCTCAATAATTCCCAAGCCACCGTTGGTGAGATGGCGGCTTGGAATGAATGTTAATTTTCCCGGAAACTAACATTCAATAAAATAATGAGGTTCCTTTTGCCACATCTGCAGAAATATTTGGAGACGAAAATGTGAATGTTTTGCCGGCAGACAGGTTTACCACATCCACAGACAAAATAAGAGGGCGAAAATAAATTACCAAGTTCGAAAGACCACCTAACATAGAGAACATTTCCAATGTACAATGACGTAATGAAAATTATGAATTGAAAAAGTGCAAGGAAATTGAATTTTATTAATCAGCAATCAAAACAATCGACTATTGCATTGTTAGAGTGAGCCTCCGTCTCCTTAATAACGACTTTCTACCAGGAAGAAATAATGAACGTACGGTATGTCCATAGAAATATTTAACCCATGCACGACGGCGTTCCCACGCAGAATCAACAGAAACTTGTGAAAGAAACATATGGACGGAATAAAACACCATCATTAGAAGTATGAAAGGGCAAGGAAGTAATGTGTACCCAAAGGATAGACGTCTAGAAGGCCTATCTAAGGTGACGTATAAATTCCCCTGGGGCCCTGCTCCCCAAATTATAGGAAGAGTGACCACAATTAGATATTGAACCGAATTATTCAGGTAAACTATATGCTGGCAACACCCACGAAAGTCGGAAGTGGCCACCGAACTTCGATATAGATGAGGTATCTCAGAGTCGTAGGATAAGCAAGGTGTGTTAGGTTCAAACTAAGACAGTGTGTAATTTCGTTATAAATAACAGGTTTTGCATACGACGGGCGACTGGGGGCATCAGCAGACCAGCTTCCCTGCTGACCTATACGCCAGCCCTGCCTTCACTTCCCAAAACTAACGCAAAATAAAGCACTCAGAATTACGAAGGGTGGCACTTCAACAACTTCAATATCCCATTTGGAAAAAGAGAAAAATACTATTAGCATAGACTCACCTGTTCGTAATTCGCCCTAACCGCAAACAACACACTACACTCATACAACAAGCAATTTTCACCTTGGCTCCTTGTGGAGACACCGCACGAACATACCGAAGCTTTCCTCTCTTTCTGACGGAGCCACCAGCACAAATACACACACTCAACTAATACTGACAGAACTCGTGCTGGTCAGTAATACCACAACACATAGACACCCACCATCACTAGGCACGAGGAGCACTCAATACAACTCACAAGGCAAAAGGAATACCACTTGCAAGACTTCCCTGCTGGCAACAAACAAATAATAAATAGTTATAGTTAGCAATGCCTTGATACGCTCAAGTACCAATATAAATTATTAGTAGACTAGTGCAGTGGTTCCCAGCCTTTTCAATGTATGGCCCGCTAGAAAACTTTTAATATGCCCTCGCACCTCTCATAAAATTAATAACCCATATGATGATGGTTAAAAGTTATGCAAAGTTGTGCACCAAATTCGAGTTACCCGTAATTTTTTGATGATTTGCAAATAAGCCAAAATTTCGCATCCCAAAAAGATCATCTCGCACCCCCAGGGGGTACGAGCACCCCTGGTTGGAAATCTCTAGTCACTAGATGCTGACAACAACGGAAGTCGTTCTAGCCCTAATCGCAGCATGTGGAATCGTACACACAGAGAAACGCTAAGCTAATGTAGTCAAAGCTTCAATCACAGACATTTGACTGCGGGGACCAATATTATTTCAAGAAAAAGCTGTGTTTTTAGGCGTTCGGCTTGATTATGCAAAGGCAAAAAGTATTGGTTTCCGCTGCTTACAACGCTTTTATTTAACAAATATAGAATCAAAATGAACAGAGAAATAAATAAACTAGGAGGTAACGCAAACACAATTGGTAAAATGCTCTTCAGTTCACCTCAATAGTTAACGTAGCCAACTCAATTTTTAAGGATCTTCCGGAGACACTTATTGACAGATGAAGTCAGATTAAACACTTCACAAGGCTTGATCGACCCAGAGGTACCCTCAATTGCACTCCAAAGAGCATTCAGGTTGTTATATTGCTTTCCATCTGCATAAATGTTCCGTTTAGTGATGGTCCATTAACTTCAAATTTGGTTTAAATCGGGACTGTTTGGAGGGGAGGGGGGTTGGCAAACCATCAGATTGCGTTCTTTGAAACCGTCATCCAAGAAACAACTCTTTGTATAACGGAACTTGTGCGCTGGTGCATAATCCTGGTGAAGTACTAAAGATTTTCTGTCCAGCAAAGTTTACTCTTCTAACCAGGGAAGAAAGTATTCCTTAAATAGCTAGCAGTATCCTTTGGAATCTATTTTTACCCCTTCTAATGCCCTAAGCGTTCCAATAATCTCATGTCCTTTGATTCTAGCCCAGAACATTACTCTTCCTCCGCCTGGCTGTCGGTGAATCTGGGTTCCTATAGGGCGCCCTTTCAATACCCAACCAGACGACCATCCGTCTGGTACATCCAGCGTGACGCGGCATTCATAGGTGAAACAATATTTATGAAATTGATTTCAAAATATTTTTCAGCCAATTCAACACGCTTTTCCCTGTGAATTTTGCTCAGTGGCGGTTGTTTAGCCGGGTTCTTCACGTTTCAGAGGCTCCTCAGCGTCTCACACCTTGAAGTTTCTCCCATTTGCGGTACTCCAGCTACATCAAAAATTCTTTTTCTGGTAGAATGAGGTGTTCTAACCATCTCCCTATCAATTTGGCGCTTATCCCAACCGGTAAATTTCCTGAAATAAGCTCTTTCAGGTACTTTCCTACAGGTCTTACAATGTATTGCACATGCTTTGATTGTTCTATTATCTCTATTCATTTTCTTGGATATTTCGACGGTAGTTATTCCCTTGCCAAACATTGATGTAAATTTCAGTCGATCAGAATCAGTCAATCCAGTTTTTTCCCCATTTTTGAACACTTGCATAATCAAGCTGGACTCCTAAAAACACGACTTTTTATATTTTCCTAAAAACCAGATTACTGAACTGAATATTACTACGTTTATCTCCTGAAACGGAATAAAATATCTTGATTTCGGCAGCAAACTTAAAAAAATAATTTTTATTGCAAAATACGATTTGCATAATCAACCAGCACCCAGTGTAGTTCTCCATAGTACATACAGTAGTAGCACTCACTGAGAACATTCTAAGTAAAGTTTCGAGTAATTGAACGAAAAACAACTTAATGGCATGGTTCCAATAGAAGTATTTGTCCTGGCGTGGAGTGGTAGTATGTGTTTTATGATGTAGTACGAAGAATGATCTTCTTTGATTCTCACATGCGTACGTATTTGATTGGAGCGTTTGGTGTCATCAGCGTAAGATTTACCTGTGTGCGTAAGACTTCATATTTACAACTCAATACGATGACTCGAGCCTGCTTTTGTCAATACTCTTCTGGAGCTCGTGTTGGGTGAGCAGGCAGTCGCGCGATGTGACGCTCTAGGTGGAATTAGAAAGCTCTCCAACCTTTTGAAAAACTACTACAATAACAGAGTTAATAGAATCTAAAACGTATGTTTCTTTTCAGTAGGTGCGCGCATACCTAAGTGTATAAATTCATACACAGTTTTCGTAAGCCAAACAAAAAAAAAAAAAAAACGCATATACAAGTAAACAAGGCTGAACGGCATATCCACAACGCAAATGTAAATTCTTGTTAACCCAATGTTACTCATACAGTATGCTAGTGTATACCAGTTTATATTAGTGTCTAGTGAGACACAATCACGACATTAACCATAACGACTCTTCATTATTAATATTACTAGTAACACAACTAACTGCTACCACATCAAAAGCAAGCATGAATAACGACCGTGACATATTAGTTCTCAATACGATATAAAAACGAATGAAACCATATACTGAGTGTACGGTCAAGTCAAGAGACCAGATGTAACTCAGACACCCAAGCTCCCACTGACATCATTGCAGGAATTCCTCGGATGGACGAAAACTTTCGTGCCCTTTCAAATGTGAAGTCGGGGTACCCTTAAATGATTGCTACCGCAGTCCGTTTCTAACTTTTATGAGAAAAAAAAACATAACATCTGTTGTAGCGCCCAGTCACCCCAGGAGACCAGTAAATCCGCTCGGTGCTTCATTTTTGACTGGAGTGAGTAGGTCCGTCGTTGCGGAGATCTAGATGCCCTTGGCTAACATTGCATTGCATTTTATTTCCAGAGGGTCTAGATGTTTGCATAACTTCATGTGTGGGGTTCACTGCCAGCAACAAATGGCCAGACCAGCCTGGGAGTGCGAATGCGCAGATATACAAATATAGTTGTAATTGTAAAGGTTAAGCTTCAATTGATTTTCATTCACGTGCCATAAACTATAAGGTCTAAGTAGGTATTTAATATCAATTAACGGCTCATATTTCCGGTCACAAACTAGCCGGCAGGCAGGCAGGCTTACATTTGTTTGCACAAGCATTTTTGTAAGGCGCATCGTGTGATGAGTGGAACTTTCCAGTCCAACGCCCTAGTTGGGTCGAAGGCATAAATATAACCTCGATTAACGTGTGGCAGCCGTAGAGTTATATAACTACCTCCTACTAAGTTAATCTCCAGTTAGGGGAATTTCATCAGCTTCATGAATAGTGGGTAATCTTCTGACCAGATACGTGTTTTTGAGGGTAGGCTCACTTTGCGCGTGATCTTCCGGTTTAAAACGGCCAATGCGTTGCCGGTGTAGCGGGGGAAGGAATCGCGACTTTTGAAGCAATTGGTGGAAGTTCCTAGCTCCATCCTTAGAGGAAGTTATGAACCAAACTGGCACATGTACTCTCATTGTGTTAACAGTTAACAAGAGTCTTGAGATCATCTGATGGCTCTTGTTCACTACATAATCAGAGTATATGTGCCAGTTTGGTTCATAATTAAGTGCAACCCTTCCTCTAAGGATGGAGCTAGGAACTTCCACCAATTGCTTCAAAAGTCGCGATTCCTTCCCAACACCTGAAGGTTATTGTCGACAAAGTGATCTCCAACAACGCCTATTTCGCTCATCCTGAGAATATTCTGCTCTCAAATCTTCATGATGATTAACCAACTATCAGGGAATTGGCAGCAAGAAGAATTCTCAAAGCTAGAGATCAAAATGAAGAAATAAGAAAGTTTCAATTACTGAAATTGAATTTTGATGCTCCAGTTTATCATGCAATGATAGATTGGCAGAACTGCCAACTGGCGGAGCCACCATCAGTGAAAGAATTTTCTACTAAAATTTCTATGTGAAACCTTCATAGAAAAGAAAGATCTTTTACTCCTTACTAATTTTGTGTGTCACACACAAGCTGAGGAACGCATCATAAAATTGGTAACAGATTCGTCAACGTCAGTGTTAGGAGTGGAAAATAGAGATGGAATAATTAGAGCCCAACTTGAGGGGAGAACAATGCTCCCAATATTTGAAACTAAAAGATTTCAAAATGAAATAAAACAATTAATTTTGTATGTGGATTTTGGGTGGGCGGGCGGCACTCGACGCACAGCCACCTCCTTGTGGTGAGTTCTGGATTATTTTATCTACATTTTCTGCTATGAAAATATATTTAAAATATACTGAGAGCTGTACTTAATTTTTTTAAATTATTATTTTAATAATAGAACGTTTCCCGGTATATGAAGATGAAGTATTACAACATTGAGATATTGCACAAGAAATGTAAATATCATAATAATTATTTTTTTTTTTGCTATGCCGTTTTATACTTAGTAAAAATAGAATAATTATACTTGCATTAATTATCATAAAAAAATGCCATTTTTTACTATTTTTATCAAACTTTGGGCTTCTCCCGGCAGATGAAGACGCTCGACTAGAGCATCCATATTTTGGGAATAATTTTATTAGTACTACGAATCATAGAATTAAGCTATGCCAAGTTGTAATACTAAGAAAAAATATTTTAATATTTTTTTTAAGAAATATCCATTTTTGCATTTTTCGAATTTTCAAAGTGCTCCCGGCAGATGAAGATTTAAACCCACATTCCTAAAATTTTGCACACATCATATATTCACACATACACAAGTTTTCCGTACTATGCCAACTCCCAAATCAAAAAAGTTGAAAAAACGCTCAACCCTACTACACACCAGCAGCAGTGACAGCATTCTCACGGACATTTTTTTTGTCAAGGATTTTCAGGGTGAGGGATTATATATATATTGAGTTT
This sequence comes from Parhyale hawaiensis, assembly GCA_001587735.2. NCBI lineage: Eukaryota > Metazoa > Arthropoda > Malacostraca > Amphipoda > Hyalidae > Parhyale > Parhyale hawaiensis. Next base: position 8,353,288 of record LQNS02007216.1, on the reverse strand, counting down.
TGTGCGAGTGACAAACCTATAAATTGGTGACATTTTGCACCGCCTGTAGAAAATGTAAATGAAAAATAGCTACTATGCGCAGCATCAGTACTATTCTGCTCAGAACCAGTGATGAGTACATGACGGAACACATGGGAAGTTGGGGACGCTTTCACAGCTTCAAGACACGATTATAACTGTACAAGCTGCCTCGTACCTCGCAGAGCAAGTTCTGTGATACTCCCGGTGGTGTACGCGACGGTAAAATGTAACATGAAGAGCGACACAAACTGCAGCAGCTGTCCAGTACGCCAAGCCACAACTTATACCCCGCCATCTCACAATATCATCGAGTTAGAGCCACAGTTTAACTTAGAGGCTATTCGTAATAAGAACAAAGATAACAGAATTACAACGACAACGCATAGCTAAAAATTTTTTCCAGTTAACGCAAGATTCTTTTTATACTGTTGAGTTTCCATACACAGTAGCTACAATACGAAACAAGCAAGCATAGCTAACACACAATAATTTAACTGTTTAATAAAGACACATTAAATAATATAGTTGGTTAAATATGTAATGTTTATATATCAAGCAATAGGAGCACACGTAACAAAACAAGCTATTCCGTACATTGTCTCGCAAGTTTCCATGACATTCAGCAGTCCTAACGCCAAATTGTTCATACACAAACAGAGATGCACGTATAGGGAACGTCGCAAGTTGTATGCCAAGTGACAGCTGTGAGTGTTTCTCAAACCATGTAGTTTCCAGCTTCAGAAGGGCGATTCTATCCCCACACAACGAGCAGGGAGAAGTCAACATAACAGAACGGCTCAAAACTCGTGCAGCTCTATCACCAATTGCTCTCAATAGAATCATACAGCATATGACTTCTCCGCTTTAAGAAACGAATGCTGCGAAAGTGCTCTCAGATGTTAGAGGAGCAAATTTTTGCATTAAATCTAGATTTAGAGTGCAATAGTTTCACAGAAGCTCTTGGTTACATATTCTCTGTCTCTTCTGTTGAACTTGTATAAACTCAGATTACTATGCTCTGCAGACTCAATTTATCAGCCAAGGGATGTTATGGGTTCTAGTAGAGAAAAAAGCCAAACTAACAGGGAATCGCAGTCATCATTTAGGCATTAATTGTAAGTGAAATTATTGCTGGTTGGCAGTGATGGGCACTGTTACATGATATCGGAGGTCGTTACCGTTACTCGTTACTTCAATAAACTTACCGGGCGTTACCGTTACTCGTTACTGCCACAAAATTGCACGTGGCGTTACCGTTACTCGTAACAGTAACGACCGTTACTTCGTTACTCGTTACCTCTGAATTTTTATTGTGTAAATGACCTGAACATCGTACAAAATTTGCTATTGTTAAACTATGCCAAAGTAGGCCAAACTTGAATCTTTTGCCATAGAGTTCGTAATAAGATCTTTATTATATTTGCGCGTGGCCTGCGCGTTATCAGGCCTCCCCCATTGTCCGGCCACCGGACGCTTCTTTGTTTTTATGAGCTGGCTTTGGGTTTGGGGCTCTGGGTAGCCCCTGAGTTGTGGGAAATACCACTCTAAAGGCGGATGAGACCGTTTTGGTCCAACGGCATCCCTGAGAGGAGATGAACAGGCTGGTGCCATAGCTGGGTACTCAGTCTTCCGCAGTCTGCTCCTCTCTCTCTTCCACCAGGAAGTACCACCTGATACTCCTTTCCTTTTCTTTCTCTTCTTCTTCTTTTCGGCCAAAGCCCGTACTGGTGATGGCAGGGTCTAGTGCTCGTAGATAGCTGGCCGCTTTCGTAGCTATCGTTACTGTCGGTTTGTTTTTTTTCTTTATCATGCTTTGTACTATCTTTTTCGTTTATGGGATTCTTTGTTTCTCCTCCTTTATATATTTTTGTATTTATTTGTACATTACTGTACTTTTATTTTTCTCTTTTTTCTTTTACTTTGTGGGGATGTAGAAGGCAACCCAGGACCGGGTGGGGCTCGGGGTTGTCGTCTCCTCTATTGTTAATATTAGAGGACTGTATGCAAACCTTGCGGAGCTCGACTTTGTGTCCCGAGGTGTGGATGTCGTGTACTGCTCCGAGACATTGGTGGCTGGCAGAAGGCACGACGCTGAGCTTGCCTTGGTGGGTTTCCAGTCTCCTTTTCGAAGGCTGTGGGGATCGGGGCCTGAATTCCGTGGAATGGCCGTTTATATCTGGAACGGATTCTGTGCTTACCGGCAGTCAGTGCACGAATGCGCCTGTCATGAGATCACCGTTGTAAGGGTGTGTGGCCGACTGAATAATTATTTATTCTCCTTATATCGGAGCCCTGCAAC
>LQNS02007216.1:8300879-8316497 GCA_001587735.2 Parhyale hawaiensis | reverse complement strand
TGGTACGTGTTGTGTTTGAGCCAATATGGCGGTATGGTACGTGTTGTGTTTGAGCCAATATGGCGGTATGGTACGGGTTGTGTCTGAGTCAATATGGCGGTATGGCACGGGTTATGTCTGAGTCAATATAGCTGTACGGACAGGGCATATTCTGCACTATGAGCTACTGATGAACAGAACGTATTATAAAAATAGTGCAAGTGATATGGAGCTTGTAAAAAATAATTGTTGGTGGATGATATTTATGAGTGCAAAACGCAGCTTTCGATCTAAAATTGGTAAAACGTCTATAGTAGCTTGCAGGGGCGGGTAATTGCGGCCACTTATGGCTGAACCATTGCTGGAAAGAGGCCGCATATCTCTGTCCTTTCCTCGCTCTAGTGGCCGCTCTGTAGCTGCCCACCTCTGGTAACTTGGCACCGTAACTAGGCAGCTTGCAAAATTGTTCTACTGGCACAAGGATGCTCCTGTAGACAAGTGATATTGATGAAAAGGTTTTCATATAACGCACTGTAGATAACAAACTGCGGTTGTCTGTACAATACAACATTTTTAAGCACTGCCTTGTTTTGTGGCTCATTAGTTTCAGAATCTCATTTTTACTCATTTTCAGGGAGCTCCATTTGATCTCACTATTATAGCAAGTATGTAAGCAAACAATGGCACTAATCAACTTTCAAATTTAGAGCTGGTGTCAAGGCTAAGCACGAGTTTTGGGTAAAGACAATTTGCCAGACTTATCTCAATATTGAAGACAATTGCTGTGCAATATAAACTACATTCGTTGCGAAAGTGGTAAAATTTGAGTTATATTTACTAAATAATATCGAAGCGTATACATCATAGTTATAAGCATTTTTTCAGAATCATCCGAACATTTACATGTTAGACAATTTTTTGTCAAATTTTGAATATTAAGAAAAAGTGTCGAAAGGACTCGCCCTAAGTTCTACTTGAAGGCATGGCAACTGGTTGAGAATCAGTCACAAGAATCAGTCCTGCACGTCGATGCAACACAATGCAGTAGTAAGTACTAAGTAGGACCACGTCGCCACTGTTATACATTACGTCGTCGTGCACAGAAGCGGCCTCACAGTCTCACCTCCCTACTGTCCCTCCAACTCACGTGACGACTGTGGTGTTGACTTCTGCCCATGAGCTCGTAAACCGACGACACGATGTCCATGAGCTCGCCCTTGGTGATGCAGCCGTCGGCGTTCGTGTCGTACATCTTGAAGGCGAACTTCAGCTTGTCGTGATTTGAGCCTTTCAGTAACTGCGATAAGCTTATTAACAAGTCCTGAAAAAGAAGAAAAGCGTTAGGGCTGAAAGAAGCGAACTCGTCTACAGTAATAAAAGTGGCAAAAAGTCTAATCACCTCGCGATCTGTGGCGAGAATCAAGTTAAATTTATTATGAACCAATACAACATAAGCATTAAATAGTGCTTGTCTAAAAACAAGCTACTTGAAAAAATAAAACTAGACATTGGTGTATTTAGTAACCATTCATCGTTTTCCTGGAGTAGATATATATCTAATGGTAATTAATGGACTACAGGGTAAAAGAAACTTTGTCCTGTTTATGTTAACACAAATTCCAGTATATGAATCTGCCCTGCAGACACGAGTTGCAGTTTTGCAGTGTCTACTGCAGCTGAGAAGGGCAAGCAAATTCTGAGTTTCGCATCATCAACACAGGCGGTCGGCGGGATTAATGCTTTTAGAATTGTATTAACTGGTAATACGAAGATAATTTTAGCAGAAACAGTTTAAGCCCCATTTAATAAAATATTATTTTTCACGGTATTATTTTTCACAGAGCAGTAATCTAAATAGCTTCATCGGAAATTTGCGTGCTGCACACAGCAGTTCAGCACTGAAATATCCAGAAACATCATACGGCGCAGTGCAGGGAGTAGTCAGAGGTATGGTCCAGCACTGATTTACGGGATAGCAGCAGAGGCTGTAACATAAAGTGACGCTAATTTGTCATTCCTAAGTTTTTTCTCTCCTTGCCAAGTTAATTACAAAATACCAAGAGACGAAACGACGAGGCTCCTACAGGTACGGATGAATGACTTAATCTGCCTTTGGTACTGGACGACAAAACGTTGATTTGCTATACGGTAGGTACTGTCAAAATACTGATGTCATTGTCTCACTCCCTTAGGCCCGCATGAGCTCTGGCATTAATGCTTTACTCCGTGTTTTCGCGGGAGGTTCTAGCAAACGCATAGAGATATTTCAGAACTCACAGCATAAGCAAGCGCAGTATGCTGCGCTCCTACACTAATACTGCCTCTCTTCGTTGCTCAATCAATACACTGGTACAGTGACCTAGTAGTGCTCTTCTAACAGGGTACAATATAACAAAGTGCAAGCTGTTTGTTAATGGATTGATAACCTAGCGGTGCTCGCACTTATTCAGAGTAGAACTCTTCACTGCCTGCTCTCTATCATTGTACATGGAATTTGACACCACGCTTCAGGCTAAAACTGCGGGACAGTTTTAAAAGCTGTCTAGTTCTTAGACAAAAGGAACTTGATTTAGCTGCAGTTTTCATAAATAATAGTCATTCTCCCAACTAATAAGCTGTATAAATTTCAGCTATTTTGGAGGACATGAAAAAGTAAAAGGAAAATTAATTTTAATATTGAAAAACATATCTTCAGATATCAAGAACAGGGAACAAAAATTAGTTATTGAGCAGTGCAACTTTTTACCTTACCTATATTCTTCAATGTAACACAGTGCTTATGAATAAGTTCCAAATTTCAGTTTATAAACATTGCATCGTTTTTCATCATGGTAAAATTGAACAAAATTGATACCTTTAAACAAACGAATGACTGAGCTACAACTGCAGCGTTAGGAAGATAGCAGGAAGTATGAAGCTGTCTAAGAGCATCATTGGAAGAATTGAGAAGTCGTACAAGGTGGCTGGCCATGTATCAAAAAACAATAAAGAGGTTAGACAAAGAAAAACATCGCTGATGGAAGAGAGAATCTTTACAATCCTGTCTCGGACAAATAGATTGAAATATGCAGCACGCATTTCGAGGGAAGGTCATGCATGATATTGTCAACAAGAACGTGACCAAAAAATCTGAGAGTAGAAGTGCAAATGATATTGGCTCGTTTGCACCACCAACGGTCATGAAACTTTTTATCAACAAATACAATCGATTGCTCAGCTCGGCCTTCGCCAAAAGCACATTCTGCGATCGCACGAAACGTCATCCAATGTTTTCTTCAGCACTGGCGCTGAGAGCAAATTTAATTTATGTGACTCTGATGGGCAAACATATTAAGATGGCGTGCGGGTAAAAGACTGTGCCCCTAGTGCACGCAAACAAAAAATAGTTCACGTTTGGAGGTGGCAGTGTCGTGGTATTTGAGATGTTTGCCAGCCATGGAGCTACTATTCTCATCTTCCTGAACAATTGAGTAAACACAGAAATGTACAAGAACGAACGTCAAAACAATATTATTCCAAAATTCAACATGCTAGATAATGCCCCATGCCATAAGGCTAAGTTGGTCATGAACTATTAGCACGGGCAACATTTTGAAACTACTGGTTGGCCACCGCAAAGACCTGAATTAAATCCGATTGGGAATCTTTGGCACGCCTATGGAACACAAGTGAGAGCTAATAACCCAAGAAACACCAACGGATTATGGTCTAAATTAGAAAATGATTGGGGAAAACTTATTTAAAGAAATTTTCTGCTTGAACAGTCTCGTAGCAGGAGGTGTGCAGTTGTGTTAGAAAATTATGGCTAATTCTCAACAAATTAATTTATTGATGTTTCTTGTTCTGTCTAAAATATAACAATTATAGTTAAGTGCAATTTTGTTCTCTGTCGTTGATTTTTGGCCATATATTTTTCAATATTAAAACTTTTTTTGGTCTTTATGTTTACTCTTGTTTGAAAACAACTGAAATTTATATAGCTTGTTCAGAATGACAATAATAAAGTTTCAGCTAAATCCAGTCTCTAGTGTTCAAGAAAACTAAATATTGTAATACTGTCCCATAGTTTTGGCCAGTAGTGTATGTGACAGGCGGTGGGGTCAGTTAGTGTCGAAGAGGAGATGTCGCGAGATTTGAACTAACGGTCCCTTCAAGGCTGCGAGCAGTCGTTATTGAGTTCACTTCACATCAGTTGAACCTAAACATTTACTTCACAAACACACTTAAAATTCTGAATATAAAGCGCAACACAGAGCATCGATACAAGTGTTTAATTGCCCATGGGAAAAACAAGCAGGTTGGTGCGACTGTTGTGTCGGTGTACTGTTGTTATCGGAGCTGTAGTCCATCTACTGTAACGCACATACTGCGGTGCGTCTCCGCTCATAGCGAATCAAAGACAAAAAAGATGTTACAGTCACCAATCAGGTGACTAGAGCAGGTAATTCTGAGCGATTTGTAATTGTATTTTTGGTTGAATTAACAAAAATTAAATGCAACACTTATGATGGACTCACATAGGAGCTGTTGCTGTTACTCCATAGAAGCAACAAGAAGATATCTTCTGTGATAAATACCCCTCAGATCACTCAGACGCTTTGCTCAACTCACACGTACACATTACAGTTTGCCAGCATATTTATTGTACCTTCATGATGCAATGATTATTGCAGACTTAATCTTCCCAATTTTCACCACGTGAATTTTGGAAGTTACTTGTTAGCCAGGAAGCGCTTCGCTTCTACGCACTGCAAACGTTCGCATGTTTTTGGCGAACAAATATTGCAGTTCTACTTCCAAAGATCTTTTACTTCTCAGCTTTCTATCATCGGCTCCATCCACAGAGTCTTATCACGGAAAACATTTCTGAAGATTCCCAAGACTTAAGTAGGCCTATACACATAAGCTTCATTTTCTCAACTTCTTAACTGACAAGATAATTGTCATACCCTAAGAGCCGGAAGCAGTATATTTTAATTATTTGCTGATTTTTACAGAACTGCATCAAATGTATGACAAAAATTGCATCACTACTACAAGTTACGATTCACTACCTTACGACAACCATGACTACACTTGGCAATATATTTCACAAATTCAATTGAATGTCGGCGACGTGTTATGAAAGTGGCTGTAAGAAACTCCGGAGGTCCGGTGGCCTCTTAAAATAAGTGACAGCATAAGAATTTTCTCGCTTTCTTAGCCCCGAGTTGGTTATCGCTTGAGTCAGCATCTGCGTCTCCAGCAGACACTTGTTGCTCCTGGCGGCCGACATTCNCATTTTTCTCGACGCTATAACTCAAAAAGTTATGGATGGATTTTGATGAAATTAACATGAGTTGTTAGGTTTATAACAAAGAGTAAATGACCAAATTTTGGTAATGATTCGCTCGTTTGTTCGTTCGTCTGTGACTATTTTTAATTTTATGCTTTTTAGCCCAATAACTTAAAAAATAATGAATGGATCTTTATGAAATTCATAGGAGTTGTTAGTATTGCTAAAAGACATAAATGATCAAATTTTGGTGCAGATCGGTATGTTCGTTTGTATGTTTGAATCATGTTTGTCATAACGTTTGTTAACAGTATAACTAAAAAAGTTATGAACGGATCTTCAAGAAAATTGAAGAAGCTGTTAATAATATAAAAAGGCACAAATGATTTGATTTTGGAGTTTATACGAAGAAAATTATGGTTTCAGAGCCAATTTGAATTTTTTGGTACCGTTGCTTCACTTGGCGGAGGAATGCGCTCTCAGAGTGCTCTAGCTTATTGATGTTTATTGTTCTGTCTAAAATATAACAATTATAGTTAAGTGCAATTTTGTTCTCTGTCGTTGATTTTTGGCCATATATTTTTCAATATTAAAACTTTTTTTGGTCATAATGTTTACTTTTTTTTAAAACAACTGAAATTTATATATCTTGTTCAGAATGACAATAATAGAGTTTCAGCTAAATCCAGTCTCTAGTGTTCAAGAAAACTAAATATTGTAATACTGTCCCATAGTTTTGGCCCGTAGTGTATGTGACAGGCGGTGGGGTCAGTTAGTGCCAAAGAGGAGATGTCGCGAGATTTGAACTAACGGTCGCTTCAAGGTTGCGGGCAGTCGTTATTGAGTTCACGTCACATCAGTTTAATCTAAACATTTCCTTCACAAACACACTTAAAATTCTGAATATAAAGTGCAACACAGAGCATCGATACAAGTGTTTAAATGCCCATGGGAAAAACAAGCACGTTGGTGCGACTGTTGTGTCGGTGTACTGTGGTTATCGGAGCTGTAGTCCATCTACTGTAACGCAAATACTGCGGTGCGTCTCCGCTCATAGCGAATCAAAGACAAAAAAGAAATTACAATCAAAAGTCAGGTGACTAGAGCAGGTAATTCTGAGCGATTTGTAATTGTATTTTTGGTTGAAGTAACAAAAATTAAATGCAACACTTATGATGGACTCATATAGGAGCTGTTGCTGTTACTCCATAGAAGCAACAAGATGATATCTTCTGTGATAAATACCCCTCAGATCACTCAGACGCTTTGCTCAACTCAAACGTACACATTACAGTTTGCCAGAATATTTATTGTACCTTCATGATGCAATGATTATTTCCGACTTAATCTTTCCAATTTTCACCACGTGAATTTTGAAAGTTACTTGTTAGCCAGGAGCGCTTCGCTTCTACGCACTACAAGCGTTCACATATTTTTGGCGAACAAATGTTGCAGTTCTACTTCCAAAGATCTCATACTTCTCAGCTTTCTATCATCGGCTCCTTCCACCGAGTCTAATCACGGAAAACATTTCTGAAGATTCCCAAGACTTAAGTATACACATAAGCTTCATTTTCTCAACTTCTGAACTGACAAGATAATTGTCATACCCAAAGAGCCGGAAGCCGTATATTTTAATTATTTGCTGATTTTTACAGAACTGCATCAAATGTATGACAAAAATTGCATCACTACTACAAGTTATGATTCACTACCTTACGACAACCATTTCTACACTTGGCAATATATTTCACAAATTCAATTGAATGTCGGCGACGTGTTATAAAAGTGGCTGTAATAAACTCCGGAGGTCCGGTGGCCTCTTAAAATAAGTGACAGCATAAGAATTTTCTCGCTTTCTTAGCCCCGAGTTGGTTATCGCTTGAGTCAGCATCTGCGTCTCCAGCAGACACTTGTTGCTCCTGGCGGCCGACATTCCTGAGATTTCTCGCAATTTTGGGAGGGTAGCGGGAGCGCCGCTCCGACGGGCGCAATGCATGGACCTGATGTCGTCATGATGATGAAATGTACTCCTCATCATATGAAATGTACTCCTCATCATATGAAATGTACTCCTCATCATATGAAATGTACTCCTCATCATATGAAATGTACTCCTCATCATATGAAATGTACTCCTCATCATATGAAATGAACTCCTCATCATATGAAATGTACTCCTCATCACATGAAATCTACTCCTCCTCATATGAAATGTACTCCTCATCATATGAAATGTACTCCTCATCATATGAAGTGTACTCCGCATCATAAGAGTGAACACGCGCTTAAGAAGAAGAAGAAGAAGAAGAAAAAAAAAAACATGAAAGATGACTCTTGCTGTACAGATGCAGGGCTTAAATAAATGACGGTTTTATAAAAAAAAATACAACATGAAACCTGCAGCGTAACAAGCACGAAATTGGAACGAAGCTGAACACAGCAGTTTCTTTCTTGCATACTGCTGATAACACAATCATGATAAAATTATTTTCGTATTAATTGGATAAAACAATATTTCTAAGAGCAACTAGAGCACTCTGAGAGCGCATACCTCCGCCGCGCGAGGCAACGGTAGCAAGAAAATTCAAATTGACTCTAAAACAATATTTTTTGTATGAACTCCAAAATCTAGTCATTTGTGCCGTTTGATAGTAATGACAGCTTGTGCAATTTTCTTGAAGATCCGTTCATAACTTTTTGAGTTATACTGCTAATAAACGTTATGACTAACTTGAGTCAAACATACAAACGAACAAACCGATCTGCACCAAAATTCAATCATTTATGTCATTAAGCATCACTAACAACCCCTATAAATTCACAAAGATCTATTTATTATTTTTAAGTTATTCTGCTAAAAAGCATAAAATTAAAAATAGTGACAAACGAACGAACGAACAAACGGATCATTACCAAAATCTTGTAATTTACTCTTTGTTATATACGTAAGAACTCACGTTAATTTCATCACAATCCATCCATAATTTTTTGAGTTATGGCATTGAGAAAAATGAGGCTGACAAACAAACAAACAAACAAACAAACTGATGGACATATCTTCACCAAAAGTTAATCATCTGTTCCTCCTAATATACTTAACAATCTTTGTAAATTTCATCCAAATCGTTTCATAACTTTTTGAGTTATCTTGGTGACAGACAGACAAAGAGTCAAACACGACGAAAACATAACCTCCTTGGCGTAGGTAATAACATGTCTACAGTGAGGCAGATAAAAGGCGCCAAACTAACTTCCCTCGCAGCAATACGTTACGCCAGCTCTCGCCCTGTCTATTGCTCGGGGATGTCAAGTTCTGATAAATGTGCAAAAAAGTTCTTAAGAGGCACCGTAAAGGGCCACTACACATGGCATTAATAATGAAACAACGATAAACGGAAAACACTTCTTTCGTTGAACACCTGGGAAAACAAATGCATTCAATCGCCGCCACTTTCTGTTGGTTGAAATCTATGAATTGGTGAACGCACGACACATCAATACGTAATGGAGAGATCAGTAAACTTAACACAGGTAATCTTTCCACAATGTCATCACTACATCTCTCAGCATGCAGCACTTTGGTGCCTAGTGTATGATTAGTGGGAGCTACAAATAGCGTCATTGTTAAGCAGCGAAAAGTGACGTTTAAAAATATAGGCACGAAAGCGTTGGAAGACGAAATGAGTAGCTAAGGACCAACCTTACGCAGAAGCGAAGCAGTCGCAGCACCGCGGGGAGCTACTCACCCTAAAGCTAATTTGTCCGTTGCTATTGAGGTCAAAAGCTTTGAAGACGTGATGAGCGTACAAGCTAGAATCTGTTGAAAAATAACAATTTCATGTAGTATTGAACGTTGAGAGAGTAGCATCATAACAATAACTTACAATTTGCAGCAATATTGCAAATAATGCAACTGACAGCATGTGCACTATGTAGCAGCTGTGTATAATACTAAATACAATGTACGTGCGGCCTAACGAGGACACCAGCAGTACAGAGCGTAACAACAAAAAGATAAAACAAGACACTAGAAGACTACACAATCATGACGTCGCTGAGGATCCAACTCTCTTTGAAACTAGCAGTAAGTATTGCTTGTAGGGCTTTATACAATGTTGGGACGCTATATAAGCGTATATTTCGGTCATAAATGTGGCTTAGGTACAATTTTAGCAATATAACAATGTAAACGTGATCGATTCGAGATCTCGATAGAAATTTCGTTAAGAGTCTCGTGAGCACCGTGCATGGATAATGAGTTAGTTCATGAATATTATCGACAGACATCTCGAATTGATCACATCTATTGATTTACATCTCTACAAATTCACGTAGGTGCGTAGTTATTCTCGGCTTATAGAGTTGTAAGGCCGCCAAACTTCGTGCCTGCCAGTAAAAAAATTAGCGTTTCAAAAGGAAGAAATTAGGAAGTGTCTGTAATATTCTCATGTTTTAATAATATGTAGATAGTGACCTTATTTCGCTAGAAAAGCTTGTAGTTCACATTGCTTAGAGGAAAATTTAGTTCAGCAATGCGTTTACCATAGTCTAACTTGCTATGTAAGCACAGCTGGAATTAACGAATCTAGTTAGGAACACATCTGTCGTAATTTTGAGCTTTCTACCATATTCGCTTTCTAATTCTGTTCTTTATTTACTCTATGTTGTTAAACTAACTGGGAGGTGTGAGGAATACTAAAAGGCTAATAATATACCAACGTTTGCACCTCCCCTTTCCACAGAAGGAGAGCATCAATACCATGTTGCATCAGGTACCGCGTGTGATGTAACGCCACTTTGAGTTTGCCACAATAACTTAGGCCTGCCCGCTTGTACTATGAAAGGCGAAGTGTCAGAAGAGGGGACAAATCAAAGGATCACATCAGCCAACAACCCGTACAATCGGTAGTGTCTCCAGGCCGGATTTGGTGGGCATAAAAAAATGAAAAAGTGTTACGATATCAGAGGTGAATTGTAGGGCCTGGCGTCACGACTCGGCCAACAGAGATAGATGTTGCAGTGAGACCCTGGGTACATCGGTTGATTTTGCAGAATATGGAAACACGCGAATTAAGGATAATTCCCTGGGATATTTTGCTGCTTTAAATATACCGTGGAATTCTTTCTGAAGCTCCAGTCGCTTATAAAACAGTTGTTCAGGTACAATTAACTAGTCCTTATGTAGCAAGTTGAGGTTTCAAGGTTACTCATTGGCGAAAAAATCGCTATGTCTCGCAATGTATTGTATGGTTTCTGCAAACGATTTTAATCTGTTCAATATTCAGTGACTTTGCGACTGGATTTATAACTGCAAAGGATGTTTTTTTTTTTGAGGGAGGAAGGGGCGACTCATGCTCTGTCATATTTGCATTTACCTTTAAATGCACGCATTTTTTAAGGGATAAAAAATATTTAGGGCGTTATTCGTAAATATTATCGGTAAATAAAAGCATTAATTGCATCAATTAAAGAAAAATCCGTTAATTGAAAAAATTAATTTAAAAAATTAATGTTACAAGGCGACTTGAGGAAGTCGATAGTTGTATCATAATTGATACAAGGTGGGTGTGAAAATTAGCGAAGCATTTACTATTTTTTTTTTTAAACAAAGAATAATACCACATTTCTTTCACATAAAATATAAAAGTCAATGACAGTTATCATAAGAAACAAAGTCATGCCAAAATGCTGCAAGAAGACAGCGTTCTATCATAAAAGATACAAAAAAGTATCATGTCGGAACACGCCTTGTATCAGATATGATACAACTCCACGTTCAGAAATACGTCTAATATAAACGTCTGAAATGCTTAAGTGAAGCAAATTCTACAATCATCTCAACATTTTGAATACGCCAGATCCTTCGCTTACCTCTATAGGGAATGCAGATATCTAAATACGTTCTTGAAATACAGAGCTCACGCACACATCCTAAACCATGCCTTGTCACACACTGAGGTTTGTCCCTACTGCGCTTCGTAGCAGAAATGAGACACGTTTCATACTCGTTCAGTTTGGTATGAATCATATTTGATACAGGGTGTGCTGCAGTTCTCTAGCATCAATACTTTAGCATGTATGAGCAAAAATTCGGTATGTATCATTTATAAAACACGGTGCATTTAAGGGTTAATTTTTAGTGTTATTGTCTTTGGATATTAATTACCATGATTGCTACAACAGCTACCGCAAACTTTTCTGTTAACTCCAGCTTTATGACTCTAATAGGTGAGACAGACACCAAATATCCCATAAAAAATGGCTAACTATAACGAGTGGTACAGCAGAGAACACGGTGCCGAAACAAAATGATAGAAATAAGCCGCACAGTAGCTCGCTACAAACTCAATAATCAACAAACACAACGTATTCTATCCTATGACAGTTCGACGATCTCCAATGAGGTACAGGTTGTGATAAGGATGCCACTCGATGTGCATAAAGGTATAAAAGCTGAACTTTATGACCAGCGAGGAAACCAGAAGCGACTGATCTTCACAATGCAGGTAACTGTTGGAAGTTAAATTCTGAAGCGTATGTATAAAAATTTATTAGTAACTTCTGTATACAATCTACTGTGTAATATAATTTTGCTAGATGCTCCATTCATCCGTCTGTCCGTCCATGTGTTTGCACGTTACGCTTTTCAGTATTAGATAGGGTAAAATTCAACTGGCAGGAAGTTCGGATTTTCGCTGGAAGGAAGTTCAACTATAGCTGTCTTCTTGAAAAAAAAAAAAAAAATCAGTCAGTTTCGAAGCAAAGGTATGTCGATCAGTTCACCCGTATCATATCTACATACCACTTTTCATTTTTTTTCTCCCTCCAAATTATGTCCACGTTACTGGTGACGGATGGCGTTATTAATATGGCCAGGGCGTGCGGGAGAATAGAGTGGGTACTACTGAATATTTCGACTTTTTTTATATCAACCTTCACTGACACGCTACAGATTCCTTCATCTTGCTGTGGTACTCATGTCGCCCAATGCAACTAGGCTGACTACTTTAACTGGCTCAAACAATGACATGTCCATTTTGTAGAAACACAGCAATAGAAAGATGGGCTACTGATTACTATCAAAGGGTCACCTAATAGTGCGATAAATCGGATATGCACACAGAAAATTGAAACGTGTAAGACTATGAAACACGAAATTAACTGTAAACTGTGGGAAACAGAGCTTAGAAAAGGCGTGCAAATACATAGGAGAACAATGCAAGAAGGACCGTCTTATTTTCATATCTTTATCAAGACAATCGCCGTGAATTCTTTGCTGACAGAACAAATGGTTAGACGAGGTGTTAGGTAGACGGATTGAGTAACGATAGACAATGTTAAATGGAGGACATTAGTTCAGACGTGATGGATTAAGTGAAAACATTAATTAACCGCAGAATTTCCACGGGTCCCGCTAGTTAATGATATTATTCTGGTTGTGGTTCCATACGTCCATCTGTACGTTGCACATTCAGAATTAGCTACATCGAGGAAGACTCAACTTGCAGAAACTATGACATTAGCTAGAAGAAATTTCAACCATAGCTGTGTTTTTTTTTTCGCTTTTTGAATTTTTTTTAGTCGCTTACGAAGAGAAGGCATAATTAAAGTGTGTTTTATATGGCTCATGCTTGCAGATTTTCACTGTTCTTTCACGCCATATCGAGTTCAGTTTGTGAAGGACTCATGACATTTGAACCAAATGCGTACCTAGAATATGGTATGGGAGTACACAGTGGGCAGTTATCGACGACTCCACTCCAAAGTATTTTCAAAAATAAAAGTGGAGCGTTTAAGGAAATAAAATTACATCATAAGATCCTGCAGTTACACTAAGAACTAGAGCACTCGGGGAGCGCATACCTCTGACAAGCAAGGCAACGTTTTCGAAAATTCAAATTGGTTCTGAAACCAATATTTCCTGTTTTATCAGCACCAAAATCTGGTCATTTGTGTCTTTTGACAGTGATAACAGCTTCAGTAATTTTTTGAAGATCCGTCCGTAACTTTGTGAGTTATGTTCTGACAAAGATTTTGACAAACATTAGTCAAGCACACAAACGGACTAACAGAACACCAAAATTCTGTCATTTGTGTCTTTCTAGACTTCTAACAATTTCTATAAATTTTATAAAGATCCGTTCATTACTTCTTTGAGTTCTGTTGCTAATAAACATGCTGCCAAACTTTAGTCAAACACACAAACGAAGCGATCATCACCGACATTTTCAGCAATTTTTGTAAACTTCATCAGGATCCTTTCCTAATTTTTGAGTTATGTTGCTAATAAATATAAAAGCAAACATAGTGACAAACAAACGATCAGACTATTAGATCATCACTAATATTTGACCATTCACTTGTCGTGTTATGCCTAACAACTCATGCAAGTTTCATAAAAATACATCGATAACTTTTTGAGCTATATTAATTAGTTTGCAAGAAAAAAAAAAGAGACAAACAGACGGTTGAAAGCATGTTCACCAAAGTTAATCATCTGAACCTCATAACGTGCCTAACAATAACTTTAAATTTTATAAATATCCGTCAGTATTTTTTGAGCTATCTTGGTGCCAGACGACTAGACAAACAGAGAGACAAATGTGATTAAAGCATTACCTCTTGGCGGAGGTAATATTTAGTTATTGAAAAATTTGGCTAGTCTGTTCTATTTTGTTCTATAGCTATCGCAATAAATAAAGCAGATAAATTATAGCCTACTGTAGGATATTCACGAGCCCCCCAAAAATGTCGCAGATCTGATACACCGATGAAAAACTGGAAACGTTTAAGATGATAAAGGGTTGATTTACCAGTAAACCATGGGAAACAGAGCTCAAGGAAGGCGTGCAAATATAAATGAATACAATGCAGGAAGAACTTTCAAAGGGTCAGAATGCCGTAATTGTATTTCTGATGTAGTTTTATGTCTTTTTCAAGATATGTGTACTGCTACTTTGCCGGAAGAACATTTGCAAGATCCATAGGTGAAAGTACAAACATACGAGGGTAAGTCAATAAGTATCCACACTTTTATTCTATTGTTTGTGAATAGACTCTTGTACGGCTTTGTGTGCTATGCCGAGTTGTAGATCGGTCCGCGCTCCTCCTTTGTGGTTGGCTTCAGCGTCACTACTTCAGTGCTCTAGAAGGAGGTTTAATTTAATCTCCTTGGTGCGCTCTGCGCTGTTGAGAAGTAAGGATGAACGCACCACTCTCCATTTGCGCAAAAAAAAAAAAAAAAAAAGAAAAAACGCTCTGTAATCCATTTTTTTTGTGGTCTGAAGGTGTACCAGGAGCTGAAATATATAGAAAAGTTTCAGTACAATACAGGGGCAGCGTTTACGAGTGGATTGAGTTGTTCAAAATTGTTGGACAAACGTTTGCATTTTGTGGGACAAGCGTGGAGGATGAGAAACGAGATCGACGCCCACGCATGTCCGATCGTTTTTGAAAGGCTTAATCCACTCGTAAACACTACGTCGTGGCAAAGCATTGTCCCGTTTTGTACTGAAAGTCTTCTTTGCATTTCAGCTCCGGGTACGCCTTCAGACCACAAAAAAACGGATTACGGAGCGTTGCTCTTCTTTGGTGCCAATGAAGAGGAGTGCGTCTATCCTTACTTCTCAACAGCGCAGAGCGCATTGATGACTGAACTAGTGGTACAGGGTTGCCAGATCCTATGAGCGCCATGTTGCCAAATTATTCAAGTTTTACTGCCAGAACTAGCGCTTTAGTGCCAAAAAGTTCATGTCCAACTTTTGCGGTAACCTTTACTAAGGGCACACACGCGTACGCTGAAGTTGCATTGCCATGCAATTTTTTATCCGATTGCGTTGCAGCGCACACTTCTTCGGCTTGAACATTGCTAAGCCACAAAGTAGAATATCTAAGGCATGAGTGGTTTCTTGCAGTTTGTAAGTAACAAGCAGCAATGGGCAATTTTTGAGAATACTGTACCTACTACTTCTGAGTTAGTTTAAATCTGCAATGACGCATACTTTTAGCGTGACATTCAAGCACTGTACATAAGTAGTAGTGCAAATGATGATGATGGTGTTATACCAAGCACTTAAAAACACGTAATCATTACTCCAATCCCCTAAGCCGGAAATAGCACAGATCCAGCTAACTATAGACCTGTCTCAATGACGAGCCACGTAGTGAAAACGTTTGAGAGGGTGTTCTGCAAGCACCTAGTGCACCATCTAGAGAGTAATGACCTACTCACATCAAAACAACACGGATTCCGACATGAAAATTCCACTACTTCAGAATTGTTGGAGCATTATGATTCCATAATAGAGGCGTTGTGCCAAGGAAAGACTGTGGACGTAATCTACTTAGATTTTGCAAAAGCT
>LQNS02007216.1:8272666-8300465 GCA_001587735.2 Parhyale hawaiensis | reverse complement strand
GCCAGACTTCGAGGCATGCAGAAGTACGATTACCACAAACGACTAGCTGTCTCCACTTGTAATCAATACAACGAAGATTTGAGCGATTTACAATCATTTATGATTGGAAAATTCTGGAACGTATCACTGTGAATGTAAATTAGCGGATTGTTGCCAGACACTCAGAAAGAACTGGAAGGACTTGTGATATACGCATCCCAAGCAGATATACTAGAAAAGCCCTGGCCACACAATATTCTAATAGCTTCGCTGTACGAGGAGCAAGATTGTTTAACAAATTGCCTCGGCAAATTCGAACCGCCACCGATATCAAATTTGTAGAATTCAAAAATTTGCTGTATTCTCATTAAGAAGAATACCAGATAAGCCAGCGGTCAGCGGTTACGTGCACCGAGGAGATAATTTGCTGCTGGCTCTCTTTGGTCGCTAACTGCGGCACCACAGAAGACATCCAGCAGAGTGACTCCACACACGTGGGGTGACGTGAACAACGTCACTTGGATTTCCTCCGAAGACTCAAGGTACTTGAGGTAGGTAGCGCACTGACCAGTCCGAGACCTCCCGGCAGAAAAGCCAAAACAAAAATTGTATATAATTTAAAACGCGTCCTAGTGGCGCACGAGCCTGTGTTAAACCGCAGGAATAGTTCGGCGCGATGTAGACATTGTGTCCTTGACGCGCTGGTAAAATTCAGTACTACCACAAACGATTAATAGCATATAGATTGTGTTGGATAATAGAGTCATCTTATGCCTGTATTCAATTAACATTTGGATAACCCTACGTCATAAGGTGTTTTAGTCTATAATTGTGTGAAACCTTTACCTATACACTGTATATAGGTTTTGTCGTACGGTAACGATGCATTATCTGATCTTCACTTTGTCTCAGGAATATCTCTGCACCGCTTCATGTAATAGTGTAGGTAGTTGAACATTTTATAAGGTGTCATGAATACAAGTGAAAAATATGTGTCTTCTGCTTATTGTGCCTATTGCATTCTGTATAACCTCCCGTTGTAGCAATACAGTGCTATATTCTAAGATTGTGTGAATTGTAACCTCACTTGTGCTACATCTTAACGATATCCTTTTAATCATTTGTTCTAGAACGATTGTTCCTCAACTTATCTATGCTTGGCACCCCTAAAAAACCTTTGTTGTATCCCCGTACCCCTACAAAATTAATAACTGACATGATGACGAAAAACTTAAATTATCTCAATTTACGCCACAAACTCAAGTTTATTTCTGAATGACGTCGAAATCATCTAAGATTTTGCGACCGTCCTTGACTTGCCAGCTCATCTCGCAGGGATGCGACCACTCCCGGTTGGGAACTCCTGCTCTGGAATGATTGATTTTGCTGTTTCCTGTTTCCAATGTCCTGTCACATGCAACTTGGAATGCATTGTCTGAGTGCCCCCTATTTTTTATAATATAAGTAGTGTACATGTTGCATTGCATTAGTCTTAGGGAAAAGAATACCTAAACAGTTTGGAGAAATAAATGAGTTTCTTTATTTATGGGGACTGCCAGCAGCCACACCGAAAACTTGAGCTTTACAGACGAGGCTCCTGACTCCCTCCTTCATATTAACCTTCTTAGTGTGCCCACGCTGCCAGGCTGCACGGCAACCGCTGCGTTACAAACACGTTTGATCGAAGATTGAACGAGTCTCGTTCATTCTTCGATAATACGTATTACGTTATAGCATCTAGGTTCGTTCAACCCCTGTTTTGGAAAACATGGCTCATTGGAACATTTCAAGGCCACAAGATCCAAAAAAAATCGCCAATCCGATGGCCAAATCCGTAAATATAAAGGTGAATTTTTTCATCCGCAGGTTTAACGCCAAAAATAGTGTCCACAACCAAATTCCAATGCCAACTGCCAAATTGTAATTTTCATTGCCAAATCGGCTTTTACGGCTAAAAATACTCAAATCTAGCAGTGAAATATGCCAGTCGGCAACCCTGTAGTGGTAAGGCTGAAGCCAGCCATATGGAAGGAGGGCGGAGCCATCTACAATACGGCATAGCACACAAAGCTATGCAACCAATTCACAAGTAGTTAGAATGAATTTGCGGATACTTATCGACTTACCCTCGTAGATTAGACGAAGTATGTCAAGTAGATGGACTGCGTTACGTTAGATGGAGTTTGTCAGGGTAAAGCGACGGACGTTAGCTTACACGTGGTTGATTGGTTTCTTGGGAAACTTAGTTTAATAATGAAAAGAATGACAAACGCTGGTATTAAAGATATTTTAACACGGTAGGGCCCTCGTACACAGAGGCAACGAGACGCAATTTTACTCCTGCCGGTACTTTTAGATTAATTCCTAAGCAAATAATTCTGACCTTTGCACACAGAGGCAACGCGATATTGCTCAATTTAGCGACGTTGCTCAACCCAGGCGATCCATTTGTACTTCTGTTATTTCCTACCTGATTAAATAGTGACCCCGTAAACAGAGGCAACACGAGGCAACACCAAGCGATTCGGGCTGTTCTGACAGCGCGAATAACTTCCCAGTCTTTCTTATGAAGCCCCGCACACAGAAACGACGCAACGTGAGCGATGCCGTTGTAGCAGTGTCACAAAGTCATGGGAACACCAAAACCCAGGCGATTTTTTGGTATCAGTACACTTTTACTACCAACACGTAATATATATATTCATTTATTTTGATGTATAGATAATGCATATGTATCTTTATACATATATACTGATAAATTCCGCAATTGTCAAAATATCCTGTGCAACACCAGACGATTGTTTTATATCAGTACAACGTTGATAGTCGTAAAAAATGAGCTGGTGCCATAAAGTTTTAATTTTTTTTTTTAACTTTATAGTTCCACAACACTAAAGGAGGGGGGATAACATAGAAATAAAAAATACACGTCTTTATAAACAAGGCCTTATGTTAGCTTGACGGAGAATAATTGATCAGAGAACATGAAAAATGTTTCACTCAAAAAGTGTTTGTAAATCCTAATCATTCACATCATTTATTCAATGTTTACAATCCAAGAACACAACGTTATTGTGATAGAAGGAATAATCATGTAGAAATTAGTCACTCTCTATTGGTGCTTGGATTAAATTTTATGTCTTCATTTTTACACTGTTACTAAGTAAAGTTTTCAACAGTAAGACATTCTGTGTTAGCAACATAGCTATTTGTACTTGTAACAATCAAGAAAAATCACCTTGACTGTTTACTGCAAACAGTGCTGTAGTACAAATGAACTGTATTGTATGATTGTAATACCACTCCAGCGAAATACGTTCATGATAAACTGTACCTTGGATTTAATTATGAATACCTGGTGATTTTACGCCCAGCTCTGTGTACGCGACAGACCCACTAGACCTGAGCATCATGCACTGCTGCTTCAATATTAAAATTTTCACCGGCGTACAAGTTTCATGTCTGTGTATTTTCGGATTCATTTGCGAACAACCTGAATGAGATGACCTTTGTGAAACTTGGTCAGAGACTGAAAAGACATTGCATAGCATATATTGTTATTGCAGTTCGTTGGTCCTTCATATTGTTAATCAGTCATTACTGTATTTTTCTCAAAATCAGCTTCTCAATTGACCATTTATATTGAACGAAATACTTTTTGAGAAGAATATTAATTTAAGTTATAGTGTAAGTGCAGTGCACCAATAAAGTTATTGCAAGAGCAAAGAGTAAAAAAGAAGAATTTATCTGCTCCTAGAGGAAACGATTCGTCACGAATCTGGCTTACCAGATATTTATTTTCATGGCGTTACTTACCACGTCATTAGAAGAGGCATCAAGCAGCAAAATAATGGAATATCGGATTGTACTAATACAATAACAGTTTTGTGAAGGTTTATTGTAATATGTTAATATTTAGCTAAAGCAATATCTTCTTTGAATTAAAGAAAGAATGAATTACATGAATAACAGCCTCAGCGACCGTGAGCATCCCTTCCTGTTGCCCCTGTGTACGGAGTCTTTCAACATCGCTTAGTACCGCCTTGCATCGAGTTGCGTTGTGTACAGGCACCGTTATTCTACCGATTTTTTTTTCTATAATGTAGTTCAGCTAGAGACTCCGTCTGTCGATGTGTCCGCACGTTACGCTTTTCAGCATTAGATGAGGGAAAATTTAACTTTCAAGAGGCTCTGATTTTTGTTGGAAGGAAGTTCAACCATAGCAGTCTTCTTTTTGCTTCTTAAAAACATGTTAGTTTCGAAGCAAAGACAAGACAGTTATTTCACCCATATCATATCTGCCCCTTTCAATTTTTTTCCCCGGCCATATCACGTTTACTTTGCTGTTGGCGGATGACACTCTTAATAGGGCCAGATGCGTAGGTATGAAACCGATACTCAACGGAAGCACAGAGCGGGTAGTGTTGGATATCTGGATTCCAAAGTATTCATTGAAGTAAATGTACAATGTCTAACGAAACAGAAGACATCTTGAGAACAGAGTTTTACGCTGCTGTGACTGATGAAATAGGCCGAGTCTCTTGTTGTATACTTATCATATCAAATAAAACAGAGATATGATAGGACACTGACCAATATCCACGGTACCGTAATAGTGCGAAAAAATCAGATACACCAACAAAATCTTTATCGAGACACAGGTGCGAATTCTTTACCTACAGCACAAATACGAGATCCACAGGCAAAATCAGAATACTAGGAGAGGTTAGACGAGGTGTAAGGTAGACGGATTGCGCATCGGTAGACAGGGTTAAGCGGGAAACATTAGTTAGAAATTAAGTTAGAAGCACTGCTTCAGGTCAAACTACTGTCAGTGAAAACATTAATCAACCGTGGAATTGGCGTGGTTCCTGCTAGTTCTCTATATAATAAAACCCAGTTGTTGGTCGTTTGCTTGCTTGCACCATTGCTTGCTTGCTTGGATGTCCGTCTCTCCATCACGCTTTATGGGGATAAGAAAGGCATAAATTCAAGGGCGTTGCGATCCGATGAATGGGAATAAGGTACGAAGAAATTTGAGAGCGTAGCGATCCGATGAAAAAATGGGAATAAAATAGTTGGAAATTTGAAGGCCCCGGCTCTGGATCTCGCGGCCTCTGGATCCCGCGCTCTGGTTTCTGCGCTCTGGATGTCGAGCTCCAGATCCGGGGCTCTGAATTCCCGGCTCTAGATCCCCGGCAGTTGGAGCATATAGAGAAGCTCAGTCTCGCTCCTCAGTCTTGCAGTTTTCGCTCCTTTCGTACATAATTGATTCCGCTTATGCTTTCATTAGCTGAATCATATCGTTGCAGTTCAAGCTTCCCGCTGAGCAGCCGCCTTTTGATATTGAATTAGCATCGTAGCCAAATTTCAACGCTTGTGGTTCAAAAATCAGTTGGTATCCAGGATACGGTGAGCCCTGGGCATCTCCGATGAATTATTTAATCTGACATATATTTTCCGAGTGCAGCTTAACGTTTGCCCAATTCCAAGCTGATGTTCATGCCTTATCTTGCGGGGGAGATACTTTGCTCTCGCAAAGCTCATGGCTGTACAACTTGCGTTTCACTAATGGAAGATCAGGCGTGCAAGAATGAGACCTGTACTGAAAAGAGACCTGTACTGGGAACCGAACAATCACAAAATTTTTGCCGTCATTTTTGACGGCTGAGCCCTCTAGTTTCAGAATAATGATAATGTAAGCATGCTCAACTTGGCATGCAGGATACTACAGAAACGTTCTTCTTTTCTGTCGGTTTCAAATTTTATTACACGCTTTTAGTTCCTGAAGAGGATTCACGATTGATCGAAGGCTCGAAAGTACAAGGAACTATATTACTTTTCATAAAATAATTTTAGATCTGTTGGTTAGGTGATAAAAGAGCTGCTCCAGTTGAATTAATGTAATTTATTACAGTGTAGTTTAAAGTGCTACAATTTTCACGGGTCTAGCCAACATTTTATTAACATGCAATCTCAGAAATAAGTGTTTATGCATAGTAGGGTATGAATGCGTTCATATACTGTATGCTGTACGATGTAAACATTAACTTACTGAAATGCTTATAGACAGATTGACTTTTATTATTATTAAATCACACCAGACTGGCAAAGTGGGAACGGAGAAACTCCATGAGGTTAACAAGCCCCCAAGCAACCAGCACAGCCGGTGAAGAAAACAAAAGAATAATAAAAAAAGAAGATCCAAGATCACAGAATAGCTCTGTGTACAGATCGTTTAAAGCTGCCAATACCCGCACCAGCAAAGACAGAGCCAACAAGACCATTCCAATCATCCACACACGATGGGAAAAACGAACGGAAACACTGGCCCGTATGGCATCGCAACGGTTTCAAGGCAAACTCATGAAGAGCACCAGTACGCCGAGTATACCTCACCCGAACAAATGGATCCGGAAGAAACTTAGACAGTGGATGAAAGCCAGTGGAACTCTTACCGTAAAGGAAAGTAGAAAAATATTTATCTTCGGGGTAAAAGTTCTAGAATTTACGCCGCTCTGGCACAAAGCGTCTTTGATTTGATCATAGAACGTCTACCGAGTGTCACTTAATTGAACTGATTTGCATCAACAGTTTCACTACAAAGGCAAAGCGCTGAAGATCAGATCCTGCAGTACCTCCGCAAGCAGGAACACTACGAAGCGAAAGGAACAGGATATTATCGACTGTTTTCATAGGTGATGAAACTTACGATTGTAAATGTGTAAAAAACCTGGGGGCATAACTTCGAAGGGGACAATGTGTAAATTCTCGGTAAAAATTGTCATAAATAGTTTGGAGAAGAACCTTTCACTTTCTATCGCGTCTGGGACGCACACGTACACAGAAATTTCTTATAACATTAAGTAGAAACAACGTAACCATAAGCGGTAGCAACTACGTAATTAGCAGCAGGAAACCTTACACGTGTCGTATCATGGTATCCTTTACATTATTTCTCTCCAAGTATAGACGTAGCGCACTTAAATGAAGAAATGATTCCACTATTGTGGCTGGATATTACTCTAAACATATGGAAGTGTACCAACTCAGTACAAATGCAAAATACGTATGGTACCTATAACATATTGAGAATTTGTAATGACACTGTAGTGGCAAAGAAATAAAAGACACAATATTGTATGGTTAGTTAAGATGGAGACTGTGCCGAGATTTCATGCACATGTTGACTGTGGGAGAGGCTTCCTCATGGCAGTAATTATTGAGGTACTTTGCTGATACTAAGATAAACATAATAACTGGAAAATGTTACTTGACGACTTAGATTGTGAAACATGAACACTACTGTTTCCAGGCAGCACGAGGTAAGAAAATGGTGTAAGGAAATCTAATATTATGTGGATCTCTATGCAGTTACGAGACTAAATTGAAATTTCTTTCAAAATCAAAAATAAAATGCAGTAAACGTTCAAAAATCAGGCAGGCGCCATTCAGTAGTTAGTGATACATAACATTAATTGGAAAATTTTTATTGAGAGGGTAATTGCATTAGCAATGGCAGAATTAATGTTCCTTCGCCAATCGAACTTATTACTGAAAATTAGGGTAGTACTACTGCACTTTGATCATAAGTTTAGAACCAGTTGAAAGCATAGTATTTTGCATGGATAGATTTAGAGTAAAGCTTTTCTAACTAGAGTTTATTCATTAATAAAGATAAAAGATATAGAAGACAAATAATTCCTGTCAAATCGATTTCATTAAAAAGTTACATTTCATGTAACTGAGGCGCTGATCAAATGTTTAAGACAAGGTCGCACTAAGTCTAAACGTGAGGATATTCATGGATTTCACCTCAGTTCGAGGTTGTCACTCACGATCTGAAGGTGTCACTGTGGTCAAGGCCTGCAAAATATCCTCCTCTGAACGAGGTCACAGTGTTGAGCTGTAAAAGCAATGTTTGTCGAAGCGTGCAATCGTAGCTGAGGTTAAATAAATATCAGGTCGGTGTAGAAATTTTTGCCACTTTCAGGAGAGGAATTATAAATAAATAATTTAAATTTATGTCATGCCTATTCTTTGCTTTCACGACACCTCCAGACAACATTTTTGGGGAGGGTAGTCGCAGGAAAGACCAGTTCAGTAACCGAGAGCAGGACTCCATCCCTCCCCAAAAGAAAATCAGGTGGTGCATATTATATGGTGGAGTATTGAAGGGATCATCCCCTACGAACTTTTAGACAACAATTAAACCATTACTACTAATCAATTGAGATCAACTTTGTCGTTTGACAGCTGCTTTGATCCTGATTCTAAAGCGATCATGTTCCATCGTCCATCAGGATAATACTCGCCCTTACACAGCGCTGCTGACCAAAGCTGTCCTAAGAGAATGTGGCTGGGACGTTTTGCTTCAACCAGCATATTCTCTTGACCTCGCTTCCTCGGATTATCACTTTGTTCGAGGATTAAAAAGCCATTTAGCTGGCCTTAAGTTGACATCACGAGAAGAGATTGAAAATGAGTTAGATTCATAAATCGCATCAAAACCTATAGATTTCCATGAGCGAAACGCTTACGTGCCGTTAACAGATGGAATCAAGTTATAGAGAGCAAAGGACGGTATTGTTAAGAATAAAATTGTTCAAAAACGCGCAGTTTTTATTCTGAATATAAACTTATAAATCGGCAAAAACTTTTACATCGACCTGAATAATTCTTAGGCCAGATAGAGGCACATGGTGCAAGTGCAAAAGGCACAGCTTATTACTAGAGTTGCATTAGATACAGAGCTCGGGTTATACTATCATTACAAACTACACTGCATTGCTGCCCGTTGTTTAACCCCTTTTTGATGATGGTATACGCTGCTATTGGCTGTATATGCTAGATAGTTTGTAGCCAGGACCCTCATAGGTCACTTGGAGTAAAATGTTATCAGATTTTTCCATCCTGAACTGGAGACAGAGAACGCATTTTCTTATCCTGACTTTGAGACAGTCCACTTTGAGCAAATATGATCCCTGCACTTGCAGCTACATGTAGGCGTCCAATACAGTTTTGGGCCAAGTTCGACCAATGCGAGTTACACTGCAGTGGATAGCAATAGCTCCAAAACAGCTGGCATTTGACCTCTTCTGAGCAACGATCAAACTTCCTGATTGGCGTGTTGCCCACTGCGTGGAGCTCTCGTGTTTCTTTTTCTTTTTCTATTCTATATCATGGCTATCGCGAAAATCATTGGTGATTTTACGACCCGGTAAAAGAAACTATCTTAATATGTGAGATAGACACTATTGAGACGAGTGACTTTATTGTTGGGCAGGTTACATCTCCTAAGTTAAATGTGCACAAAGACAGCTTTAACAGTATTATATTCAATGCAGAGTATAAGCTCCGTTCTCGCAAACGGAGAGTAGTTTTTGCAGCCCAATTGATTGGGTAGAGGTAAGGACCATTTCATTTGCATAACTGAACACATTTACTACATTGCCGTTATATTGCACCCCACTCCAGCCGCGTTCAGTTGGGTGTAGATATCATCAATGAAGATATTAAAAAGAATTGAGGAGAGTAAGCCTCCTAGTCGTATGCCGTTTGTCATACTAAACGCTGATGACATTGCCGCTCCCCATTTCATTAAGCATTTCTGAGTTTGACACCGATAATTGAGCGTCTGAACAACACAAGAGGTTATCTGTTTCTCAGCATAGACATAAAGAGAGAGTAATGGTGAACTCGGTCAAATACAAGCTCAACATCGAGAAAGCGCTGGTACACGCTCGTAAGTGTGGTAGTTTTGCTGAGGCTACAGGTTTGCTGTTTGCTGGTCAGTTTGCGTACAGAGCTGGTTTGGGTTGTTGTGACGCATTGTAGCCGGTGTCACACCATTTACAGTCTGCGCTGGAGATTGGGTATGAGGCACGCCTTGTACTGTTGGACTTTAGCCTGGCGTTTGACAGGGTCAGCCACAGGGGTCTATTATAGAGGTTGGAGTCTCTTGGAGTGGGTAGTAGGGTTCTGTCAATCATTCGTGATTTTGTTTCTGAGCGAACGCAGAGTGTGTTTGAGTGCCTCAGTCGCGGTGGAGTCTGGCGTCCCCCAGGGTAGCGTACTTGGCCCGCTGTTGTTCGTTGTGTATACTAGTGACAGGCTCTCTTCGCTAGAAAACACGATGATCAACAATGCTGACGATTCCACTTTGATAGCAGTGATACCTGTCTCCAGTATGTGTAACGTTGTCGCCCAGTCTCTGAATAGGGATCTGTCGTGCATTAGTGCATGTTGCTCGGCCTGGGGTATGAAGCTGAATTCCAGTAAGACCAACTCTATGATTGTTAGTCGGTCTCGGACACTTTTACTTTTTCTCCAGCATCCACATCTGAAGATAGATGACAATTGCTTCAGGAGTCCAGCTCCTTGGAGATTCTCAGTGTTGTTTTTGATGAGAAGGTTACTTTTGAGCCGTATATGAGGCGATTGGTGTCGCATGCTTCCAGTAAGATTGGGCTCCTGCGTAAGGTGAATTCTGTGTTTGGTGACAGTGAGGTTGTCCACAGATGCTTTTATGCTTTTTTGCTACCTGTGCTGGAGTCTGGGCTTCAGGTGCTGACAGTCACTTGGGTCTGCTGGACCAACTTGTTAGTTCAGAGAGCAGTCCGTGTGCTGAAAATGATCTGGTGAATCTGTCCCATATATTGGAGAGGGGTTGCGGGACGCTATATGCTTTATAAGGTGTATAACAATGAGTGGCATTGGTTGCATTCTTCTGTCCCTGCCTACAACGTCTTTAAAAGGATTACACTTGCTGCGGTTGACGCGCACTCTTTCACTTTGGACAATGTTACATGCCGAACTCGTCAGTTGATTGGTGCTGCTGGCCCTGGTCTGTTAATGCTTGGAATTCATTCCCGGCTTCGGCTTTCGTTCGGTTTAGCCTCCAGGCATTCAAGTCAGCTGTTAATGACTTTTTGTTGGATTTTCTTTAGCAGCGTTTCGGGCTTCCCGGTGTTGCATAATGCTTCATTTGGCTTGTACTACCTGTTCGTGGTGACCCGTGCGTGAAGTTTTAATAATAATAATAAATCCATGGTCAATGTAATGATTTATGCCTTTTATATGTGTAAATATAGCCGTTTCTGTTCCATGTTGTGATTTGAATTCAAACTGGTTATCTGCAGTCGTCATGTACGGTCAATCACATTCGTTTCTCAAGCAGTAGTTCGGCCACTTTTGAGGAACACGTAGCCACGCTATAAGGTGATAATTGCGCTTGTGTGTGTCACACATTTAACTTTTTTTCACAAGTGCTGATATTAAAGCCTTTGTTAAGTCACCGGGTGGAAACCCATAGAAAAATACCTGGTGATAAAAAGTAAGTGGAGCGTAAATTTATCCTAGGGGACTATGTCTTTAGGCTTCATCCGGGACATAAGCAGTGTCGGACGCTTCGCTATTCTTCAGCCTGTTTAGGCGCTTGACAAACCTCGACTTCAGATACAGTGCATTCCTTTAGTAAAACAGTTGTTTACATCTTCCTGAAAGGCTGTGACAGTTCTTGAATAGCTAAATCTACTATTAGACAAAAAATGCACAAGCATTCAATAAAAGGATTTGCAGGGTTGCCCGTCAGGATAGGAGACGAACTTCGAGACAGGTTTGACGCTCACTGATGCCGACCGTAGCTCAATGACTATAAGGCGATACCTGAGGCAAGATCGTTTGAAAGCGTGTACAAGGGACTCATCGACTTCCATGTCACAAAGTAAATGGATTAGAATATTCCATGCCAAAACATGGAGAGGAGGAAAAAAGGAAATTTTTTTTTCTCTCATGAGAAAAAATTAACATACAGTAGATGGTCCTGATGGCTTTCAACGTTACTGATGAAACAAAGAGTTGCCACCTGATACGTTTTCTACGCGGCACAGTGGCGGAGGTTCCATGATAGTTTGGGGTGCTGCTTCCCTCAGAGGCACAATGGAAATTCAGGTTACGCAAGGACGTCGAACGGTGGCTGGGTATGTCGACACGTTGCGGAGAACATCGATTACGACGGAAGACGCTCGTTTGTGAGGTGATGGATGGTTTTCCTAGCGGGGTAACTCAATTGTTCACAATGCCTGCCAATGACTTTCTGTCATAAGAATGATGTCTCGTTTTTCGTTATTCAGCCTGTTTTTTCAGATTTGAACTGGATACAGTACCGAAGACTGGGATGGATTCTAAAAAAATATCTCTTGAAGACACAGTTTTTTTTTTACATTTAGGCGTATCCTTTAACGTGTGTTCATCCTTCCAGGCAGTGGCGTCATTGCTGTCAGAGCATGTCAATTACTCCTTAGCCATTATGTTCCTAACTGCCCTCGCGAGCGGTTCTCCTAGCTTTCTGCGCTGTTAGCGCCTTTCTGCATCCAATCGCTTGACTTCGTATTTCAATATCCGCCGGTGCTTAAACGAGTTCCTAATGTTCTAAATATTGTTAACTGTTACGCAAGTTTATTTCTTTAGAAGGCAACTCCCTTTCTGTAATTTGAAGGCTTTACTTGAAGAAGCCAATGTCTTCTTTTAACCTTTCTCTGAAGCAAATTTAATTACCGTTTAAGTAAAATATTGAAGTTACCTTACATTATGTCGACATCACTTCGTCCCGGGCATTAAATTACTCTAGTGTGGAACTGCCTTAAGTCCGCTCTGAAGATTCGTTGACGGTGTACCCAGCAGTGTGTGCCCCAAGCCTTTACCGTCTTCTTGCTGTGATCGTTATCCGAGGAACAGATTACTCCGTCATCTGGAATGTATTCCCGTAAAGTGAAGGGACATGCTAGAAGACGTGAGTCTCGGGCGATTCTCAACATCTGTAGTTTGCTAGACCAGACGGAGGGTAAGTGGTGTATCGCACTTACTATCTTCATTGTGCAGCAATTGTGAGAACGGGAGTGTGCTTGGGGTTAGAGTTTCTTCACTAAACACTAATGTAGTGAGACTCCCAGAGCGATAAATAAATAACTCAACCAGTGCGTTCTACTGTATTGATTAAAGTGTTGCTCTATTTTTCTTCTTGTCGGTCCTATATTTGGGAAGGCATTAAAAATTAATACTCTGCTATCTCTTGCTGTCTTAATTTGGAGTCCTGCTAGTATTTCCCTGATCTACTGCGGTAACGCAACTCGTTCCTTTGGTGCGAAGCCATTATCAAAGCGAAGTAAGTTTCGTACTTTCTATTCTCTTCTGCCCATTATTTTATACATCATTTAAGCTGAATTAATTTATAGTTCACAAACTGCCATTAATTTAATTTTAAATGTTAAGCACATACTGGTCCCCTTTGATGCCTTTCGATTTAACGCTACCGGTAACCCGATGACCCCTTGAAACTCTACGGTTAATATCCTAACCAGGGTTGCCAGTAACTCAACGGAATTTGTACGCCCAGTACACCGACGTTAAGCAGCCCTGGGTGGAGTTCTGACGACGGTATGCGGTAGATCAATCATGTCGAATTTGTTAACTCTGTTTCAATGTTACTCTATGCAATTGTGTTCGAGCTAATTGTTAACTGATTTGCCATTTTATTTTTAGTTTGTGATTTTCAAGTTAGCGTCGGGCCCCAGTCGCGCACTTCGCACTATTGGGCAATAAAGGTTTGCTTTAATGTTTTCTTCTATAGTAATCCCTGGTGAGTTTACATTCTTTGGCCTTGGAAAAACCTTACAGGATCGTAAGGAATTTATACAAAAATGGCTAAAAATTTGAGGGAATTTATTATCTCTGTGAAGCCATTTTCGTCGCCTGGAGTAATATTCTCCTAGTCCTTTCAAAAACCTTCGTTCCAAGCATGCCGAAAAGGTTTTTTTGGCTCATAATATGGAAGGCATGACTCATTACTAACTTATTATATTATTAACTTTTAATTCGGGGTAACGCGTTTGTTTACTTTTTGCACAACAGCTGGTAGATTTTCGATCAACTAGTTAGCTTAAAATGTGCTTTTCTTATTTAATTGACACGACAGAAATTATTTGGCTTTTTCATCATTTAACTTTACAAATGAGTAAATTTTAGCTAAAAAAGTTTTAAATACATCAATGCAAAGCATTTTTTTAGTTTTCCAACTGACTTTAAACTTATGACCATAAGTGCATATTGGTGCTGTTGGAGAGGATGATCAAACCTATGTCCCTAAATAATATACTGCTACTCAAAATTGTAAAGAACTACGCTATGTTTCTGGTACTGTTGTGGTAGCTATAGAAAATTGGACTGCTGATCAGGTTTTTAGTTAGGGTAATGCAAATATATTTGGGCCAAGCGTTAGGTCATCCGTGAAGAGAAAGCTCGCTTGAAGACAGCAACTTCTGCACTCGCACCAGTACAATATTCTCCACTTCTGGTCAGCGCTGGCCGTACAGACGCAGTAGGCAGCAAAAGCAAGATCGAAGGGTGTCTAGTGTAGAGCAAGACAAAAGCTACAAAATGGCATCGAGAACAAATCATCATACTTCTCTTGACAGCTGACAAGTTATGACCACTCATTCTAGATTCATAATTTGGCTTCATATTCAAGTTCGGCTATTTATGGCTGATTGAAACCTGAACAAATGCAGATTTTTCAAATGGTGCATACAATACATTTTACAAAACGGCCAAGGTGCCTGCTCTATGATTTTTTAATCTCCTCTTGTTCTCGTACTGAAGGGTATACGCAAGGCAAATTCAGTTAATTAAGTAATTGGAATTTACAGATATAAGGGTGAAAACAGGGCAGGCTCAACAAGGCATTCACATACAATGCTCTTAACAAGAAGCTCTCACAACAAAACATGTATACTGCTGCGATGTGAGGATATACTGTACCGGGGCCTATTCCTTTCCACAAAAACAAGTGCATTTGAGCAACGTAGCTCATAGTTCCTACTACCTACACAGAAAATAATAGCAAATTTCGAAGACATCCAACATGACCATGTATATTTGGGAGCATGGCACCAAAGATAAACAGATGTGGACAAAATTAGCGAACGAAAAATGACTTTTTAATTATAATCTATTTCCATCGAGTTTGCAAGAAGCTAATGCTGAAATTAGCTTGATATCAGTACTAGTTGCGCGTAAATTTTCAGATGAATTATTAATAAGGAAAAAATTACACAACAATGTATATTGTATAGTTTCAGAGTACGTAAATAAATTTGAGCACAGTTTTTGAGAAATGAGATCAATGAGGTTTTTAGGTGCAGTTGGCAATACCGATTGCAAAAAAAAAAAAACCTGCGGGTTATCTTATCAGCTGCTGAATACGCTGTACAGTTTAAAACATGAGCTATATGTTTATCTCCTAACAGAGAACTCAGACAAGTTATGACAATGAAAGAATATAGATTTTAGAGATTGTTTTGACATCGAGAAGCACAGTATTGAGTAGTTTATCATATCACAAAGATTCGGTATCAATTGTGTCTCTTGTGAAGCGTGGAATGATTTGTAAGTCCAGTCAACGTGACGATCGACATATGACAAAATTATTTGCGAATAATTATTTCAAAGGAGCCAGAGATTTTTAAATAATTAAAGCTATTCTTACAACAACCGTGTCAACTGTTGCCCGACGTTAGAAGGATGTTGCACTTGAGGCAAAGGGCCAAGATCAGCAAGGAAAATATAAACAGCTCGACTTGCGCCTGCTATTTAGCAGGATAATGATTGGTCCAGTAGCTTCACTGACGACAGTAATTTAATCACGTCAATTCAGAGATGGAAATGATTTAAAAGATTTAAATTGATTCTAAATGCATTGCAATTTCAGCAAAAATAGAACGACATTTTGTTTTTGGATTTTCTTTCTGCATCTGGAATTGGATTTCTGATAGAAATAAAGAGAAAAGTAGGCGCAGAGGTTTGAAGGACACTGTCATCCCTACACTAAGAGAATCATTGGTTCCTAAACCTATACATCTATGTATCGTATTAGGTTATTAATGACTGGTACAGACATTAGATGATATTTGGCCAAGCTTTCGGCACAGGTTGAGTTTGTGCCTTCTTCAGCCCTGAAGAAGGCACAAACTCGACCTGTGCCGAAAACTTGGCCAAATATAATCTAATGTCTGTACCAGTCATTAATAACCAAATATGATGAACCTCGACAGACGTCCAGCCACGCTTTCAATACATCTATGTATGCATAACAACATACAATGCCTGCGGCCCTGAAAGATTTGATAATGAAAATGTCACGGTAATTACATAAATGGCCATCTCAGAGGCCTGACGTAAATCCGATTGCGGACTTATGAAAAATCATTGCAGACAGTGCGAGAAAACATCAGGATGAGACACAATCACTCCACAACGGCGCTGTGATCGATATAGTGACACATCATGGTGGTGTGCCGGTGTTGTTGCTGGTGAAGGCCCGGACACTTCATATGATGCTTTACGATGAATCCCATGCAAAGTTCTTACTTTTAACGTTTCTTTGTATATCACGAGAATCCTTCTTCAATTTTACCCGCTTTAGAGTACTAAAATACTAATTATTATTGAACTCTTTTATTAATTTGAATATTTATTTAAAAAAATGGTTCTCAATAAGGATAAACAGGCAGCGGGATCCGGTACAAGTTTTGATACAATCGATGGCATAGTTCGAATGAAACAGGAAAAAAAATCGTTTTCTTATGATGTCCACAACTGTATATTTATTGTCATTTCCATTCAAGCTCCAGCTGGGAATATATATATGTACCTACTGCTGTGATTTCGAGCTCTCTTTTTAGACTGATGTCAAGTAAGATAAAACTGAATTTAGCTTAAATGTACAGAGTGTTTTAAAAACAAAGACATTCTCTTCTCTCATTGTTTATGTCTGTGATGCCCTCCTCATGCATATTCAAACAGAGTACAAATTGCACAACTGCACAGATCTGGATTTACAGCTGCACTGACCTGGATTTACAACTGAACATTTTGAATTTACAACTACACAAAAGGGGTACAATTGCACGTGAGAACAAACCCTGGGTAATACCAAGGTGGTAGTTGGCAAGAGTCATTGCGGCCGTGAACTGATCGAGGCGTCATAGTAAAGTGCTTTACTAGCCATATGGAATTAGGCGGTGTTCTCTTGTGAAACAGACAAATGCTAATGTGCCGCACGTAACTTAGCGGAAACTCGTAGCAATATTTCCTTTAAGCAGAGCTGTCTTCAAGCAACGCTTCTCATCCACCGGACGCCACATTCTGTATGCTATCGGCACTGCTACTTGGGCGCCCAAAATTATTTATACGCAAAGAATAAAATATCTTACCTCTTCCAGCTCTCCTACTATCATGAAATTATTTGCAGGCCTGGAAATTACAGATGTTCTTAATACTTGCGCTTCTCACGATATCAGAATATGTATATTGTGGTAATCTGAAGCTTGTCGAAACTACTGAAGAGCTTAAAATAGGTTTTCGTAATACCTTCTTAAAAACGAATAGATAGAATATAAATGTATCATTGATGAGCATGGCATATACGAGAGTCAGTCAAAAAATTCTGAATACTCTTACATGCATTCACTAAAAAATGCAGGGATCTGATAGGTTCACGCCATATTGACATGCATATTACAGTTGCACACACACGCTGCTTCGCTAGTTTAGAGCGAATAGAAATGAGTCGACCGCAAAGAATTGAACTTTGCCCGGTTGGAGCCTCACTCAAGGCATCACACTCAAGGCATCACACTCTTTACTGAAAGGATGTTGTGGTTTCAATGTTTTTATTTTCATGACAGGAAAATGGATGCTGTTATAGTTGCGTCATAACTGGAGTTGAACCTGATATAAATGAAACAATCACTGAAGCTTCAACTGCAATCACAATTGTAGCCAACTGCCATGGACGGAAGGAAGACATTACAGAAGTAACATGATAATTGAATGGCGATCTTGGTCTCGGAATTTTTTGACTCACGGAAGACTATTTTGCAGTGTAGCAGATCACATACACTTAAAGCATTAGGCTCATTGTACAATAATCATATTACCGATGATTTAAAAGCAAAGACATGTTAGCTACTGCAAAGACGAAGACGTAATACTCACTACCATGCGGGAAAAATTTTGCGTAGACTTCTTTAAAAGCGTCCTCCTGCACCACACCTTCCGGACATTCCTGGGGAAGAAGAACACGCAAATGTCACAATGCAGTAGCGAGTTAAGCTGCCAATTTAAATTATTCCCTCTAGTCTACTCTAACAGACGCTAGCAGGGATTGGCAACATCCAGCAGCGACGACAGCAACTCTGAGCGGGCGCCTATTTTCGCCTAGCGCATCTGAGCGCCCAAGCGGCGACTGCGTCGTACGGTGCAGCAGATCCTCCAGTGCTGACTAGGTCAGATAGTCCCCAGTCCACTCTCCAGCCTAAATATAAGCATCGTCCCGACCTCTAGGAGTTCCTACAACTTTCGTTCCATCTTTTGTTTCAGGTGCTCGAGTTGGTTTGATATATTTTATAATTTGCTTCTTTTCGTTACAAGCGTCACAAGCTGGCTTTAAAAATATCTTCTGAAAAACGCTTTTCACTTCTAATAAAGGATGACTTGAAAATAGAAGAGACGTGAGATGGAACTCGTCTAACACAGTCATAAATCTTGCAAGCGAGAATCTCGGGCGCCGGCACCCACGAACAACTGCACTAAATGCAAGGAGGATTAAAATACGGTACCAGGAAACCTCCTTGCCCGAAGTCACACAGGATTCGGAATCTATCGTCCCCAGGCTCTCAACGGCACGTGTATCGTATCTTACGATTGTATCCGCAGCTTTCTCTCAGTGATCAGGCAAATCCTGCCTACATGATGTACAAAAATACAATAATTTGCGTTTTCTACTCTATAAATGTATCAGTTAACCATCATAATTACGTTGACTTATGAAAACTAGAGCACTCTGAGAGCGCATACCTCCGCCAAGTGAAGCAACGGTAGCAAAAAATTGAAATTGGCTCTGAAACCATAATTTTCATTGTATAAACTCCAATATCTAATCATTTTTGCCTTTTTATATTATTAACAGCTTGTTCAATTTTCTTGAAGATCCGTTTACAAACGTTATGACAAACATGAGTCAAACATGCAAACGAACAAACCGATCTTCACCAAAATTTGACCATTTATGTCTTTTAACGATCCTAAAAACTCCTATAAATTTCATAAAAATTCATTCATTATTTTTTGAGTTATTGTGCTAACAAGCATAAAATTAAAAACAGTGACAAACGAACGAACGAACAAGCAAATCATTACCAAAATTCGGTCATTTACTCTTTGTAATATACCTAACAATTCATGTTAATTTCATCAAAATCGATTCATAACTTTTTGAGTTATAGCATCGCGAAAAATGAGGCAGACAAACAAACAAACGGATTCACATATCTTCACCAAAAGTTAATCATCTGTTCCTCCTAACATACCTAATAATCGCTGCAAATTTCATTTAAATCGGTTCATAACTTTTTGAGTTATCTTGGTGACAGGCAAATAGACAAAGAGACAGACAGACTGACAGACAAACACGACGATAACATAACCTCCTTGGCGGAGGTAAAAATGCAACTGCCAGCATCTTTCCTGCTGGGTAGACACTGCTTGCCTTGCCTACCCTGACGGCACGTGTCTGATATATGTACTGTATATGCATAATGTGAAAGCTTGCGTATAAGAAATAAACTCGTTACGGAAAACATACAGTGCAACTAAGAAAAAAAAAAATGAAACACTGAATAGGCGTCGTATTTAGAATCTTTTAGGTGGTTATCTCCCTTAAAAGTTTCCAATGTACAGTGAATTAATTCAATGCTAGAAGTCGAAGCTACGTGTCAAGTAATAACAATAACTAGCGGGACTCGAGAAAATTTCACAGCCATTTTTCGTGTTTTTTTGTCGCTCCACAGGCGCTGACGGGGCCAGAGGGACGATGTGTAACACATGAAACTGAATGTATTTGCGTATTAGTACAGCCTACTTCAGATATACAGGTAACCAGTAAAAGCTAAGAAGAAATATATAATTATCTTCAGCAGACTGATTTACAGTAATGTAATGTACATAAAAAGGAGTATCACGGAATCATGGGTCAACAGTCCTCTCAAGTAACATGAAATAACTAACGCTCAGATTGAAGAAAACTGGCTGCTAAACAATCGCACTCTAACATTTTCATCATCATTTTCCAGAAATTTTGAAAGACTTAAAATAATTGGAAACAACATCAAAACAGTACCAACACTTTTGAAAGCAGCGAGAAAGTAGCTTTTTATTTCAAACCCTTTCACGAGTTTACCGGTTTTTTTGACTTTTTGTAGTACTGTTGCACCATCAAAATTAAAAGGATGATTTTATTTTGATGATGCAACAGTACTACAAAAAGTCAAAAACTGGTAAACTCGTAAGGTAATTGAAGTTTTTATAACATACAAGAGTCAAATAAGATAAACAGACATCAAGAAGTTCCTCAACAGCTACTTCCTCTACTCATCGACTGCTGAAATTATTTTAATTTCTTCTTTCATGTTTTTCATCATTCCATCATCATGGATACCTGTCCTTGTATATAGCGCCAAACCAGTCTGCATCTTTCCTCTGATGACGGCTGAAGCAAACTCATCCCGAAAGCTTGGGCACATTAAAAATCTTTGTCTTGAAGAAGTTTTCATTAGCATCATGTACAATATAATAAAGACCGATGGGCATTTATCTGTTTGTTTATCCATTTTCTGTCACGCTTTAACAAAACAGATAGGCGGAAATTAGCCCAAGTTGGAGGTTCTGGTCGTCCTCTCAATCTCCATTGAAAACTGATAGGTAGAAAATCGGCTGGGTTGCAGGAGATGGTCAACGTATCTCAATTAGGGACAGTTGAAATTGAAAAATGAAGATATCGCAGGCTTAGTTTGATTCGTGCAAGTATTACCTTCTCCATACATCGAATCTATGGCAGAGTATCGGGCGGCCTCAAGTCTAACTGCACTTTTTGCATTGCCGAAGTTGAAATCGCCGCACTAAATATATCTGAAGATTCCATTAGCACTCTCATGCATCTTGATTCTTAGTTTCTTCCCAGAGATGATTTCATTGCATCAGCTATTCTTCCAACTTTGATGCAATTGTCGACGAAACAGCTTTCAATAACCAAAAACACTATCGGACAAATATGACACCCTAGGGTATCTATGAAACCAAATCTAATCAATTCTTTTCAGTGTTGCTGAACTGACTGCAAAAGTAATGAATTATTTACATGTCTGAAATAAAAGTTTTGATGCTCAGTAATTTGGATACCATGAAGCCTCATCTGGATGATCTTTGAAATTGGCAATTGTATGAAGGAAAACATTATTAATGGAGAAAGATCAACACAAATTATGCGCTGTCATTATATGACAGCGCAGGCACACTAGTGGAATAAGAATCACCATGACGTCCTCTATTCTCAACGAGTAATCTATATTATAATTCTGCTTGAAGCTCCATCCGTCCGTGTGTAAGTCCGTCCGTGTCTGAGCGTTACGCTTTTCATTCTTAGATAATGGCACCTTCAACCTGCAGAAGAAGCTCTGATTTACACTGGAACGAAGTTGAATCATAGCCGTCTTTAAAGCTCTTCTTGAGAGAATTTTCAGTCACTTTCAAAGCGAAGCCATGAAGGCTATTTCACTCGTATCTTATGTACCACTTTTCATAACTTTCACAACATATTGTGTTCGCTTTGCTTGTAGCGCTCGATGTTATTAATGGGCCCAACCAGATAAGTAGGTAGGATACGCTGCAGGAAAATAAAGAGGACAGTATTTGACACCTCGGCTCTAAATTATTCTTTCAAGCAAATGTGCAATATCTCAAGAAATACTATGAAATCTTGAGAACAGAGGTTTTGGCAACTCTCAGGGAAGAAATTATCCGACTCTGTTGTAGCCTATAGCTATCGCCTCAAAGAGGGAGAAAAATGATAGGCTATTGATCAATATCCACGGGTCCCGAAGTCGAGCAAAAAATAAAAAATTGTACACGCTGACAAGAAAATTGAAACGGGAAAGATTATGATCGGGAAAATTATCTGTAAGCAGTGGTAAATAGAGCTTATAAAGGCATGCATAAATATAGGAGAACAGCGCAAGAAGCACCGTTGTATGCAACGTTCACAGTTGAGAGAAGCTAGAGTGCGCTAGACGAGGTGTGTCTAGGTACACGGGGTTCGTCTGGCGGACTTTTTTTTAGATTAGACGGAGTAGGTTAAATGACTGGAGAACTACGTTATGTCAAACGAAAGTAAGTGAAAACATTAATTAACCGTGGAATTCCCACGGGTCCCGCTATATAGTAATCATCTACTACATAATAAAACACAGTTGTTGGTAGCTTGCTTGCTCGCTTGCTGTAATGTTGGTCAGTCTCTCCATCACGCTGTTAAAGATTTAGATAGGAAAGGAAGTCAAGATACCATACAATTTCAGCCCTTGGAGTAAGTGTAACAAATCTAGCTTCTGAAGTATATGGTTCATATTAAAAGTGGAAATACTCCATTTCTTGAATCTTGCTTCGCTTTGCAAACTAGCTCGGTACTTTTCCATATGACAATATCTACTACAACAGCAACAACGATGATGATGCTTCTTCATCTGAGCATGGTAGAGGAAAGGCGGTAGGTATCTTTGATAGAGTTCTAGATCCCGTCGGGCATCGGCTATAGTATCACACTAGGGTGCTCGCGCTGTCAATAATGACAGCGAAGAATTTGTGATGACCCGTCTAGGATTGCCAGTATGCATCATCGCAAAGATATTAAGGCAGAGCCTTACATGTATGTAAGGGAGCTCCCTGTCTGGGCAGTGCCACGTGTTGACGACACATGCACTTTATAATTTCTCAGGTTATCAACTATTTACGGTAGACGGTTGAGCTCCCTTCTATACATGTATATTGTATATGGCTCTTTTTAACTTTCTTGAGTAAAATGCTGCGCAACTGCTAACTTGAATTAGGGAATCGTACAGATAAGCGTGCAAGGCTGAACAAAACCAAGCTTTCTTTTGGTGATGCGCAAAAAAAAACGATGTTTTTTGAACGCAGACAAAATTGCTTCTAATAAATACGGAGCTCTGTATCCAAGATACTCCAGGGTGGCATATAACTCGCACTCGGAAAAATTTTCCTCAAGAGATAACTTGCTCTATTGAAAGAACACAAAATGTGGACAAAATAATTTACTGCCGAGAAATCATCGTGGTCTTTACGCGCCTGCTGACCGCTCAAGAATATCTTACCAGTTGCCTCGATAATTACCAATATAACAAAATAAGAGTATCAGCTGAAGTTTCAATGAAGGAAATCTCAGATGGGTGTCCACAACACGATGGAAGAGATTGCTTAGAGAAGCTGTATGCATCT
This sequence comes from Parhyale hawaiensis, assembly GCA_001587735.2. Lineage (NCBI taxonomy): Eukaryota > Metazoa > Arthropoda > Malacostraca > Amphipoda > Hyalidae > Parhyale > Parhyale hawaiensis. Next base: position 8,277,086 of record LQNS02007216.1, on the reverse strand, counting down.
ACATCGAGTGGACTACAACGTTGTCAAAGAAACACCGGAATCAGGCCTATTGTTCGAGTGCCATCATCTGCAACCTGGAACACTTTCTGCCTATCAGTTTTTTAAGAAGCTTGGCAGGATGACCACAGTCTTCAAGCAAATGATTTATCTAATGAAACCAGGAACGCCAGAGCTAATTTTTGTCAATCTATTTCGCTAAGAGCGTGACACGAAACCTATGAATAAATATATAACTGAATAAATATTTGTGTAAGTTGGCAATAAATTTTCTTTTGATCAAGTATCATTATAGACCAGGGAAGATTCAGAGTTAATTATTTTCTTGTTGTTTTTTTAATAGTACAAATTAAGCACTTCGTAGGTCCTGGTAAATGATAGATTAAAGCTCCTAAAGTCATTATGGTTTATTTACAATGTAGAGTTTGATCAACGCTTCGAATGGTCAACATTCATTGTCAAGATTCTAAATTTAGTTCGAAAACTTAGGACATAAGTTGGTTCATGTTGTATCTTTGATACCAAAACGAAATTATTTTCAATTACTAAAAAGTTTCAAAGTCCTAGTGAAGCTGTCACACTGCTGGTTTATCGCAGGTATTCGATCCATGATGTAGATGGCTTGGCCAATAGCAGGTCGAGTGGGATCAGGGAACTTCTTGAGAATGACAGTATTAGCAACGAGGACATTCCTGGTTAGAGTCTCGTTGTGGGTGTTTCGTAGGGTCGTTTTTATTCCTCCATTCGATAAGTGAAAAGTCAGTTTTCTGCATAAAGTCGTACTAGTTAAGCCAATGCAGTCTACGTTACGAAGAAGCTTGTAATCTTCTTTTGGGCTTGAGAAACTGTAGATTACATTGGTCTTCTGTAAATCGTCGATTTTAGATGTAGGGTTGTTCTTCATAATGAGGTGTCTAACTTATTGATTTTTGTAGTAAACGGTGAGCTTCAATTTGTCGTCAACGTTGGTACATCTGACGTTACGACTGATTATTCGTTGTAAAACCCTTTCGTCGGTTTTGTGGGTATCACTCATTTGATTTCTGTAGAATATTTCATGCACTTGCCCTGGCTGGTTTTGTCTCATTTGGTTTAGCTTCATTTCAGCTGATCTTATTTCACTATCAGCAGCTCGGTTGGAGTACCCGTGGTTAACAAGAATTTGTTTGATTCTTCACAGCTCAGTGTTAAGACTTTCGGGAGATGAGCAGGTTTTCATGGCTCGATGTACGTAAAATCTTATTACACTTCTTTTATAACGTTCAGGGCACTCACTCGCTTCATTCTTGTTGTCGTCCGAGTTTGAAGCTTTCCTGTGCACAGTAGTATGGAAGGTGTTGTTTGTCACGGTGATGTCCACGTCCAAAAAAGGCAAACTATTGTCAGTGCTGAGCTCACAGGTGAAGTGAAGGATGGATTTTTCTTCCAAATGCTCTTTTAAGCTTAGCAGATGATTTTGATTTTTGATCATGACAAAATGTATCATCTACATTGGGTGAGATTGGGTTTCACGTTGGTGTTTGCCACGACTGGATTTTACAGGTTACACATATAAAATTCAGAAAATGTGGGGCCCAGTGGGCTGCGTGGGCTGCCATGGCGACTCCATTGATTTTATTGAACAATTTTCCTTTTGGGCATTTAATAGATGATGCTGTTGTACAAGGCCTCAAAAGAGATTCTAAGACAGGCTTGGGGACACTTGGTGGTGGCAGCTAGCCATGGAACAGTCTTACTACGTCTAAAGAGGCTAGAATGCCTTCAGGGCGATGGTTTTTCAGAAGTGTCAAAAGTTCATCCCGTGAGTTTAGTGAAAAATTTCGAGGTATGTAGCTCCTTAGCCGGCTTATAGATACGGCTCGTTACTTGTGAGATAATTGGTCGAAGAGGATTGTTTTCTTTGTGTGTCAAACAAATTCTTGTTAACCACGGGTACTCTAACGGAGCTGTTGATAGTGAAATAAAATCAACTGAAATGAAGCTAAACCAAATGAGACAAAACCAGCCAGGGCAAGTGCATGAAATATTCTACAGAAATCAAATGAGTGATGCCCACAATACCGACCACAATACAACGAATAATCAGTCGTAACGTGAGATGTACCAACGTTGACGACAAATTGAAGCTCACCGTTTACTACAAAAAGATGAGAATGATGAGCTGGAGAACAGCGAAACGCGCGTCGTGGGTACCAAAATTTCTTCAACTGCTTCTATAATCGTCATATATATATATAAACACACGACGGTCATTCTTAGTGTTAAATAGCCTATCCTTTAGCTAAACTAAACTGAATAACAGTTAGCGGAGTTCAGTCTCTCTCCTCAGTCTTGAAGTTTTCGTTCATTTTGTGCATAATGCATTCCGTTTATGCTTTTATTAGCTGAACTAGAGTGCCCGTGCAGTCAAGTATGACAGCAAAAATTTGTGATGATCCACCTTCATTGATCAAAATTTTCCTCTTAATGCTAGGGCTTAGTACCGCCAAGCATTCCTTCCGTTATATGCTGAAAAAGCGATGTTTTTTGCCCACAGTCGCTATTGTCTACCAATAAATACAAAGCTCTGTATCCTGGATACTGACGCTGTCTTATAGCTCTGAAGTTTCTCCTCAAGTGAATTGTTGTTCCGTTGAAAAAAGAACCCAAATTGGAGAAAATTATTCGGTGCCAAGAAATCATCATGGTCTCTTTTCTCGCCTTCTGACCGCTGAAGAATATCTTGTCACTTGCTTCGATCATGCAGACAATAAGAGCATCAGCGTAAACTTTGGGCAGCCGAAGTTTGGATGAAGAAAACCCCAGAAGAGAGTACGAACCACGATGCAACAGAGCGCTTAAAGAAGCGATATGCATCTGGATTGAGTGAACTTGAACATTGGAGAAGAAAGAACTGAACTGAGATAAACGTTTGCCATCTGCAACCCTGCCTATTTTGCAGTTTTCAGTGAGGCGAACAAAAATATGTTTCGATGTGTGGAAAAAGTGATAAAAATCAGGTTCCATAATCGCTCTAAGAGAAGCTCAAAATAGTTTAATTATTTCGATGCTAAGAACTGCTTCAAGCCAAAAGGAACTGAGATACATAAAGGAATAAGAATCCTACTTTCGTCATCTTCTACAATCTGGTCATCGATCTCCAGGAAAAGGCAATCAAATTACAAAATCTACAATTTGGCCAATTTTTCTCCTATCTATTTCTTTCAGAGCGTGACCCGAAACAATCAAAAATATAAACATATAAATATAAAAACACATAAGCACACGGCGGTATTTATTATATTGGTGCTGATGATATCGTAGTAGTTGAACCTTCACGCTGAGCAAACGCCTATTTATATTGAATTTACATCGCAGCCAAATTTCAACGCTTGAGGTTCAACAATCATTTGATATCCACGATAAGGTGAGCCCTGGGCATTTCCAGTGAAATATTTTTGCTGAACTGTATTTTCTTAGTGTAGCTGAACGTCTGCCCAATTCCAAGCTGATATTTGCCTTATCTTGCAGGGGGATATTTTGCTCTCGCAAAACTCATGGTTGTACGGCTTGCGTTTCACTAATGGAAGATCAGGCCTACATGGATGAGACCTATATATTATACCAAAACCTATACTGGGAACCGGAACAATAAAAAGCTCATTCACAAAATTTTTGTCGTCATTTTTGACGGCTGGGCCCTCTAGTAATAATAATATTATTTCATTAAATAAAATAGCTGCAATACAGCTACATTATTTAATGAAACATGCATCCGTGAGGGACTACAACCAATAGTAATAATAATGTTAATATTATATATACAGTTGCGACCATAATTAAGGGACAAAAATAAAAAAAATTATGTCTCAAAAACTGTAAAAGGTTCAACGCTGAAATTTTAACACAAAAAAGGTATTGGGATACCTAATAATATGTTAAGAATTTATTACGATCCGAAGGATAATAAAAAAGGTATGTGTATTTAACTTATAATTATGAATTTAGTGTGAGCAGAATTTAGGGACACTTTTCAAATATTGTAATTTAAATCTCCAGTAACCCCATTTTCTTGCGTTTCCGAAGAAAAAAAAGACTGCCTACGTCACATGTAAACATTGCAAGTACTGCAAGCATGGCTACCCGGGAAAAAGTTGATAAATTTTTTCGCATGAAAATTGTTAATTTACACAAACAAAATCTCAGCATCAGGGCAATCGCAGAACAGGTAAATCGTTCAAAGTATTGTTGGAAGAAATGTTAAGAGTATGAAGATGTTGGACGTGTTTCGAGTGTTCGGAAACGTGGGAGGCCCAGAAAAACTTCTGCTAGACTGGATAGGATCATCCAACGCACAGCATTAAAGGACCGTTTTGCTACTGCCTCTTCTATTTCTAGGCAAATGAATGATACTAACGACGAAACCATCTCCAGATTCACTGTA